>JADRCH010007713.1:2831955-2997158 GCA_019843965.1 Rhynchomys soricoides
TATATATATATATATATATGTGTGTGTGTGTGTGTGTGTGTGAAAAATGTCAGTGTATCATAATAGAATGGTCATTTAATTAAGAAAATATGAACCTATAGAGCTGTCTTGGAATTTTGACGGTATTGTGTTCAATCCCTAGATTGCTTTTGGTAAGATGGCCATTTTTACTTTTAACCTGGCAGATCCATGAGCATGGGAGATCTTTCCATTTATTAATATCTTCTTCAATTTCCTTCCTTAAACACATAAAGTAATTTTTTTGATAGTTTATTTACATTTCAAATGTTTCCTGCTTTCCAGATCTCCCTTTCAGAACCTCCCTATTCCTTCCCCCTCCCCCTACTTCTATAAGGGTATTTCCCCCACCCACCCACCCACTCTCATCTTCCCTCCTTGGCATTCTCCTATACTGGGGCATCTAACACCCTCTGGCCCAAGGGCTTCTCCTCCCCCAGATGTCTAACAAGACCCTCCTCTGCCACATATGTGGCCAGCACCATGGGTCCCTCCTTGTGTATTCTTTGGTTGGTGATCCAGTCTCCAGGAGCACTGAGGTGAGGTCAGGCCAGTTGACATTGTTGCTCCCTCCATGGGGCTGCAAACTCCCTCAGTTCCTTCAGTCCCTTCTCCAACTTCTCCATCTGGGACTTCACACTCAGCCCAAAGGTTGCTGTGAAGTGACTCTTGGATATTTTGAACTTTTGGGCTAATAACCACTTCTCAGTAAGTACATATCGTGTTCGTTCTTTTGGGACTGTGTTACCTCGATCAGGATGATATTTTCAAGATCCATCCATTTGCCTAAGAATTTCATGGAGTTATTGTTTTTAATAGCTGAGTAGTATTCCATTGTGTAAAGGTACCACATTGTCTGTATCCATTCCTCTGTTGAGGGACATCTGGGTTGTTTCCAGTTTCTGCCTATTATATATATGGCTGCTATGAACATAGTGGAACATGTGTCTTTATTACATGTTGGAGCATCTTCTAGATATATGCCCAGGTGTGGAATTGCTGGGTCCTCAGGTAGTATTATGTTCATTTATCTGAGGGTCTGACAAACTGATTTCCAGAGGTTGTATCAGCTTGCATTCCCACCAGCAATGGAGGAGTGCTCCTCTTTCTCCACATCCTCACCAACATCTGCTGTCACCTAAGTTTTTGATCTTAGCCATTCTGACTGGTGTGAGGTGAAACCTCAGGGTTGTTTTCATTTGTATTTCTCTGATGACTACGGATGTTGAACATTTCTTTATGTGCTTCTTGGCCATTCGAGTTTCCTCAGTTGAGAATTCTCTGTCTAGATCTCTTCCCCAATTTTTGATAGGGTTATTTGGATCTCTGGTGTCAAGCTTCTTGAGTTTTTTGTATATATTGGATATTAACCCACTATCAGATGTAGGATTGGTAAAGATCTTTTCCCAATCTGTTGGTTGCCATTTTGTCCTATTTACAGTGTCATTTGCCTTACAGATGCTTTGTAATTTTATGAGGTCCCATTTGTGGATTCTTGATCTTAGAGGATAAGCCATTGGTGTTCTTTTCAGGAAATTTTACATTGTGCCCATGTATTCCTTTGTTTTCACTCCACACCATCTTATAACTGTCTTCATGGAAGTCACTAACAGCACCAATGCCCTGACACAGCTCATGGGCTTTTCCCTAAAATGGGTCAGTCATATTAATGCTGTTCTTTTCCAGCAGCTTTCAAATTGGGGAACAATGAGTAAACTCTGGGGAGTTCTAAAAAATATAAACTTCTACACCAGTTAAATAAAAATGTGTGGGGTAGGGTGTAGGTATTGAGAGTTTATAAATCTTCCCACATAAACAATTTCCAGAATAGAAAACAAATACTCCATTTGACTGGAGGCTTGATATTTCATACAAATATTTTGAATGACTCTTATCACATGCTTATTTAAGCTTAAATTAGCATTAGTGATCAATCTTCAATGAATGTGTAAAACCTCACCTTACAGGAACCCCAGTACAGTATCCCTAGAAGACTGATAATTTTTCATATCTAATAAATTATATTAGAAGTAAATAATTTGTAGAGGAAGCGATTCTGGAAAAGATTGCATTCATAAAAGCCTTGAAGTAGAAAAACGGTTTTAAAAATGTGGAGGTGTTTTTCCTTAAATGACAACATGCTAAGAAATTGTGTAAATCATCAAAGGCACAGTGCTAGATAATATTTTTTTTTTTTTAGACCTATGTGTCCTTACTGAATCTTATAAATTTGCAGTAGTTTCCTGGCGATGAGGATCCAGATACCCATATTTTTAGCAAGCAACATGATGATTCTGTAACTTGCCCTTTACATAAAAAGCAAGTTGGACATTGTATCAATGGAGGAGACATGGAAGATCTCTTTACCTTGCCTCCCATTTTCTCTCCTGGACACATAGTAGTGGACACACAACCCCTCCATCAGTATTTGCTGCCCCCTTGTGGAATGACTTGAAAATTATTATTTTTTATTCCCATTCAGTTACAGTAAGAGACCAAAAAAGATTAATTAATTATTTATGCAAATTTAGAGCTGGTATATAAGCAAGATCAATACAATTACAGAATTAATTGAGGTATCTGGCTTTTAATATTTCTATAAATATAAATTTATTTTAGGTACATTCAAGGAATGTGGTTCTACTACCATCCTGGATCAACTATAGTAGTAGCAGGCAAAGGACAATGTTGTTTAGGAGTGAAATTTTTTGTTTTGGACAATAATTTCCTGGAAGTGGAGTTTTGGAAGTATTAACAGTGCTGAAGCTCTTGGGGTGGTATTGGATCAAACAAAAACTGCCGAAAGGGTATTTAGTTCATTGGACTCATTAAGACATACAGAATAGTAAGCAACGAAAAAGTAGACATGGTAGACTTGATAACAACGATTAGACAGAATCTAGTGCCTTAATAATATAAGGAATTCTGGAGAAAGCAATATACTGTCACTCATGGTAAACCACTACTTGTTTCCAGATCCTTTGGCTAAATCGCTATTCAGTCTTGAAAAGGTTCACTTAACCTCAAAAGTCAGTTCTTCTGAGACAAAAGAACTTCCTCCATACTAGCAAGTAACTCCATTCCCACAAACCTAATAATAGCTTTGTAAACTAAGCCCAGAACACTTGGAGATGGATACTGAGTTCTTTGCTTAGGACAAATGGCAGGTAGTATATCGAGGCATAAATGGGTGCTCACCAGATGTTACCTTAGGAAACTCACGGTCACTTATAATTATGATGAGATTACTTGAGCCATTAACATTTGTTGAATTTGGATGCTTGCAGTGTGATTAGTATAACTGAAGTTACTTGAATGGATTAATTAACTCAGCTCTCCCAGTTGTATGAGGTCTTAAATTATATTACCAGCCCTCTTTTATACCACGAGAATATGAGGTAGATAGAAAATGTCAGAATTGAGCAAGGATCATTAAAAAATAAGAAAGCAGTGGCTTGGCAGTTTCCAGCACTTACTGTTCTTCTAGAGGACAGAGTTTGGTTCCCAGCTTCCACATTAGGTGGCTCACAACTGCTCGAAACTCCAGTTCTGTAGGATTCTATGCAGGATTCTAGCTTCTGAAGTTAATAGCCACATATGTGGTAAATATTTGTAAACGTGGGCACTCATAAATAGGCATAAATTGAAAATACACAAATCATTTCTGTTTGTTTGCTTGTTTTTAGAAAGAAAGGATAAATCCATGATCAAATCTTGATGGTTTCAGTCCACTTCCTTTCAAATAATACCTTGACAAACCTGGAAGCAAAAAAATAAATAAATAAATAAAATAAAATATGGTGTGAATATTATCTGACGTGAATATGAAGGAACTCCAAAATATAAGTGTAAAGCTACTCTCACACATTGTTCCCAGAGGAGACTTGCAGCTAGAAACATCTGGAAGCACTTACTTAGAGAGAGATACAATGCTCAGTGGAAGGGAAAGATGGAAAAAGGATAAAAATACTGAGCACTTGTTAAAGAAGAACAGAAAAAAAAATGATAGGGTGTGTAATGCTTTCTAGGGTTCAGGAAAGGATTCATTTTCTCCACTGATTAATGAATTGAAAGCAGGATACAACTGTAACTTGAAATCTCAGGGAGCCCCTTTGGTACAACTATATGGCCCTGGATAAATCTAGGTCCACTCATGGGGTTCTAAGTCACATTAATAAAACAAATTAATAATAGATTCAAATGAAAGCTCAAGGATAATTAGTTTTTTTATTTTTAAGATTATAATTTGATTGCATTTCTTCCTTCCCTTTTGCCCCTCCAAACCCTCCCATATAATCCACCCTGCTCTCCTGCATATTCATGGCCACTTTCTGTAAAACTAATTTTCATTGCATGCATATAACTATAAACACATTCACACACACACACACACACACACACACACACACCCCAAAGTGGTGTGTGTGTGTGTGTGTGTGTGTGTGTGTGTGTGTGTGTGTGTATGGAAAAATGTACGTGGAAAAGAGATAAGGAAAGTATCATTAATTTTTTTCTGAGCAATTGAAGGAATAGGACTAACAGTTCAATGCAAAATGCTTCTGTTATAAAACAAAATAATTCATCCATGAAGAAATGACATTAATGGAGAAAATGTATGAAATAATTACAGTATCTTATAGTAAATTATTAAAAGCAGACTGTAGTTGAGGTTTACTCACATGAAATTTCTTCCTATTTGACATTTATAAGAAGTTATCTTAAGGAAGACCATTGGTATGAGTTTTTGGTAGGATAAAAATTAATACTTTTAGAATTTCTTTTGAATTGGAAATACATATAAACACAGAAAAGTATAGTTCTCACTACTTATCAAAAATTATTGTTACTACAACAGATTGATACTATTACAGAGGTATACAACTAGTCAAAATGTAGAAAATAAGTGAACATGGAATGGACAACACCATTTAAACCAAATGTAAAACATCTTTTACAGTTTACATCCAAGGCTCAGAGAAATTAATGGAAGAGAGGGCAGAAAGATTGTTAGAGCCAGACCTAGGACATCTGCTCCTAGACTGTTTACTAGACATTACCAGGGAAGTGCACCTACAAAATCTAAATGATTTGCTTGCCTGAAAGAAGCAATTTTTCCAAAGGAATTTTTACTTCATTCCAGAAATGTATATCAAAATGATTCAACTAGCACAACACTCCCAACTTCTTAATAATTTTATTACCCTAGCGACTAATGAAAATAACATAATTATTCTAGGTTTTATTTTCCTTTATATAATATATAAATATCTATGTTAGATATTTTAATGCACTAAATATATGACCATTCAAATTCCCTGCCTCTTTTAATTTTCAAAGCCACCAAATTCTTCCTTGAAAGTAAAATGAATACTGGCAAACCTGACAGTTCGGGGCTTTGGGTTGTTAGCCACACAACATCCCCACTTTGGTCCGCTTCTCTTTTCCACCATACAGGAAGCTTTGGTGTCACTGACTTCATGTATAACTGAGTTAGTTGTAAAATGATATATTCTTTGATATTTGAATTTCTGATGAATTCCATCTTTCCAGGAAAGCACAGATTTATTTATATATTAATGGAAGTTTTATAGATATCTAGTATAGTATAAAGCATTGTTACTTAAAGTTAATGATAATAATTGCTAAAGGGCACAGGGGCTAATCATATATTAAAATATCGAGCAGCTATATATTTTTGATATGTGAAAACAACAACAAAAGAAAGATGTACATTTATAGCCCCATTCACACTGAGTTAAAAAGGAAGTTACATCATTACCCAAGGTCAAATCACTACTACATGCAAGATGTAGAAGTTGAACCCAGGAAATTAAGTTGTGGAATCTACACTGTTACCCTTTGTAACATAGAACACCTTCTATGAAGGGACTTGGAAAAAAGACGAGGAAATAATTGTGAGATGTAAGTTAGGATTTTGCTTTTGCCCTTTCATAAATAATAAGCTTTTTTTTCTCTTCAACAAACGTATTTTCTCCCAATGAAGTATGGCTATGTTTCCTGCTAGTGCTGACCTCTGCCATTATCTATACATAATTCTGAGCCTTCTGAACATTATGATATGACCCAGTGCTAAGAATCTACAAGGGCATCATTTAGGTTCTTAGTTCTTTAATGAACCTATACTTTTTCTTACTTTTGCTAAGCTGTTGGGAGTCATACGACTCCATAGGGCTCCAAGTTAAAATTCTGTTTTACATATTCATTAGAGTGCAATAAATTGTAATAGTACTAAAATTTAAATGCTATGAAGACAAGGTCACCTTTCCAGACATTTTTCAGCCTATCTCTGTATTAAATGTATGACATACATGAATGTTTCTATGTTTTGATACTAATTTCTTACAATTATCAGAGCTATAAAAAACTGTTTTGTTCCTTAGTGAAATTAAAGATAACAGCAAGGAGTAAGCCTATAACAATGGTCAAAAAAAAATCATTTTGGGCAATGTTTCTTTTGCTGAAGTTGATCATTCTTAACATGTATTTTGTAGTTCAACCTGAATATGCATTAAGAAAAGTTCACTTCTAATAAAATATTAAAACTAGAGTTCTCAGATAACAGGATTGTTTCTGTATTCTATTTTTGAGAGAAGTTATAGAAACAAATAAGAAAAATGATAATATTGAGAATTCATGTTTGAAGGCACTTCCAGTGTATATATAGAATGCTTCCTAAATTTTGCTTACTTTTCTATATTCATCATCATGCACTGAGCCCATCTTACAGCTATCAAGTAGTCATTTTGTCTTAAGAATGCAGTAAACTTTATTGGCTGTGCTTTTAAGCCTGCAGGCTTCTCCCTCTAAACTCCTTCAAAATTGTTCTTTTTTTTTTTTTTATGTTACAATTCTTATGCAGCAGGTTCGCCTGACCTCTGCTAAACTATTACTAGGACAAATTTAATAGATAAAGATCCTCTGCTAAGATGTTATCAGTGACAAAGAAGTACTAATATCTTAACCTCCCTAAAATTAATGGAATATTAAAAAATAATAACATCAACAACAACAAACAAAACCGTGTTCTACCCAAAGATGTCTTTAATATAGGAACTACTACATCTCTGTTTGGCAAATAAGACCTTTAAAGCAGACAAGAAATTAAAGACCCAAGAATCACATAAAAGACTTTCATTAAAGTAGAAAATAGTAGTAACAGAGAAATCGTTTTCAAGAGTCTTCAAGAATGATTGGCAAATGAGTTGTTACATAATTGAGAATTACTAATTCCTTTTATTTCTTTACATTAATTTACTAATTATTTTATTTGCTTACATTTCAAATGTTATCATCATCCCTGGTCTCTCCTCCATCAACTCCCCATGTCCTTTGCCTTTAAGAGGGTGCTACCCAACCTACCCACCTAAATAAATACCTTCACCAGTATTTGTGTTCTGCTTTATATTCCACGGTTAATGAGAAATGATAGGGCACCTTGAGATTTTCTCTTGCTGTGTAAATCATATTTTTTTTTTGGTCAGAGTACTTATAAATCACATTCATTGACCTTGAAGTTCAACCATTTTATGAGCCTCTATTTTTTGTCCTACGCAATTTATAAGAGCTCTTCTTTGTACCATGCTTGAGTAATATTCTGAAGTAAGCAAGTTTGTGTTATTTCAGAAATTTTTATTACATTATACCTTTCAACCTCAGCAGACATCTGTTCTACCTTTCAAAGATAGGAATCATTCCTTGTCAATGCCCTACCATTTGATTTTTACTGAGTCAAGTTCTGGTTCTTCTGCTGATTGGCTTTACCTAAGTTCTACAGCCTTTGTGAGCCAACCAGAAAATGTGGTGATTAATAGTATCTGTTTCACTGCTATGTTATGTTGATTTAAAAATATCATTTTGTGGCATTTCATGACATTCATTATAAGCAAGTTTTTCAAAGATTTCAGGAACAAAATCAAGATAATAAGATATTTATTGTATTTGTCAAGGTAGAATATAAGAATTTCATTAAGAAAAATATCTCAGACACCACCTTATCATATATATTTTGCAATATCACAATTAATAGAATGGTCAATCAACAAGAAAGTCAGGTTTTCAAACTATTTAATTTGTTTTTATTTAAGTAAACTTTCTTTTAAAGTACTCTTTCTTAACATTGCATCCTAAATTAATTTACTTCTTGTTTTGTGAGTTCTTTTGAGGCCCTGGGATTAAACACTTAGAAGGAGATGTAGATGTCCTAATACACAGAGACAGTGAACATTGTTAGTCACATCTAGTCACATGAGGCTAAGGTGAGGTGACAGTCCTAGAAGCTTGTAAAAAACAAAAAATGTGTTAGTGAATCCCAGAGCACAGATGCTTAATTTAGATGGTATTTCAAACCCAGGCTCAAATTCATCTAGATAGCTAGAGTACTGTGTAGTCCTAACAGAATCAGAATTTGTGGGTTTTGTTCTCTTCTTTCAACAATTTATGAAGTAATTGCTTCTGTGGATGCACAGTTACAAATCTGCTGTTCAATGAAGAACAGTTCACTGAGCTTGAATTAAGTTATTGTGTGAAAGCTTATCAATAGTTTGGTGAATCTTAACTGTGGGAAAATAAAGATTGTGGTTGTGGAAGGAAGCCTATGAGCAGAGCCACTCACAAATTAATTTTTGAGGAAAGGGTTCAAATAAATACATGAAGTGAAATAGAGAACTGTTTCAATAACTAGAAGCAGTTTTGGTTCGTTTGTTAGTTTGTTTGGTTATTTGGTTGTTTTATTTTCTTTTATTGCTTCCATGGACTCTGTGTTTTATAACCACTACCATTTTTCCTTTTCTCCTTTTTCCTTGTGTTTACTTTTGGGGTTACTTAGGATTGAATTTGAAGTTTTTCTGAGAATAAAATTCTTTGGCCTCTGATGATTACATTTCTTATATGAATATATAATGACTGACCACAGAGAGAGAGAGAGAAAGAGAGAGAGAGAGAGAAAGACAGAGACAGAGATGGGAGAGATTGAGAAGGAGACAGAGACAGAGAAAAACTGTAAGATTCATAAGAATATGGAACCTATCAGGTATATTCTTCCTTGTATTACTAATGTACATCATGGTGCCTGACATACACATAGTACATATGGTTTGAATGAATGAGTGAGTAAATAATTAAATAGAAACTCCTTTTTCCATGGAGATTTCTATGTAATTTTTATATAATTTTAATTGTCCTCTCTTTTTATTAAACGTATAATGTTACAAATACAATTAATTTTCTTCTTAAAATAATTGTCACATTACAGATTTCTTTTTCCAAAAGGTATCATTTGAATGCATTATTCTAACATAGTATAACCAGTAAGATATGATATGTTCTAAGAGCTTGATTAAATTTAATGAGCTTATGATGAAGATTGACCACAGTTTCCATAAATCAAAGCCAAATACTGTGGCATGACTGATAGAATAATCCATGCAGCAGAAATGAGTTGGAGTCTGTAAAACAGGGAGGTAGTATAAACTAGACCAAAGATACTTCATGTAAAAGGGGTTATAATTACAGGATGCTAACAGTTGCTAAACCTTACAGGAAACTTAGAAAGTGCTGTTCACTGAGTTATATTCAGCACAAGAAGGAGCAAAGCACTCATTCACAGAATGTAATTCTTCATCTGTCAGAGCTTAGAATAAGAAACATTAGCTCTCCTGTACTTGTACCTAACATTTATGTAAACAATGAACAATTTCCCATCATGACTTTTGCTGCTATGGCAGAGATGCCCTGGGGCAAGACACAAGAGGCATTTAGAATGAGGTTAAGTTGAGGTGTTGTCAGGTCTCACATGCATCAAGCAGGTCAATATCTTTTTGGAACCAGCTGCTGCAAATATGACTAAAATAAGAGGTCAGGATGAGAGATTTTAAGTGGAACATTAGAGTCGTTCGATGAAAACAGAAACTATACACCTATAAATATTTTCTGAATATTGTGTTTTGGAAGGCAATAATTATTCTCCCAGCAGAAATCATTGGATAGTATTCAATTTTTGAATTCTGTAGCTATTTATAAGTCATACAGAGTTTAATATTGTTTTTGACATAAGATAAGATGAAAGATTGAACAACCGGATAATAATTATAACATATTAGAAGAGAAATTATGAAAACAAACTAAATAAGATAAATCCAAATTTAAAGGTAATGAGGACTCACCACATTCTGTATAAATGCAACACAAATCTAGAAAATTGGATTCCTTTTTAAATGTTTATTTAAAGCTATATTATATCTGGATGTATTTGTTTGCTATTAACCTTAATCTATCTTTCAAAAGCTGGTATTTAGACATTCCAGAGTAAAGTTAGATCTACGTATATGTAAAACCAAATTTACAAGAAAAACAACATGAGTTTTATTTTTCCTGATTAGAAATGTTTATAGAAACTTTATGCCTATAATGCCTAACATTGACAAAAAGAATAACTAGTCCTATATAATGGCTAAAAAAGAAAACGAGCCTGACCATTGCTATCAAATATCATTTTTAGAATGGATATGCTTTGAAATTCATTTATTATTTAGGGTCAAATCCTGATGAGTCATAATTAAGCCATTTTCTTTCTTTATCATAGTCTGATGACATAAAACATGATTTTAAATATTGATGTAAAAACAGGTACTAGAATATAGTGCTACTTTTACTTTTCATTTTTCTACTCAAGATGTCATTCAAGTAGCATTCAAAAAAAAAATGAGAAAAGAGCAGCTCATTTGGCAGAGCTCCAATATGTCATGTTATACTTCAAAGAAAACACAAGTACATGTGGACAGTGACTACTTTCAGAGTAGAACTTACTCATGAATTAGTCAATCAGCTGAAGACCAATTTCTATTATAAGCTGAATACTGACAATGAACGCCCCAGGGATGTGGCAGAAAACATATACTAAGGGTGCTACTAAGCCTGAGGTTTCATTGACAGTTTGAATACTAGGTTGGACTCCTCAAATGAATGTGTATTTCTTTCTCATGCTTACACTCAAATCAAGTAAATGACACAGATTGGTTTTGTGTTTATATATTTTCAGTAGACTGTATATATGGCAATCAATTCCCCTGATCTCACTGTGATTTTCCCCAACTTAGTAGAAGAAATCTGTAAGATAGCTCTCTGCTTCTCATCATTCCATTTAAGAAATAAAAGTAATAAAAAAATCAAATAGTTGCCTCCAAAAATAGTAAGAACCCCAGAACCAGGTAAAAGAAATATCCCTTCAAGTTCTTGATTATTGGGGTTTAAGAGATTCCCAAAACAATATAGCCTATTGCAATTTCTTGAATTCTTCTCAGATGTTGAAAGTAAGAACCCTGTTGTGAAAGGTGCTATACCAGACACAAGACTAGCAAGAATCAAGCAGGAATTAAGTTAGAAGAAGCTTCCTCCATGAGGACCAGCTCTCATAATATAGGAGGATGTTATTCAAGCTGTCAAGGGAAAAATAAAGCAATAGTCTTAACCAGCTATAAAGCCTATGAACCACATGGATGTCTTACCTGGCAACCTATGCTCTGTACTGCAATAGTCTTGTTATTTTTGTAATTGTAAACAAAAGTTTTCTTAATAGATTGAAGGCTGCTGGGAGTCTCCCCAAGTACCAGTTCTCTCTGAAAAGCAGCCAAGGGAGTGGAGCATAAGAAGGGGCAAAACTTGGTTTTATGAGAGAGAATAAAGATTGCTTATTATTGAATAGCATTTGTTTACCTGTCCTGATAAATTAAAATACAGACCTTTGTTTAACCCAACTGTTAAACAGCAGGAGACTGTTCTTTTTTCCCATGGGTCCTTCATGTCCCTGGACCCAATGCTGGGAGTTTATTAACATCTTGTCAGCCAGAGAAGAATCACAGAAAGAAGCAATCTTAAACAAGCAAATATGCATAGTCACACATACATTCATATACACATTCTCATACACATATATTTTTTTGTTGTTGTTTAGGCCTCCTGCTTTATGATCATTTTATGGACATTTTGCCCATAATTATACTCAACTGTTTATACATACAAAAATGCTAAAGATAGTGAAAAAGGAGGCAGAGAGAGGGGATTGTGATGTGTCTCTGGACTGTGACTCTGGACTACAGAACAGACTCTGCCCACCTAGGAGAGACTTCAGAACGTGAGTGGACTCTGACCAGGTAGTTGGATGACCAACCACCCAGTAAGTAATAGAGGCCCTGGGTTTCTGACTTATTTTTTTATTTATTATTTATTTTTTTATTTTTTATTTTTGATACTTTATTTACATTTCAAATGTTTCTCGCTTTCCAGATCTAACCAGGCTCAACCATTAGTTTCACCAACTCCACAAGTATTCACATGTACTTCTCTACACACCCCTATACTTACACATGCATATATACATATATATGTATTTGATGGAAGGAACAAAAGCCCTCACCTGAAATCTCCATAGAGCCAGTGCCAGCACAGAAAGAAATTACTCATTCTGAATGAAAAATAAGCTCAATCTTTATTTCTTAGAGAAGTGAAAGGTTCTATCTTTTTATTTCTATTAGTAGAAAAGCCCCTAAAGAAAAAGCTCCTAAGTAAAGAGTAGTCTCATTGTAAGAATAATCTTTCCTACTCTCTCTGTTCTCTCTGCTCTGCTTTCTCTGCTCTATTCTCTTTACTTTTTCTGCTTCTTCTTTTCTGTTCCTTTCTCTCCTCAGCTCTTTTATATATTCATTGTTCTTAGTTCTTATACATTTTCAGAAGAATAGATCACATTATATTTCAAGCATCTATTTTTCAAAAGTTCACTACAAATTCAAACATAAATTCAAATCATAAATTGAATAAGGAGTTGCACCAGAGATGTTTACATGTGATTTCATTAAGACTAATCTAATTGAACATTCATTATCTGACACTAGCTCCATAGTTCCTTAAGAGCTGGGGATACATCCCATATATAGCTACCAAACCCAGACATTCCTGTGGATGCTGGGAATTCCTTGCTGATGGAAGCATGATTAGTTGTCTCCTGAGATGCTCAGACAGAACCTGACAAATACAGAGGAGGATACTCACAGCCAACCATTGGACTGAGAGTGCTGTCCCAGTTAGAGCAGTTGGAGAAGAGACTGTAGGAGTTGAAGTGGTTTGCAGCCCCATAGAGGGAGCTATCGTGTCAACTGACAAGACGCCCTGAGCTCCTGGAGACTGGACCACCAACCAAAGAATACACATGGAGGGATCCATGGTGCTGGCCACATATGTGGCAGAGGAGGGCCTTATTGCCCATTAGTGGGAGGAGAGGCCCTTGAGCATGAGGGTATCAGATGCACCAGTGTAAGGGGAATGTTAGAGAGGGAAGATAGGAGTGCGTGGGTGGGGGAGCACCCTCATAGAGGCATGGGGAGGGAGAATGGAATAGGGGGTTTCCAAAGGGGGAAACATTTGAAATGTATATAAAGTAAATATCCAAAAATAAAAATTAAAAAAAAGAGTTTTAAAAAGGAACTTTTATATCTAACTTAGTACTGTTTTGTCAAGAGGCAAATCATCGGCCTACTGTCACATTTGTTTAGAAGTTTTGTATAGATAAACTCTACTATATTTTATCTTCTGTCCTTATACTTACAATAAATTGTTCATCTTTTTTAATACCTTTAGTTATAAGATAATAATTTTATACCCTGCCTGAAAGGAATGCTTGATCATATATCTGTCACATGCCTGCAATTAGCTTGTGAAAGATGAAAGTTCCCAGACACTTAATTGCAGTTTTTATATTACAGAGAGCTCAAAATTATTTGTATAACCTTAGGAATTCTATAGCATCATTATTAGCAACTATGCAATCATCAATTTGTCTACATAGCATTGCTAGACGAGAGTCCATCTCCATTGATCTGCAGAAAATCTGCCCACTAGGGTGGGCTAATGCCCAGGAAGTATTATACTAATGTAATAATGACAAGAAAGGCATATTACCTGCTACAAGCAATTCTGAGATGAAGTCTCTTGGACCTTGCCTCTTAGAGCTCACCTATGGAAGACCATGCAAAAACAGTGGGCAATGTTCAGGAAAGACACCTGCTAGTCTTTATTCTATTGGAGATAGCTCTTGATGGAAGGACTCAAAGAAGTAAATTTATATCTGGTACTTTAAACCTAGCCAAATACTCATGGTTGGAGAGGTATTTAAGCTAGAGGAGAGCCTATTAATGACACTTTGCAAAAATAATGTATTTTCTTACTGTATTATAATTGCTTATCCATATATCTAAATACAACAGTAGTTCTTACCCTTAATCAGTGTATGGTTTTTTAGTATTTAAAGAAGACAGAGGCCTCCCACAACATATTAAAAGGCAAATACTTTAAGCCTTGATGTACCCAAGCCATAACTAATCCATGTATACTCTAATTTCTACAATAAGGTTAAGGAAAAACCATGCAAGTGGGCCCAGGGGGATTATAAATGCCACATTTTCAAGACATCGGCTATGAGATATGTTTTCTATATATTGCTGGGAAACTACATCTATGAAATCTCAATATTAAGGTTGCTTAAACAAGACCAGCTCTATGACATGACTTGACATTAAGATGTAGAGCTGGGGAATGTTGTAAGGCTCTATTCCCTAGATGAAGAGTTACAGGCAATCAATGTCTGCTGACAAAATGAAGAAAGGCATATTAGACTTTTCCAGTGACAAGTACACTGATAGGCTTTCTAATCCCTATTGGTAAGCATGAGATAAATGTTCATATTAATACTAAATGTACTGAGTAGATTGTGTATGTATACATACACACACACACACACACGCACACTTGCACACACACCTGTGTGTCTGTCTCTGTGTGTATAACAATAATATAACAATAAAAAATTCCATTCAGACTGTTTATAAAGCTATTATTTAATCAAAGGTAGTAAAAGGGAATGGACAATTTATCATAGGTGACACAATTCCCATTCTGACCACCATTGCTAGAGCTGTACATCTTTGGAAAAACAATATGGCTTTTTGAGTCTAAGATCCATGTGGTAAAATGCAAACAACATATTTTTTTATATTAACTGGAAGTCCTACATGAAATGTGCACTAAAGATGCAATATAGTTGATTCACTCTGTAAATGAATATTCAGTGGATAATGGTCATTTCATATCAGAATGAAATATCCCTTAAATTTTAGTCTTGAATCTTCCAAATTTACTATCTACAGAACAAGGATTTACCGACTTATCTCACTGTGCTTTGGTCTCCAGATGTTAATATTTACAGCAGACATCTGCTCACATGAAGAGATTTTTTTAATTTATCAAAGTGCTTCTATTGATACAATTAATGTTATATGCTGAGCTTAGCCAAAATATCCCACAGAACAATAGTATTTGTATTAAAAACAGCTTTTCAAATATAGGAAATATCTGTGGTTCTGATACTTACATGGTTTTATTGCACTGGCAATATGCAGACTTGATTAATGATATATTTAGCAGTATCAACAAATAATGACCAAAGAGGCCATGAGCTTGAAAAAGAATAAGGAGGTTATATTGGAAGGATTTGAGGGAAAAAAGGAAAGGCTGAAATGATATAATCATACTATAAGTTCACAATATACAAAAAATAATTTTAGAAAAATAGATGTCAATATATTCTATCATATCATCTGAGAATAGTGATACCTTGATTTCTTTCCCAGTTTGTATCCCCCTGATCCCCTTTTGTTGTCATAGTGCTCTAGCTAGAACTTTGAGGAATATATTCAATACATATGGGAAGAGTGGGAATCCTTGTTTTCTCCCTGATTTTAGTGGGATTGCTTCAAGTATCTCTTCATTTGATTTGATATTGGCAATTGGTTTGCTGTATATTGGTTTTCTTATGTTTAGGAAAGGGACTTGAATTCCTGGTCTCTCTAGTTGGCAAGCATGTGGAGAAACAGGAACACTCCTCCATTGCTGGTGGGATTGCAAACTGGTGAAAACCACTCTGGAAATCAGTCTGGAGGTTCCTCAGAATATTGGAAATAGAGCTACCTGAAAACCCAGCAATACCACTCTTGGGCATATACCCAAAAGATGCCCTACCATACCATTCCTCCATTGCTGGTGGGATTGCAAACTGGTACAACCAGTCTGGAAATCAATCTGGAGTTTCCTCAGAAAATTGAAAATAGATGTACCTGAAGATCCACCTATACCACTATTGGGCAAATATCCAAAAGATGTCCCACTATACCAGAGGGGCATGTGTTCTACTATATCCATAGCAAATTTATTTATGATAGCCAGAAGTTGAAAAAAAATCAGATGTCCCACAACAGAAGAATAGATACAGAGCATGTGGTTCATTTACACAATGTAATACTGCTTAGCAATTACAAATGTGAACATCATAAGTTTTGCAGGCAAATGGGTGGAACTAGAACATATCATCCTGAGTGAGGCAACTCAGACTCAAAAGGATATGGCATGGTATGTATTCACTAATAAGTGGATATTAGCCAAAATGTACAGAATACCCAGGATACAACCCATAGAATGCAAGAAGGTAAACAAGCCGAAGTTAAGTGCCCAAGTAAGGATGCCTCAATCCCACTTGGGAGGGAGAAGAAAGCAATCACAGGGGGCAGAGGGACAGAGTCACCTGTGTGGGAGAAGGGACAAGGAGGGTAAGAGGGGAACATGATCAGGTATTGCTGGAAGAAACAGGCCTGAAGCCCTGAGGGCCAGCAGAAAGAACAGAAATAAGCAACCTCAGGAGATAGAAAGTGGTGGGACCCCTAGAATGTACCAGAGACCTGGGAATTGAAAGATACTCAGGACTCAAAAGGAGGGATCTTGAATGAAGTAGTCTACAGTGGGGGAGGGGGAACTTGGGGAGTCCATCTCCAGAAAGTCAGAGCATCAAGTGCAGGGGTGGGGTTGCCATCCCATAGTCAAAAGCTCTGACACAGAATTGTTCCTGTCTAAAGGATCTGAAGGGACAAAAGTGGAAAAGAGTCTGAGAGAAAGGAAGTCCAGAGACAGGCCCAAATTGGGATCCAGCTCAAGGGGAGGCCCAGGGGCCTGACACTATTACTGAAGCTGTGGTGTGCTTGCAGACAGGAGCCTAGTATGGCTGCCCTCTTAGAGGCCCAACAAGCAGCTGAAAGAGTCAGATACAGATATTAGCAGCCAACCAATGGATAGAAGCAGGGGACCCCTGTGGTTGAATTGGGAAAACTCTGGAAGAAGCTGCGGAGGAGGGCAGCCCCATGGGAAAAATATCCATCTCAACTGACCTGGACCCCTAAGATCGCTCAGACACTGAGCCACCAACCAGGCAGTCTATACAAGCTGATATGAGCCCTGGACACATATACAGCAGAAGACTGCATGTTCTGGCCTCAGTGAGAGAAGATACACATAACCCTTGAGAGACTTGAGGCACCAGGGAGTAGGGATGTCTGGTGGGGAGCGGGTGTGGGGGATCTTCTCTTGGGGATATGTGGCAGGGTGAGTAGTCAGCTGGCAAACCAGGATGGAGATGAAGACTAGACTATAAAAAAGGATTAAAGAATAATAATAAAGTAGAACATTGTAGTTAAAAAAGAAAAACATCCTTCCCCAAAAAGCAGATGCAAAGCTAAATTCCTACACAGAATCTTTCCCGACTTTCTTCCATACTTCAAGATATACTTTACTCTTCTGATAGAAAATGAATGTCCCTTTTCATGGGATGTTATTTTACATTTTAAGTCTTATTCCCTTTCCTGCCCCCCTCTCCCCCGTGTGCCTGTAAACCTCCTATCCCATGCCCCCTTGCTTCTATGAGAATGCTCCTCCACCCATATGCCCAACCCTGCCTCCCTGTCCTTGAATTCCCCTAAACTGGGACATCAATTGAGCCATCAAAGGACCAAGGGCCTCTCCTCCCATTGATGCCTGACAAGGCTATCCTCTACTACATATGCAGCTGGAGCCATGGGCCCCTTCATATGTACTCCTTGGTTAGTGGCTTAGTTCCTGGGAGCTCTGGGGGGTCTGGTTGGTTGATATTGTTGTTCTTCCTATGGGGTGGCAAAATGCTTAACCTCCTTCAGTCCTTTCTCTATCTCCACCAATGGGAACCTGTGCTCAGTCCAGTGGTTTTCTGTGATCATCCACCACTGTATTTGTAAGGCTCTGGCAGAGCCTCTAAGGAGAAAGCTATATCAGATTCCTTTCATCAAGAACTTCTTGGCATCCAGAATAGTGCCTGGGTTTGGTAACTGTATATGGGATGGATCCCCAGGTGGGGCAATCTCTGAATGGCCTTTTCTTCAGTCTCTGCTATATACTTTCTCTCCATATTTGCTCCCGTGAGTATTTTGTTCCCCTTTCTAAGAAGGATTGAAGCACTCACACTTTGGTCTTCATTCTTCTTAAGCTTCATGTGGTCTGTGAATTGTATCTTGGTTATTTGGAGCTTTCGGGATAATATCCACTTATCAATGGCTGCATACCATGTGTGTTCTTCTGTGATTGTTACCTCACTCAGGATGATATTTTCTAGTGCCATCCATTTGCTAAGAATTTTTTTGATAGGTGAGTAAATGTACCACATTTTTTGTATCCATTCTTCTGTTGAAGGACATCTGGGTTCTTTCCAGCTTCTAGCTATTACGCATAAGGCTGCTATGAACATAGTGGAGCATGTGTCCTTGTCATATGGTGGAACATCTTTTATGTATATCAGAAGTAGTATAGCTGGGTCCTCAAGTATCACTATGCACAATTTTCTGAGGAATCACCAGACTGATTTCCAGAGTGGTTGTACCATCTTACAATCCTACCAACAATGGAGGAGTTTTCCTCTTTCTCCACATCCTTGACAGCATCTGCTGTCACCTGAGTTTTTGACCTTAGACATTCTGACTGGTGTGAGGTGGAATCTCAGGGTTATTTTGATTTGCATTTCCCTGATGAGTAAGGTTGTTGAACAATTCTTTAGGTGCTTCTCAGCCATTTAAGATTCATCAGATGATAATAATTTGTTTAGCTCTGTACCCCATTTTTTTAAATAGGCTTATTTGATCCTCTGGAATCTAACTTCTTGAGTTCTTTGTATATATTGGATATTAGCACTCTAACAAATGTAGGATTAGTAAACATCTTTTCCAATCTGTTGGTTGCCGTTTTGTCCTATTGATAGTGTTCTTTGCCTTACAGAAGCTTTGCAATTTTATGAGGTCCCGTTTGTTGATCCTTGATCTTAGAACACAAGCCATTGGTGTTCTGTTCAGGAAATTTTCCCCTGTGCCCATGTATTCGAGGCTTTCCCAACATTCTCTTCTATAAGTTTCTGTGTGTCTGGTTTTATGTAGAGGTCCTTTATCCACTTAGATTTGAGCTTTGTACAAGAAAATAAGAATGGGTAGATTTGCATTCTTCTACTTGTTGACCACCATTTGAACCAGTACTGTTTGCTAAAAATGCTGTCTATTTTCCACTGGATGGTTTTAGCTCTTTTGTCAAATATCAAATGCCCATAGGTTTGTGGGTGCATTTTTGGGTCTTCAGTTCTATTCCATTGATCTTCCTGACTGTCTCTGTACCAATACCATACAGTTTTAAATGGATCAATGAAAATTGTTTTGGTTATATCATCTGCATCTACATAAACCAAATCAATTGCAAATGTTGAAAATGTGTTTTCCATTTCTGAGATAGCATAACCACCCCTTTGTAAACTTAGTCATTTAAAGTAAATGCAATTTAAAGTCTTGTCTATATGTGGTTTTCAAATTTTATACTACAAGTATAAGTTCAATTTGCTGTCCCCTCATTGCTCCTCATAGGGAGTAACTAGTAGTCTATGCTAGGTTAGTAGTCTCTTTGTAGTTAGATGATATGATGTGAAAATAGAAAGTATTTCCTTAGGAGTTGAACTATACAACTAAGACACCCAAGCAGACATAACTCTCCATTCTACTCCCTTCTCAGAGTGACTAAATTAAGCATCCTCTCTATATGATATTTGCAGAGAATTACAGTACCATCAGTGTCCAACAAACATACTATGATCATCCTGCCAGTATCCTCTCAGTGAGTGACTGAAACAAAAGCCAGCTCAAGAATTCACTCCTCATATTGCTTTACTTTGTTCTTTACCTTTGTTCTCCTCTTATTCTTTGCTCTCAAATCCATGGTTTGCCCTCTCATATAAAATGTTAGCACATAAATATAGCCTCAGGATTTCCTTACACAGAAATAGGTCTAAGTTACAAGGTAAAAATAAATGTAACCCTTACGAAAGTACACTAAAATAAAGCCTGTTCTCTGAATCTTCATTTGCCACCATCATTACTAGTTCATAATATAAACATGTATATTGAATAGTATATAATGTTATTTATAGACATATATCAATATCTTTATCAAAAAATAAAAACACAGTGTATATATAACCCAGCATTCCTTTTCCCAAGTAAACTTTTAAAAATATGTCAACACATGTTGTAAATATGGGTCTCTTTATGTTTTCTTGTTCTTGTATTTAAAAACCCCTCATATTCCCATAACAGAAGGCTCCCCCCAGTGACACATAAAACTATGAGTTCCCTCATGTATTCAGTGTCACTCCATGTATTTCTCTTTCCGATAAAAATAATGTTTTCATACTCTGCTATTCCATTTGCAGAAAATATTCTCTCAATGTGTAAGAATCATCAACTAATCATATCAGTTTATGACTACAGTTTGGCATTCTCTTAAATAGTGTCCTTCCTCTCATTTTTATGTAGGTATCTATGTTCCCAGCTGTGGGTGTACTTGTTTCAAAAAGTATCTGCTGATACCTATACAATGTCAGTACAGTCTAAGTTAAGTAAGGCTTAGTGCTTGCACAGCAAACCAAATCACCAAGCAAAGTAAAATTATAACTTTGATTTTCTGTAGAGTAATAGTTTTATAAGAATATATAATCTTGGCTCTAAAACAGTTGGTTTCTTCATTACTTGCTGTTTTCATGTGATTCATTTTATTCTGCTTTTCAGTTGTGCACTACATGATTATTTTTGGTAGAGATCTGATAGGTCAACAAGTATCAAAATTTTAGTATAATTCATAGTTTCTATCTTCTAATATAAGGCACACATGCAGAGCAAAGGGGAAATGTAGAACTCAAGTAACATCCCTGTTCTATGACCTGAATAATGAAACATCAATACATATTGAAAATCCTGAACATCCTTTAACATCCTGGGGTTTATCCATATACAACTAGAGTAAAATTCATACAGCCCTTAACTAAGATTAGAGGAAAAGATTACATGATATCTATACTACTTTATTAAAACAAAATGAAGTTTTCAGTCAGAGTTTTTGAGTTGTTCTAACTTTTGTTAGATGAAGAATAAAACAAGGCTTTGAGCGTCTTAAAAGACAAAAAAGTTATATATGCATGAAGTATCAATTTATCCTTCTTGATCTAGGTCTTCCAGAAAGTTTACATTACATAATGCATCTCTATTTGTTCATAATGCATTAAAGACCATCCTAAATTTGTTTACATACCTGAAGATACTTTAAAATGAAGGTGTCTCCAAGTATATATATTAAAAAAAAAATCTTGTTTGCCCTTCTCTAACACTAATCTCAATGTTGAAATATTTTAATAGTCATCAAATACTCTTCTCACTTTCTCTATAACCAAAATTGATTAGGTATATTGTGATGGTTTGTATATGTTTGGCCCAGAGAGTAGCACTATTTGGGGGTGTAGCCTTTTTTGGAATGTGTCACTGTGGGTGTTGGCTTTAATACCCTAGTCCTAGCTGCCTGGAATTCAGTCGTCTCCTAGTAGCCTTCAAATGAAAATGTAGATCCCTCAGTTCCACCTGCACCATAACTGGCTGGATGCTGCCATGTTCCCACTTTGATGATAATTGACTGATCCTATGAACTTACAAGTTCAAGCCAGCCCCAACTAAGTGTTTTCCATATAATTGTTGTCTTGGTCAAGGTGTCTGTTCACAGTAGTAAAACCCCAACTAAGACAGAAATTCACCAAAAGCTTCTAGTTTTTCTGTTCAGGCCATACCTATCTGTCTTAGTTCGTGTTTTATTTCTATGGACAAACACCATGACCAAGGCAACTCTCATAAAAAACAAACAAACAAACAAAAAAAACCATTGTATTGTGGCTGGATTACAGGATCAGAGGATCAGTCCATGATCTTCAAGCTAGGAGCATGGCAGAGTCCAGGCAGGCATGGTGCAGGCAGACCTGACATAGCTACATCTTCATTGGAAGGCTGCTAGGAGAAGACTGAAGTCGAGGCAGCTAGAACAATGGTATTAAAGCCCAAACATACTCTGACACTTTTACTCCAACAAGGCTAAACCTCCTAGTAGTGTCACTCCCTGGCCCAAACATAAATTAACAATAACATATATGCAATGGAACTTCTATAAAAACTGGTTATTAGCTGTCATATCTACACCATCTCATAATGAGAGGACTGGTAAGACCATTCGGTAGATAAAGTGTTTGCTGTACATGCATGAAGATCAGATTTTGGATAACTCAAACCCTTATAATGCTTGGTGTAGTCGTGCAAATCTGTAAATCTGTTATACTTATAAGGAAATGTGAGACAGATAGAAGTAAAATTCCCAGAAAGTCATGGTCCACCTAACCTGATTTTTATGCTGATATACAATCAAAGACCATGCCTCCAACAAAGTAGAAGCCAAACACCAAGACTGTCTCCTGATTTCTTCACATGAATCATGGCACCCAAATGTCTGAACTTACATAAACGAACATACATATGTAAGTACATATATATGAATTCACATATGCATGCCTAATTTATCCTAGTTCTTAGACTAAAGTCAAATGCCAATATTCCTTAAGTAAAGACTGTAAGAAGTTACAATCAAAATGCATCTGCTTCAGAGATGAATACATTAAGCAACATATAGAAGATGCTCTAAGTTTAAGAAAATGAATTATGATTAGAAATTCACAAGTCAAATATATTCCTGCAAAGGGGAGTTCTTGAGTCATTTCTACTCATTTGATGTTACAAAAAGAAATTCTAATAATTTCAAAGACTACTAGAAACATTTGGGCATATTTCCTAGCAGCCGGGCATATTATGCTATTGTGCACCTTGCATAAATTTCCTCATTATATATTTCGTTTTAGAGCACTGTAAGTCTCTATAGAGATGCAAGTGTGAAATGTGTTACATTCCTGGAGCTTGTGTGGAATGACACTGACTCTCAATTTGGATAAACATTTGCTTTTTATACTGTCAGGTTTGGAAGAAAATAAACAAGACAATGATTCTGAAAGAACAGGTTTAGAGTAAAATTAACTGCAACTATTTTTCTCAGGATGGCTTAATAAGAAGCAGATGAAGAAATGCACATGAATTTTATAACTACAAAACTAAATCATGGGAGAGCCAACCTATAATTTTCCAAGAAAAATAGATGTGATAACTAGTTTTTGGAATGTAGAAAATTCTCTTAGTTCCTATTACAAGAATATTGAATTAATTCTTAGAATTCACAGTAATTTTTCCATTCCTATTTCTATTTGGTAAATAAACTTATGTGGCAATAAAATGGAGTGTAATAATTTGTTATGTGTCATGTGTAATGTTTCTATCATTTCAAACTCTTGGTGTTTGTTTTCTGTCACAGAACCATTACAAATCTTCTGGCGTTTTTGAAACATAAATAAAATTATAATTAACTATAATCAATATGCTGCAATATAAAGTGTTAGAACCTAATCTTCAATGTATAACCATTTTTAATGCTTTTCTGTATTTACCTTCTCAACCATTCCCATGTAGCAATGACTTCACTACTTGTACTTCAAAGAGGTAAAAAGCTGTAGCTTTTGCAAAGGAATACACAAATGAGAACATGTGGTATTTATCTTTCCACAGCACTAATATCATATGCCTCCTTGCCCTTTGTCAACATTTTGGGTTTGGGAAAATAAAATAAACTCAGAGGAAAATTTATTGGAGATTAATTAGAAGAAGTTTAGAAACATGGAATCAAAGAAGCAATTACACTGAAAACATAAATATATTAACTAAGTCATTCTCATTCAAGATGATTTTCATTGGGTAATATGAAATTCTTATTCTATACATGTCAACAGGTGTTCTATCACAATGGTGTTTTTTTTTTCTTTTTAACCATCTAGAGAACTAATACAATATTTTTTTCTTCTGGTTGTTATATTAAAATATCTTCTGTTTTCTGTTTATGTTTAAGCTTAAAGATAATAATTATTGATAGTGCATTGAAATTTCTTCAGAAACCATGAGTTACTTTTAATGTTACATTTTAATATCTCATTAAACTCTTATAATCATTCTTTGACATAGTACATTGAATAATCCATAGGTCACACACGTAGAAATGGAGGTTCTGAGAGGACAAATAATCTGACTGAGGTCACAGAGTTAGTAAGTGGTCTCTGTCTCTGTCTGAGTCAGTAACAATGTTAACTTCCATAGTAATTTAGGGACATTTTACAGAGATTGCTGTATCTTCTGTGTATATCTTGAATTAGGAGAAAAGTAAATGACACTGTGTGTGAATGTTGGTTTCTTTGTGACAACATTGATGAATTTATAGTATAGACTTTGTTTTTATGTTTTTCTTTCTCAGAAGAAGGTATTAAAAATTACAAACCAGAAACTTTGAGAAATACAATGATGAATAAAACACAGTAAGAATATTTGTTTTGGACTCTTTAAAGAGTGCATGCATGTAAATCAGTGATCAGTATTCTCAGTGATAGATGCCATAGGGTATAAACACAGTGCTGCAGGGCAGACAAGGAGAACATGACAGTTTTCTGGCTTTGCATGAAGTTTCCCAGAAGTTCAAGTAAAACATCAGATGGAAAGAGAGGCAAAAACAAAAGACATTGTGGAAATCAGAAAGACAGACATCGTAGGCAGAAGATATAATATGAATAAAAATTTGAAGAGAGAATAGAAGACATTTAATGACATGCCACTACTTCAGAAAACTACTAAAACAAACCTGTTCAGGAGAGCACATTGTTGAAGCTCATTTGTTTAGACTCTGATTTTCCAGCCACTATGGTCCACTGACATGTGTACTGGACAGAGATAGATTATACTTTTAGAGAAGATTTTATTCCTACATTTCCTTAGTGGTCAATAAAACATGAAGTGCCTACCAGTTTGTCAAATTTCTACTGTCCCATGAATTCTAGTAAATCAGAAACTGAATATAATTTAGTATCTTTAATAAACCTATGGCATGTTAGATGAATGGTTGGATAGGTAGAACTATTTGAATACTTCCATTCCATTTGTGCTGCAAAGAATGCCACTCTCTGTGTTGGTAAACAGCAAGCAAAATGCAGTTTGATTGTGTAGGTACCATAAGAAAGCCAGACTCAGCATAAGTTGTCATACAGATAAACCAGTTTGATTTAGCTCTGTACTTCATTTTTAAAATTGGGATATTTGGTTTTCTGGAGTCTAACTTCTAGAATTCTTTGTATATTTTGTATATTATCCTTCTATTGGATGTAGGGTTGTAAAAGGTCTTTTTCCAATCTGTGAGTTGCCATTTTGTTCTATTGTCACTGTCCTTTACCTTACAGAAACTTTTCACTTTCATGAGGTCCCATTTGTCAATTGTTGATCTTAGAGCCTGAGCCATTGGTGTTCTGTTCAGGAAATTCTCCTCTGTGATGATATGTTCAAGGCACTTTTCCACTTTCTTGTTTATTAAATTCAATGTATCTTGTATTATGTGGGAGTCCTTGATTCACTTGGACTTGAGCTATGACAAGAAGAGAAGAATGGATCAATTTGAATTTTTATACATGCAGACTGCAAGTTAGAGCAGCACCATTTGATGAAATGCTGTCTTTTTTCACTGGTTGTTTTTGATTCTTTGTCAAAGATCAAGTGACCATAGGTGTGTGAGTTTATGCCTGTGTCTTCTATTCTATTTCATTGATCTATCTGTCTATCTCTATACCAATACTATGAGGTTTTTATTGCTATTACTGTGTAGCACAGCTTGAGGTCAAGGATGGTGGTTCCTCCAGAAGTTCTTATATTGTTGAGTATTGTTTTCACCATCCTGGATATTTTGATATTCCAGATGAAGCTGAGAATTGTTCTATCCCTGTGAAGAATTGAGTTGTAATTTTGATGGGCATTGCACTGAATCAGTAGATTGCTTTTGGTAAGATGCTTATTTTTCATATGTTAATCCTACTGATCCTTGATTATAGGATTTCTTTCCATCTTCTGAGGTCTTCATTTTCTTTCTTCAGAGACTTGAAGTTCTTGTCGTACAGATCTTTCACTCAATTTAGGAATCTCAAATGGCTGAGAAGTACCTAAAGAAATGTTTAATAGCCTTAGTAATCAGGTAAATGCAAACCAAAACAACCCTGAGACCTTATACCAGTCAGAATGGCTAAGATCAAAATCTCAGGTGACAGCAGATGCTGTCAAGGTTGTGGAGAAAGAGGAACACTCCTCCATTGCTGGTAGGATTTCAAGCTGGTACAATCACTCTGGAAATCAGTCTAGCAGTTCCTCAGAAAATTGTACATAGTGTTACCTGCGGACCCAGCTTTATCACTCCTAGGCATATACCCAAAAGATTTTCCAACATAGAACAAGGACACATGCTTCACAACCAGTTTGGAAATCATTCTGACAGTTCCTCAGAACATTTAAAATAATTCTACCTTAAGACCTAGCTATACCACTCCTGGGAGTATACTCAAAGGATGCTCCAACATATAACAAGGCCATGTGTTCTACTATGTTCACAGCAGACTTAATTATAACAGCCAGAATCTAGAAGCAACCTAGATGCCCTACAATGAATGAATGGATACAGAAAATGTGGTATATTTACACAATGGATTTCTACCCGTCTACTTAAAATAATGACTTCATGAACTTTGGAGGTAAATGGATCTAACTAGAATATATCACCTTGAGTGACAAAGCTCAGATCCAAAAGGACAAGCATGGTGTGTACTCACTGATAAGTGGATATTACTCCAAAAGCTCAGAATACCCATGATACAACTCACAGAGCATATGAATCATAACAAGAAGGAAGGCCAAAACGTGATGCTTCAAACCCATTTGGCAGGGGGAACAAAATAACCATAGGAGACAGAAGTAGGGAAGGACATGGGTGGGAGTGGGGAAGGGGAGGAATAAAAGGGGGCAGGTCTCGGTATAGAAAAAGACAGGAGAATAGTCCAGAGGGTCAGAAGAATGAATAGAGATAAGTAGCAGTAGGAGGATGGGAAGTTGGAGAATCACTAGAAATTCTCAGATGTCAGGGATGCAAGAGGCTACCAGCACTGAATGGGGATGACATTAACCAAAATACCCAACAGGAGAGTGATAATACCTGAAGAGACCACCTCCAGTAGATAAATATGACTTCCAGTGGAGGGATGAGGCCACCCATGCATCTCAAAAATTTTAACCCAGATTTGTCCCCATCTAAAGGAAAGGCAGTGACAAAAATGAATCAGAAGCTGAAGGAAAGGCCATCCAGAGACAACCCCATCATAATGTCCATTCCAATCACAGACAATGAACCTAGACACTATTGCTGATGCCAAGATGTGCTTGCAGACAGGAGCTTGGTATGGCTGTCCTCTGAGAGGTTCTGCCAGCACCTGACTAAGGCAGATGCAGATATTTGTAACCAACCAGTGGACTGAGACCACAGACTGCAGTGGAAGAGTTAGGGTAAAGGTTAAAGGATCTTAAGGGGATTGTAACCCCATAGGAAGAACAATATCAACTAAAAGGACCCCTAAGATATTCCAGCTATTAAACTATCAACCAAAGAGAATACATGAGCTGATCCCTGGTTCCTGATACACATGAAGCAGAAAACTGCTTTATCTGGCATCATTGGGAGGGGAGATGCTTGGTCCTGTGGAGGCTTGGTCCCCCAGAGCAGAGAGATACAAGAGACGTGAGACAGGAGTGGGTGGGTGGGTGGAGGAGCACCTTCTTAGAGACAAAGTGGGGGATGGTGTAGTGGGTTACTGGAGGAGAAACTATGAACCAGAATAACATTTGAAATGTAAACAAACAAAATGATTAATAAACATAAAAACATCCAATTTGGACAAAACCAAACTGCACACATAACATATGCTTGAAATGACAGTCACTTTGGAGGAGATGATTAAAATGGAGTGGAGAAAAGGCATGTAGGTTAAATTGTACAGTAGTCCTTCCTTTAGGTATGTCCATGTTTGCATTGATGAACTCTAGGCAAAATTAGTTTTACTGTTCTCAAAATTAGTTTAGATTAGTTCTCCAGTACAATATCATGTAAAATTATTCTTCAGCAGGGAATATTGTAAGATTTTTCTGTTCTACTCAACAAATGCTAAATAATGGCTATCTATAATTAAGATATTTAAGTGTAGTAAAGCATGTACAAACATAATGTAATGCAGTACAGGGAAGGGAATGGCATATTATTAAAATCAGGATACAGAGAAAGTATTTAAAATGTACACAAGGTCACTTCTCATGTCTATACAAAGACATAAGCACTGATCCTTAAAAACTTCATATGCCTTCCAGTCTAGTGACCAGCCTAACTTGGGGTCCATCTCATGGGATTGCTCCAAGGCCTGACGCTATTACTGATGCTGTGGTGTACTTACAAACGGGATTCTAGAATGACCATCCTCTGAGATGCCCAAAAAGCAGGTGACTAAGACAAACACAGATCCTTACACCTAACCATTGGACTAAAGTTTGGGGCCCTCTGTAGTTGAATTGGGGAAAGGCTGGAAGAATGTGAGAAGGAGGGTAAACCCATAGGAAGACCAGCAGTATCAACTAACCCAGACCCCTGAGATGTCTCAGACACTGAACCACAGTCATCATACAGGAGCTGGTCAGAGGCCCCGACACATATGCAGCAGAGGTCTGCTTGGTCTGGCCACAGATGCAGAATTTATGCCTAACCTTGGAAAGATTTGACTACCCAGGGAGTTGGCAGGCCTGGTGTGGTGGGGAGATATCCTCTTGGAGACATGGGATGGAGGAATGGAATGAGGAACTATGGGAGGGCTGACCTAGAGGGGCACAACAAGTGAACTGTAAAAAAAAAAAAAAAAAAGATTCATATGTCTTTGAGGAATAGCACTTATAGGACAAAATGTTTGACTGAACAATAATAATTAAAAATCCTTATCACAACAATAAATGATAATAAACAATAGTGCTTGATGAGAGTTAATTATCTATCAGAAAATGTGCTATAAACCTTTCATATATTTAACTTCTTAATTCTTAATGGTAATCCCATATATTATATATTATTACTACCTTCCTTAGAGGTTTTGAGTATTTATAAATGAAACAGAATTCTCTGATTAACCTCTTCACAGCTATAATACAGGTACATATTAGAGATGATTTTCAAATTCAGTTAATCTGACCATTGAACTCTCTCCTAGCTTAGGAGTAAGAAGCTTAAGTAAATCTATAGTCTGTAGATGAAACATACTATTGTGATTTTAATAAGAAGTGCTTAGTAAATTTCTATTTATGTTGTCTAGGTTATAGAAAAGTCAAAAATGATAATTACCACTCTAAATCCCTGTGTATCTGTGTGCATGTGGTGTTTAGATTGTCTATCAGTAACTGTGATTATTAAACTACACACTTATTCCATGAGTTACCTTTATGTTATTTAGAAGAGCAAATATATAAGCACTAGGATGCCTAACTCTTTAAAATTTTCAATTTTGCCTTGTATCAGATCAAAGAGATACTGTTAGATATCCCAAGGTGCTACAAAAATGAATAAAATCCATGGACCTTTAACATCCCTGCTATGAGAGGTGTTGTTGTAAATGAATGGAAAGACAATAACAGAATGATATTGATACTCGGTATTTGGTGCTAGAATTTACTTCATTAATAGGAAGAAACTCTTCAAAGTCCAGAGGCCAATACAATGCACTGGCTATAATGTTATTTGTTTTGTGGCTATAAGTTGATGGTAAAATGGAAGATTAGAATAATTAGAAAGGCTCTAATTATTTTGAACATCTATAGCCTTTTACAAATGGTAGTTGATTAACTTGCCTAAAGGAATTCTCATAACAAACTACAAGTAGAATGAACAAGAGGAAATCAGTAGGAAAAAAAAAGGATAACTTTCAGGCTTAGAATTTTCTTCTTCTTCTTTATTGCAAACTTATAGAAATTCTATAATTATTTCTGGTCTGAAACATTATTGCAACAACTTTCATAGTAGGTAATTTTGACATAGGTGTACATTTCATCATTCCCCACTGGAAGGTGATGCACATTTGACATCTACAAAGAATGATGAAATTGAACAGCATATGTCAGTGTCATAGATTTATTCCCCTAAGATCAGAATTACTATTACCTAGTGCCTTACTTTTAAACTCCATTGCAAAGAGTCTTTGGGGTTGAGGCTAGAGACAGAGTGTAGGAAGCACAAGGTGAAATGTCCTTTGAGTGCAACAAGGAATTAGACATTGTTATATACACAGATATGGGAAAATATTGACAAATATAGTTTGCTATATTTACAAAGACTGAGCCAAAGCATGACCCCTTAAGCCTACTGGATGTTCAATGGAGATGTGCGTTTTTCAGGTTATGACTCTTTTATCTCAGCTAACATCAAAATGTGAGCAGAAAAATAGTACAAAGGAAAGAAAATAAGCTATTGATTTTCACATTTTATATTAACCTGAAGCTTAATTGAAGGTCAGAAGAGATATTCATCTCAAAGTGTGATTTTTCAGTAGCTATTATGTTTTCCTGACAAACATACTGAATTGTTTAATAGTCTACAGATGCTATAGAAAACTATAGCTGAGTCAAATATTCTTTTAAGAAAATCAGACTCAAGAAAGATAAAATATAAAATAATTTGACTATATAAAATAACCCATATAAAGAAGAACATATCTTGATCTGGAAAAGAAAAGACTGAGGATTTTTTATTTTCTACCACCAATCCAATTTATATGCAATGGATCTAAATTTTTTTTATTCTTTAGTTCTACTCATTGTATACCAATGAAAATGTACATCGTTATTTCCGGAGTGTACAAAAGCAAAATCTATGTAAAATGCTCTATTATTACAAGTCACAAAGAACAATAAAAAGGAAAAATATATTGGTTTCTAGTTCTCTGTACTGATACTGTCTCATCAACATTTTCTTTTTTCTTTGCCACAGCTCCATCTGCTTTTAGAAAATATATGTGATCAAGTAAATGTCTCTTAAAAGGGACATGGAAAACTGATTTCTAATAAAAAATTAGAAAATAGTGTCTTATATTTGGTTTGCGTGGCTCAAATAGAACACACACACACACACACACACATATATATATATATATATATATATATATATATATACACATAATTACAGCATAAGAAAGAGCTGACAAAGAACATGTGAAATACTTACATATAAATATATGATTATAAGATTTACTTGGGCAATAGTGGGCATTTTTTAAAGTTAGATTAAATTGATGAAAATGCAATGTTATCATACAAAAACTCACAAATTCTACAAAAAAAGAAGGTGTTTACATATGTGAAAATGCTGCCTGCATTCAAAGTATTTGAAAATGACCATTCTTAAGACAAACAAATGTAATGCCAAAATGGTGAATTAATAAGGCTAAGTAGAAACATCTGCATGCTATATTTACAAGCATAGTATCCAATTGTGTTACTTGGTTTATAATGACTCTGATAGGAAAGAAAAATTAAAGTTTTATGTACTCCACTCTATTCAATGTTTCTACCTTAACATGGTAAATAAGCTGACAACAAATTCATCTCTGTAGAATGAGGTATCTGCACAAATATAGTACCAAATATTTGATTCATTTACAGAAGACCTAACTTAAAAGTGGAAACAATAACATAAATTTTGTTTTACTTTTCTTATTTTTGCTTCTAAACATCTCATATATTCTCACACGTGTTGCTTGCACTTTTCGATTGGCATTCTGTCCGGATGAAGATCATTGAATATTCTCATTTATTGATCTACAGTACACATAATTTTTCCCCAAACTCCCACTGCTCAACTACATTCAAAAAAAAAAGAAAGAAAGAAAAGAAAAAGAAAGAAAGAAAGAAAAGCATTTCACTCAAGGTCAAAGGTCTGCCTTTCTCCTTTTGTATACATGAACCTAGTAATTGCTGTGGTCAAGAAGGGTAAATAACGCATACAAAATTCACTTCACCTTAGATTTAAAAGAAAATATTTTCTAACCTCAAAATAAGACTTAAAAAATCATTTTGAAAGGAGACTGATGTCAAATTTATGGAGATGTGGAAGAATAAACTTAGCTTTGTAAGAGGGACCTATCAATGGTACTGTGACCTGCATCAAATTAAGCTTACTGAGTTGAAATGTTGGTGGATTACTTCAACATTTCATGTTCACTAACAGAATTCCCAAGTTGTCAAGTTTTATTGAAACAATGATTTCACTGCCTCTGTACATATAAAGAATGTGAAATTCACTCTAATTTTCAGTTTAGTTCCATGCCTTTTACAAAACCCAACAAAATTTAATGCTAAAATGTCTGCTATTTGCAGTAATAATTCTTGACTTGCAATTAAAAATCCTGGTCTCTTGTTCCACATATATTTGTAGCTTTCAACATAAAAATTTTGGGAAGATAATTTGAGAGTTTTCTGTCCTACTTTGTAGACATTACTCCTCCAAGTTTTTGTCAATGACTTTTCTTGGTTTTCAATTAGTAATAAACTCTTTAAGCATTCAAAACCTGAATATTTCTTTAGTAAGACAAAGCCTATCTGGATACATTTCTCCTTAAGCACAAATTGTGGCCTATACCATATTAATTCCAAACTGATTCACAATTGATGTTGATGCAAATCCTTGTGGTTCAAGGGATGATTACTGATGCTAAGATTGCATAAGTAGTAACTTCAAAGGATTCGAAATTAAATGGCATTATTGTCTGGGTTCAAAGAGAACTAATTTGAACATTTCACTTTTCTATAATTTTCATTTATGTTCTTTTATTTTTAATTGAAAAAAAGACTCATCTGTGTCACAATCATCCCAACAACATGTACCCCTCTCTACTGGCTGGTTTTATGTGTCAACTTTATACAAGCTAGAGTTATCACAGAGAAAGGAGCTTCAGTTGAGAAAATGTCTCTATGGATCCAGCTGTAAGACATTATCTCTATTAGTGATCAAGGGGGAGGGACCCTTGTGGGTGGTACCATCCCTGGGCTGGTAGTCTTGGATTCTATAAGAAAGCATGATAAGCAAGCCAGTTGAAGCAAGCCAGTAAGAAACATCCCTCCATGGCCTCATATCAGCTCTTGCTTCCTGACCTGCTTGAGTTCCAGTCCTGACTTCTTTTAGTGATGAACAGCAATGTGGAGGTGTAAGCTGAATAAACCCTTTCCTCCCCAACTTGCTTCTTGGTCATGATGTTTGTGCAGGACTAGAAACCCTGACTAAGACTCCCTCCCTCCATTACTATCAGCTTCCCCATAACACACACAGACACACACACGCACACACACACACACATGCACACACACACACACCTTCCCTCTCCCCCAGATCCACACCCCCTCTGTTTTCCTTTAGAAAAAGGGCAGACCTACAAGAGACAACAACCAAACATGACAAAACAAGATACAATAAGACAAGGCAAAAACCCTTCTATCTTGAATGGAAAAAGTAACCCAAATGGAGGAAAAGAGTCTCAAGAGCAGGCAATAGAGTAAAAAACACAAATGCTTCCACTTTTAGGAGTGCCACAAAAGCACGAAGCTATCAGACATAACAAATATGCATTGGACCTCTTTTCAGAAACATTTAAGACCCATATTTGCTGGTTCTGTCTCTCTTATTCCCATATGAACTCTGATTAGTAGTCTTGGTAGGCCATGTTCTCCTGGTGTCCTTCATCCCTTCTGACTCCTAAGAACATTCCCTCCTCCTCTTCCCTAGGGTTTTCCAGCTATAATGGGTGGAAACCTACAATTAAAACTCCACATTATATCTGGATTTCACGTTTAAGTTGATATAGTTGAAACCTCTATTGGATTTAGAAAAAATAAAGCTCTCAGATCATTAGATTTAATAAACTTAAGGCAAGAGAAAAGGGCTAGCTAAAATGATAACATAATCAAAATTCAAATTTTGAAATGAGACATTCAACAATATAAATAATGAAGGTTTGATTTGAATTTATACTCTTTTTTTGTTTTATTTTCACATTTTATTTACATTTCAAATGTTTCCCCCTTTCCAGATCTCCCCATTGGAACCTCCCCATTCCTCCACCCTCCCCCTGCCTCTATGGGGATATTCTCCAACCCACCTCCCCACCCCACCCCCCACCCACTCTCCTCTTCCCTCCTTGACATTCTCCTATACTGGGGGATATAACACCCTCAGGCTCAAGGGCCTCTCCTCCCCCTGACAGGTAACAAGACCCTGCTCTGCAGTCTTTGTGGCCAGCACTATGGGTCCTTCCATGTGTATTCTTTAGTTGGTCACAGGGGAAATGTTCTTGAACAGAACACCAATGGCTGGTGCTCTAAGGTCAAGAATTGACAGATGGGACCTCATAAAATTACAAAGCTTCTGTAAGGCAAAGGACACGGTAATTAGGGCAAAACGGCAACCTACAGATTGGGAAAAGATCTTTACCAAGCCTACATCTGATAGAGGGCTAATATCCAATGTATACAAAGAACTCAAGAAGCTAGACTCCAGAGATCCAAATAACCCTATCAAAAAATGGGGAAGTGAGCTAAACAGAAAATTCTCAACTGAGGAAACTTGAATGGCTGAGAAGCACCTAAAGAAATGTTCAATATCCTTAGTCATCAGGGAAGTGCAAATCAAAACAACCCTGAGATTCCACCTCACACCAGTCAGAATGGCTAAGATCAAAAACTCAGGTGACAGCAGATGTTGGCGAGGATGTGGAGAATGAGGAACACTCCTCCATTGCTGGTGGGAATGCAAATTGATACAATCTCTCTGGCGGACCCTCAGAAAATTGGACATAATACTACCTGAGGACCCAGCTATTCCACTCCTGGGCATATACCCAGAAGATGCTCCAACATGTAATAAAAACACATGTTCCACTATGTTCATAGCAGCCATATTTATAATAGCCAGAAGCTGGAAACAACCCAGATGTCCCTCCACAGAGGAATAGATACAGAAAATGTGGTACATTTACACAATGGAATACTACTCAGCTATTAAAAACAATGACTTCATGAAATTCGTAGACAAATGGATGGATCTTGAAAACATCATTCTAAGCCAGGTAACGCAATCACAAAAGAATGAACATGGTATGTACTCACTGTTAAGTGGTTATTAGCCTAAAAGTTTGAAATACCCAAGAGTCACTTCGCAGGAACAATAGTACTGAGTACATACGAGGTCCCAGATGGAGGGCTTGGAGAAAGGACTGAAGGAGCTGAGGGAATGTGCAGCCCCAGGGAGGTAGCAACACGGGCAATTGGCCTGACCCCCCCATACTTCTGGAGACAGATCCACCAACTAAAGAATTTATACTCTTTTAATTTTCTTAATCCACATGTGCTTAAATAATGTTTTCATTGGTCTTGTCTGGTAACATTTAGTTGATAAGATGTTGAAATTCTGATACATTATAATAAACTAGAATAAATGAGGAACAATTGCAAAGTTTGCAGGCTCACACCCAAAACTAATTCTACCACTAAGAATTCTAAAGAAGGCAGATTATATGTTTGATACTAGTCAGGCTACATAGTGTCTTTTATTTGGGGGAGGGGAACACCTTATGATCCATGTCAACATTCTGCTTCAAAATGACAAAACATAATAACCATGCTTTAGAATTCTATACTAAAAGCCCTGTGAAATGGAGATGGACTCTGTATATTTTTATTCTTTCTCATTTATCTATGAAACATTTCCCTGAGTCCAACAAGCAAGGACCATGACTTAAAATGCTGTTTATTTTATTATGTTTTATTGCATAAGATCATTTTCATGCAAGCATGCAGGATATTTTGGATATATTTTTTTCTCTACTCACATTTCTGCTTCCCTTCTACTTTCATGTCATGCTCACACATGATTTTATGTGTCATAAAATAAAAAACACACATGTAAAAGAAAACATGATATTTGACTTTCAATATGATCATCCCCAAGAGTGACTACATTCTAAAAATGGCAACCTTGTTTTTTATGGTTGAAAAATTCCATTCTGTCTATAAAGCACATTTTTAGTTCATTTCTCTCTTATTGGACACCTATATTGTTTCAACAACATAGCTTGAGTTTAACAAATTAATGGTTCAGGAAAAATTCTTCATGAGTGTCCCTGTGTTATTTGAAGATAGCTATAAGACCCAAAATCCTCCTTACAATGAAAATAGTTTAGTAATAAATTCCAGTCAGATATTGACCAAAAGTATAAATGTGTGCTCTGTAAATAATGTTATCTTTGTTTAAGGAAGACTACTAAAAGATTTCTTGTATGCAAAAAATCATGTGGAAATCATAAAGAGTTCATTAAGAATCTCAAAATGGTAACAATTTAAAAATTTAGTAATGGGAAAATTAAAGTGTGATCCTCCTTACTATACCTCAAGACCCTGAAGTAAACTGTCCCCTAATATCGCTTAATGATTCCTATTTCACAACACCAAATGCCTTAAAAGAATACAAGATAATAACATTGTTCAGACTTAGAAAGTATTATTTAGGAATGTATATATTTATAAATATGCATGTAATCACAATGAAAAAAGAAAAGCAATGAATTTGAAACAGAGAAGTTGGATTATATAGGAGATTTGTGAAGGAGGAGTGAGGGGAAAATAATATATATTATATTATACTATATTGTAATAATATATTATAATTTTAAATGATAAAAAGAAAAGAAAAATTATAAAAATGACCGGCATATTTTTAATACTATAAGTATATATATATATATATATATATATATATATATATATATACATATAGAGAGAGAGTTTGTGCCTGACTGTGGCCTCACTCCTTACCATAATTCATAATTGTCATGAATTTTAATACTTTTGAATCATGACTCCCAAATAACATACTTTAACTTATGTATTTAAAAATACCCTTTCAAGACCTTTAGCCATTAGAGAAGTGCAAATTAAGCCTGCTTGAATATACTAGTTAGAATGGTCATCATCAGGACTATAAATGACAACAAATGCTGCTATGAATATGGAAAGTGATCAATTTTTATATACAATTGCTAGATATATAAACTAGTCATTTTGTTATTCAGCCTGAAATTTCTCAAAAAAGCTAAAAATAGAACTACCACATGACCCACCTATGTTACTCCTATGCATATATGAACATACTTTATATGTTACTACTGAAATACACACACATCCATGTTTGTTGCTGTTCCATTTAGAAAATCTAGGAAATAAAATGAATCTAGATTTTCATTGATATATGAATTGATGAGAAAAAAATGCATGTTCACAAAGTAAAATTACTCAGCCCTAAAGATAAAATGAAATCATGAAGTTTGCAGATAAATGGCAAAAGTGGAATATATATATATATATATATATATATATATATATATATATATATATATATATATATATGAAGTAAGGTAAATCAAGCCCAGAAAAACTAAATCATACTGTTCTTTTTCCTATGGATCCAAGCTTCAAATATTTTGATCTGTGTGTTTAATTTGAAGTATGATTAGAAGCTAAGAAACTAAGATAGATCTTGATGGGGAGAGCATGTTAAATGGAAGAGAATATTAGATTATAGTTAAATAGGAAGAAGTAACTTGAAATATTGGGAGCAAAATCATTTAAGAAGGGAAGTACTTGGGAATATGTGGGAAATCATGGGATGAAGAGAAGGGAAGTTGTGCTAGTATTTATTTATTTATTTATTTATTTATTTATTTATTTATTTATAATCAATGTGACACAACTTAAGATCATCTGAAAGAAGGACCCTCAAGGAAAAATCCTCCAATAGATAGACTTGTATGTAAATTTGCATAGGCATTTTCTTTATTAATGTTTGATATGGGAGGGTTTACCTTATCAAGCACAGTGCCACACTGGGGAGTTGGTACTGACTGAACTATATAGAGTAAGCCAGTAACCAAAACAGCATTCTTCCATGATCTCTGCTCAAGTTCCTCCTAAATTCTTCCTGCTTTGAGGCTATTCCTTGAATTCTTTTCATGATGGACCATGATGTGGAAGTATAACGCAAGTAAATCATTTCCTCCTCACATTGCTTTTGGCATTGTCTTTCATCACAGCAAGAAAACCAAACAGCAAAAGAGGAGTAATTAAAAGAACTGAGAATGCCTGTTATCTCCACAACTCAACTTAAAAACTATATAGGCGTAATAGACACAGGTACTATAAATGTGATTATGTGAAAAATGAGGTTGTAGTTTTAACTGAGGAGGAAGGATGAAGGGTAATAAAATTGGAGAGGAAATATAAAGTGATAAACATCAATAATACTTAAAGTATTAGAAAAGTCTCTGAGCAACATCCTATTTTATAACATGATTATATATATATATATATATTTATATATATAAAATTTATGTATATATACATACATGTAAACATTATGCTACATGTAGTAATATTTTGTATAAGAGCTACACCCTCTCTAATACAAACCCCAGTGCTAATAAGAGACCAGATCTTGGGTTCAGATTCCATCTTAGAAAACCTAATCAAAGGTTAAACTCCCTAGCACCAGTTTCCAGGTTACTCCCCAACAAACTTGTGCCTACAGGTTACAAGCCTTCCCCTGGCACTTCACTTCCTAACAACCACCAATAAGGAGGAAAGCATAAGTTAAGTTTATGATTTGGCTCCCAGCACCAGCGAATTATTTTAAAAGGCAACAAAATTCCATAATTGCCCCAATCTTATGTGTGCCATGATAAAAACCTTCTCACTTGCTTGCCATTTCCTATAAAACTTGTCCTGCTGAGAGCTCGAGACTTCACCATCCAGTCCTGTTGCATCAGGTTAGCAGTGAGTAAGCCTAAGCTAGAGCATGAAATAAAGGGACCCTAGTGACATTGCATCAGAGCCAGCTCCTTGGTGGTCTTTTGGGGCTCACAGACAAAGCACAACACTAGACTTAGAAAATTTCTCACATTGTTACTGGAAGATATGAGTCTCTCAAAACAATATGTCTCTCAGAACGTAAAGATACTATACATGAAAAATCAACAAAATAGGTGATGTAAATGTGGTGATGTATGTCTGTGTACAATGACTCAGCTCTGGGACTGGCTGAGAGTTAACTGTGTATATACAGCCTATAACACTTTTTGGGCACAAAATTTTCTTGACTTATTATTACATATCATCATTTAAGATGGCATGAATAGAAAATTATATTATAGTTTGATTATGTGATCAAACTAACCTCTAAAGAAAGGCAGTTGTCTTTATTGATCTTCCTTAACTAATATGTGCACCTTGCATGTTCCATATGAATGTCTTTACAGAGCTATGTATGACTTGTAAAGTTTGTATATTGTAGAATGAAAGAGGAGAGAGACAGTACTGAGAAGTTTCACATTCTAGGATGCTGAGATTCTGGGAACTTCCACTGCAACATCTTGCTAGATTCTACCACAATTACATGGAAGCTATTTCCTCTAAACTATAGCTTTCAGGACATTTCAGAATAGTTAGTTCACCCATCCATCCGTTCAGACTGTTACACTCAATATGTCAGCTAACCCATGAACTTTCTCAACACATAGAGACTGGAAGGCAAATGATAGCAGCAACCCTTCCTTTACAAAGACAATTTTTCTATTTCCCTTTGGACTCCAAGAAGGGAATTCTTCAACCCATTTCAGCTAGAATCAAACAAAAGAATATCATCCCAGTCCCTTAGGCTGGAGTGTATAGTACTTGTTATTTTATGAATTATAAATATATTGTCATTTTAAGGGATAGTTTGCAAATGTTATAGCTTTGGACAGGGAGGAAACTAGAGAGCTAAAACTTAGGGAATTCAACCTTTCCTTTCTTCTCTCTATCCTTCTTTCTTAAGTAAAGGAAGGGGCAAAAAGGGGGAATATAGTAATATCATAGAAATTAGATGAATAGCAAATACGAAAAGGTTATCATATTTATACATAAACAATATATTGTATAGCTATAATATTACATTGGTAGAAATCTTTATAATTAGTGCAAGTTGAAGTTATAATTTTTCCATTGGAATAGATTTATAGATTGATACAGATTTGTTTTCGTTGGTATCAATTTCTTATATTGATACAAAATTTGAAATTATTATTGTTATGCTTAGATAGGCATTGTGCCTATGCAACTCATTTAAGAATACAAGGCTTTGACCCAATCCTTCTAATAGCTGTTATTATATACTGTTTAAAATGATTAAGTAGCACAAGTTAAGGGTCAGATAGTAAACTCATGGATATGTAAGATTCTAACTTAATTATAATAAAGTATTTTCCATTTACTTAAGTAGAAAAGGCTAAGAGTAGATGAAGGTAACAGTTCAGAAATACTTTACATATATAGATAGTCTTCAAAACCATCAAAAATCCACAGAATCTGATATTTAATCATTTCATTATTATTAGAAAATTTAACTAGAGACATGTCTATCCTGACACTAACTCCTTCATGGTTCAAAGAAGATATTAAGCATCTTTACCTCCTGGCTAGGTTGCTTATCATGGCGAGGCAGCCACTGGGCAGAAATTGCCTATATTATCTGCAGACAAACACTGTCTAAAGAAAAAGGACAAACATATGCAATAGTCAACTGCTAAGTTCTGTCAAGGTAGGGAAAGCTAATCCTTCATATTTCCCACTCCACATAAAGTCTATCAGATGGTTCTTGGCCAGAAGGCTGAAGACAGATGTTACAACATTATAAGAAATTAGAGGCTGTTCAGGTAGATAGTTGTCTCTACAATTTGTTTAAGTTTTAGAAACTATGTTTTGTGCTTCCTATATACTCAGGAAATATTTAATTTGATCTCAGATTTCTGATGCTGTTAAAGACTAGTTATAGTCTCATAGGCAAACTTAAGTTGTTTAGCATTGAGTGATATGATACCGAGTTGGAAGGGCAATTTTCAGATGGTATTGCAAGTTAAAATCAGAACATAACTCAGGCATAAAATTGTAAGCTCTTTAGTTAGGAAAGGTGGTAGAGCGCTTTCATTGACAAACCAATAGTCTTGATGTTAATTGTATATCTTTCTTTGTAACTTACATAATTGTTATGGTTAAGCTCAATTTATATCTGAGAGAAAAAGACTTTTAATTAGACATAAGGGGGAAATATTGTGAGTTGCCTTGGTGATGTTTGTATTTTGAAGTTAATTCTGCTTTCTCAAGAGGGGCTGCCCCCAAGAAAACTGCATCACTCAACTCTTATCAAAGAGGCTACTTCTTGTAGTAGATGGGACTTAAGACAAAGATTCACAACTGAAAACTGTGGAGACAGTGACAGAATTTGAAGAACTTAGCCCTACATGAGAAATCATCATCAACTCCCTCCCTTCTAGGTACAGAATTCTATGGCGAAGAAGAGGCTGAATGATTGTAAGAGCTAGACATAAGGGATAATTTCAAGGAATCAATATCTTCTAGATAATTTAGAATAGGAAACAAAGATTAGAGAATTAATAGGTGATGTACAAGCCTATAAAGGTTAGTATTTCATTCTCTTGGCTACTTGAAGGATTGATTGGGAATGATAATGCCTAGAGAGGTTTTAAAGAGAGCTAGCTGGGGTTTGTTTGTTTGTTTACTTTTGGGTTTTTGGTTTGTTTGTTTTTTGTTTTTTGCTTTTCGAGACAGGGTTTCTCTGTATAGCCCTGGCTATCCTGGAACTCACTCTGCAGACCAGGCTGGCCTCAAAGTCAGAAATCTGCCTGTCTCTGCCTCCCAAGTGCTGGGACTAGAGAGCTAGCTGTTTTACGTGCATAAATTTTAATATTTTGTAAATAATTTTAACCTTAGTCATCTGTCATCTTCAACTTACATGAAAACAGTAACTAAAGACTGCTGTCTGCTGTACCAGGACACTGCAAGAGCTGTTCCCAGCTACCTTCAAAGAACAGGCTATATAAAATCTGCAAGGAAATATATTTTTACTTTGAGATTTTTTTCTGTTTTTAGGAAACAGAGGTTGGAACTAATGACATGGGTTTCATACATCATGTAAATTGAAGGATTTTAAAAAAATAATTACTATGTTCAGCATTGATGAGGTAGTTTTAATAAATAAAACTGGGTTCAGGCTATTTGGTTGGGAGAAGGCAAAAGCGTAAAAAGGAAGGAGGAAAAATAAAGGAGAAGAAGGAAGAACAATGAGAATCTTTGGGTAAGAAAGAGCACTTAAACTGACAACTTGCATCCACTATTGACTCTAATACCTTCCTCATGCTGAGGCTGGACCTTAGCAAAAGCTAGACAGGATCCCAGAGCTAAGAAAATTGGTTCCCATACTTAACCAATAAACTATTTGCAATTGATATCTACTGACAAAGTAAAAATAAAAAATAAAAAATATCTGTTTTCTCCAATGGAGTCTCACTGAGTATATCATCCACAATTCACAGCAGACCCCCATGACCAGAAGTAAGTTACAAACACAAATTATACTCAATGGTATTTTTGTGGAATGTTGATTTTAGTTTGTTATGCTGGGATAAATTTTTTCTCCTTATTATTTTGTTTTAAATTAGTTATTCTATTAATCTACATTTCAAATGTTGTCCTGAATCCCAGTTTCCCATTCACAACCACCCATACTTTCCCCTTCCACTTTGCCACTATGAGGGTGCTCCAGCACCCACCCACCCACTCTTGCCTCACTGCACTAGCATCATGTTACACTCCAGTATCAAGCCTCCACAAGACCAAGAGCCGCCCCTCCCACTCATGACAGGAGTCATAGGTCCCTCCATGTATATTTGGTTGGTAGTTTAGTACCTGGGATCTCTGGGTGTTCCAGTTAGTTGATATTATTGCTTTTCCTATGGGTTGCAATCCTTTTCAGCATCATCAGTCCTTTCCTTAACTCTACCATTGGGGTACGTGGGTTAAGTCTGATGGGTGGTTCTGAATATCTGCAACTGTACTGGTCAGGTGCTGTCAGAGTCTCTCAGGGAGCAGCCATACCAGGCTCTTGTCAACAAATAGTTCTTGGCATCAGCAATAGTCATGGTATTTGTTGTCTGCAGATGTGATGGATCAGTATGTGGGGAAATCTCTGGATGACCTTTCCTTCAGTTTTTGCTCCATTTCTGTACCTGCATTTCCTGTAGACAAGAACAATTCTGGGTTAAAATATTTAAGATGAACAGGTTGCCCACCCCTCAAATGGGGGTTGTGCCTATCTACTGTAGGTGGTCTCCATAGGTTCTATCTCAAGTTCGTTGGGTATTTTGGATTTTGTCATTTCCATTGGGTCCTGGAAAACTCTTGCTTCTCTCACATCTGGGATTTTCTAGTGGCTACCCCAGTTCCCCATCCCCTACTGCTACATATTTCTGTTCAATTTCTTGACCCACTATCCTTTACAAATATCTCTTCTTATACCTGATCCTGGCATCCCTTTTTACATTACCCCTCTTGCTCCCAGGTTCTTACCTCCCTATACCTCCCACAATTGTTTTGTTCCCCCTTTTAAGTAGGACTGAAGCATCAACAGTTTGGTCTTCCTTCCTCTTAAGCTTCATATTGTCTGTGGGTTGTATCGTGGGTATTCTGAGATTTTGGGCTAATATCCACTTATCAGTGAGTACATATAATGTGTGAGGTGTGTGTGTGTGTGTGTGTGTGTGTGTGTGTGTGTGTGTGTGTTTAATTCAGGATGATATTTTCTAGTGCCATTTATTTGCCTGTGAATTTCATGACGTTGTTTTTAATTGCTGACTAGTACTCCAATGTTCAAATATACCACATTTTCTATATTCATTTTTCTGTTGAGGGACATATGGGTTGTTTCCAGGTTCTGCCTACAATAAATAAGGCTGCTATGAACATAGAAGAGCATGTGTCCTTGTTATATGTTAAAGCACTATTTAGGTATATGCCCAGGAATGGTATAGCTGGGACTTCAGGTGGAACTAATTCCAATTTTCAGAGGAAACACTGGATTGATTTTCAAAGTGGCTGTGCCAGCTTGCAATCCCACAAGCAATGGAAGAGTGTTCCCCTTTCTCCACATCCTTGCCAGCATCTGCTGTCACCTGAGATTTTTATCTTAGCCATTCTAACTGTTTTGAGATGGAATCTCAGGGTCATTTTGATTTGCATATCCCTGATGACTAAGGATATTGAAAATTTCTTTAGGTGCGTCTTGGCCATTCGAGATTCCTCAGTTGAGAATTCTTTGCTTAGTTCTGGACCCCATTTTAAAAATAGAGTTATTTGGTTCTGTGGAGTCTAACTTCTTAAGTTCTTTGTATATTTTGGATATTAGCCCTCTTGGGTGTAGAGTTATCAAGGATCTTTTCCCATTGTGTAGGATGTCATTTTGTCCTTTTGACAGTGTACTTTGCCTTACAGAAGTTTGTCAGTTTTATGAGATGCCAGTTGTGAATTGTTGGTCTTAGAGCCTAAGCCATTGGTGTTCTGTTTTGGAAAATATTTCCTCTGTGGATGTGTTCAAGACTCTGTCCCACTTTCTTTTCTATTAGATTCAGTGTATCTGGTTTTATGTGGAGGTTCTAGATCTTTTTGGACTTGAGCTTTGTACTAGGAGATAAGAATGTGTTAATTTGCATTCATCTATATACTGACTGCCACTTGAATAAGGACAACTGTCAAATAGGCTATCTTTTTTCCACTGGATGGTTTTGGCTTCTTTGTCAAACAGTAACTGTAAGTGTGTGCGTTTCTTCTGGGTCTTCAATTCTATTTCATTGATCTAACTTTCCCTTTATTAATAATATGTGGGGTTTTTTTTAATTACTATATCTGTATAGTAGAGCTTGAGGTCAGGAATGGTGATTCTCCCAGAATTCCTTTATTGTTGAAAAGCATATTTTTTTTAAATTTTGGGGTGTTTAATATTCTACATGAATTTTAGAATTGCTCTTTCTATCTCTGTGAAATATTGAGTTGGAGATTTAATTGAGATTTCTGTGCATCTGTATATTGCTTTTGATGAGGTGGCACTTTTACTATTTTAATCCTGTAGGTCTACAAACATGGGCAGTGTTTCCATCTTTTGAGGTCTTCTTCAATTTCTGTCTTCAGAGACATGTAGTTCTTGTCATCCAGATCTTTCATTGCTTAGTTAGAGTCACACCAATATATTTTCAATTATTTCTGACTATTTGTGAAGTATGTCATTTGCTTAAATTCTTTTTCAGCCCATTTATCCTTTGAGTACAGGAAGGCTATTGATTTATTTGATTTAATTTTATATCCAGCCACTTTGCTGAAGTTGTTTATAAGTTGTAGGAATTCTCTGGTATAATTTTTGGAATCACTTATGTATACTATCATATCATCTGCAAATAATGATATCTGGACTTCTTCCCTTTCAACTCCATTTGTAGTCTAATTGCTTTGGCTATAACTTTGAGTACTATATTGAGTAAATAGGGAGAGAGTAAGTAGCCTTGTCTAGTCCCTGATTTTACTGGGATTGGTTCAAGTATCTGTCTATTTAGTTTGATGCTGGCTATTAGTTTGCTGTATATTATTTTGTATGGGCCTTGAATTTCTGATCTTTCCAAGAATTTTAACATGAAGGAGTTTTGTAGTTTGTCAATGACCTTTTTAGCAACAAATGATACAATATTGTAGGTTTTTTTTCCTTTGAGATCTTATATAAAATGGATTAAGCTGATAGATTTCCTTATATTGAAATATTCTTCCATTCCTAGAGTGACGCCTACTTGATCATAGTAAATGATCATTTTTATCTATTCTTGGGTTCAATTTGCCAGAATTTTATTGAGTTTCTTTCTTTCTTTCTTTCTTTCTTTCTTTCTTTCTTTCTTTCCTTCCTTCATTCTTTTTATTAGTGTCTCCCAGTTTCAATGGTGGATCTTTCAGGATTTGCCTCTGGACGATTTAGATTTATTAAGGTTTACAAGATTAGGATTTTGGTTGTTGAATCCAACAACTGAGTTACCATTGTTTCAGAACTAATTTTGTGCTGTGTCTTCCATCATTTGGTGGTTCATCTGGGTTCAAGAGAGAAAGGTACAGTAGTAAAGCCTAGATGTGCCTGATTTTCACCCAAGAGGCTGTGGAAGATTTGAAGCCTGGCATTGGTGTGGTAACAACCCATCTATGGGAAGCTAGCATGCTGTGTAGACAGATTGTGGAACTCTGAGTCAGAGTCTCCATGAGATAAAACAGATCCATCATTGTTTGACAGTGCATGGCCACCCAGACTGCCTGAACAGATAGTTGCAGGTACAAGCTCCAGAATGTTCTGGTTCTATTTTTTAATATTTCCTGCAACAATTATTGATTTAAAGTCTAATTTATTATTGGATAATAATAAATTATTTATAATTTATTTGGATATTAGAATGGCTATTTTAGCTTGTTTCTTGGGACCATTTACTTGGAAAATTTTTAGACTTTGTCACTAACATATCCATTCTCTAAGCCTATGTCTTTTTGTGGATTTGAGTCTATTGCTATTGAGAGATGTTAACGACCAGTTATTGTTGTTTCCTGTCAATTTTGTTGTTAGAGATGGTATTTTGATTGTATGGTTCTCCACTTTTGGGTTTGTTGTGAAAAGATTAATTACTTACTGTTTTTTTTTTTTTTTTTTGGATGCAGTTTCTCTCCTTGTGTTGGGATGTTCCTTCAATTATCCTTTGTATGGCTGGATTAGAGTAAGATGTTGTTTAAATTTGGTTTTGTCATGGAATATCTTCGTTTCTCCACCTATGGTAGTAATTGAGACTTTTGCTTGGTATAGTAGCCTGGACTAGCATTTTATTCTCTTAGGGTCTGTATGACATCTGCCTAAGATCATCTGGATTTAGAGTCTCTGCTGAGTAGTCTGGTATAATTATGACAGGTGTTTGTTTCTTGACCTTTTTCCCTTTCTGCTTTTAATATGCTTTCTTTGTTCTGTGCACTTGGTGTTTTGATTATTACTTATTGGTATAGGTTTCTTTTCTAGTCCAATCTATTTGGCATTCTGTACACTTTTTGTACATTTATGGGCATCTCTTTTTATAGGTTAGGGAAGTTTTCTTCTATAACTTTGTTGAAGGTCTTTCCTGGCCCTTTTAGTTGGGAATCTTGGCTCTCTTCTATACCTAGTATTCTTAGGTTTGGTCTTTTCGTTGTTTCCTTGATTTCTTGGATGTTTTAGGTTAGGGGCTTTTTGAATTTTACATTTTTTGATTACTGTGACAATGCCTTCTATTGTATCTTCTATGGCTAAGACTCTCTGCACTGTCTTTTGTATTCTTTTGGTGTTGTTTGCATCTATGACTCCTGATCTCTTTCCTAGGTTTTCCATCCCCAGGGTTGTCTCCCTTTGTGATTTCTTTATTGTTTCTATTTACATTTTTAGATCCTGCATGGGTTAAATTTTTAGATCCTTAAATTTTTAGATCCTGCATTGCTTCACTTCTTTCACAATGTTTTTCTGCATTTCTTTCAGTGATTTAAATGTTTCTTTTTTAAGGGTTTCTACCTGTTTACCTGTGTTCTCCTGTATTTCTTTTAAAACTTTATTTATGTCCTTCTTAAAGTCCTTTATCATCATAATGATATGAGATTTTGGGATCAGTGTCTTGCTTTTATGGTGTGTTGGGATACTCAGTGCTTTCTGTAGTGGGAGAACTAGGTTCTGATTATGCCAAGTAGCATTGGTTTCTGTTGATTATGTTCTTGCACTTGATTCTTGATATGTGGTTTTCTCTTGTGTTAGCTGGCCATGCTGTCTTTGACTGTAACCTATTCCTCCTGTGAGCCTGGTTATGTTGGGCCTTTCTGGATATGGGAGGGTGTATGGTGAGCCTGCTTAGTAAGCCTTGTTGTGTCAGAATTTCTTGGATTTTCTCTGTCTCTGGTTGTGGATGGTGGGTATGATGGAACACAGGAAAGGTTTCCAAGTGTAGGTGTGAAACCAAAGGAAAGTATGTGCCTAGCTAGGTGGGAGTTCTTATGTCCCTTGGGCCCAAGGGGATCCCAGTTATGCCAGGTATTAGGGTGGAGAAAGATTGAACACAGGATATAATCCTGGATGCAGATACAAACTGGATTGTCTTCTTATTCTTACACTTTTCTTGCTTTTCCCTGCTGTTTTCAAATTCCTTTGGTTTATTTTGTTCTTGATGTTCCTTGTTTGATTGGTTTCTTTGTTTTTTTTTTTTAGTATAAAGTCATTTTAAAACAATATTATATGGGTAAGGTGATGGAAAGGATCTGGGAGGTACTTTGGAAAGAGAAAAAAATTATCAAAATACATTGTATGAACAAAAATTCTTCAAAAATGTGGCTGAGGATATAGGTCAGAGACAAAGTGTTTACTTATTATGATTAAAATCATTAGTTCAGTTTACACTACCACAAAGGCTCTGGTAGTAAATCTCGCATCATATTTAATTATAAGACTGCCAAACTGTTTCCCTTGAAGATCAGAAATTAAGATAAGGATGCTGAATGTTTTTACTCTTAATTAGTATATTATTTTAGTGATAGTTTATTAAGAACAATTTAAAATGGAAATAGATAAAATATATTCTGATATGCAATGAAATAAAACCCATTTTGGTAAAAAAGAAAGAGGTAGATCTATCTTTTTTTTTTTTATAGCTCAAGGAATATCGCTGAAGAGGAGGCAGAAAGATTATAAAAGTCAGAAGGGATGGAGCATACCAGGAGAACAAGGCCCTCTGAATCAACTAAGAAAGGCACATAGGACCACACAGTGACTGGAACAGTAAGCATAGGAAATACATAGGCCTACACCAGGTCCTCTGTGTATATATTAGAGCTATTATTTTATTCATTTTATGCAGTTCCTCTCTGTGAAATGAGTTAGTCTCTGACTCTATTGCCTGCTTTTAGTATTCTATTCCTCCTTTTTGGTTATGTACCCAAATTTAATGTGAGAGTTTTTGCTTCAACTTAAACTTTTTTTTTTTTACATGTTAATTGTTATTACTTAGAATCCTATTCATTTCTAATTTGAGATAGAATTGGACTAGATTTGGGGAGAAGGGGATATGAGGATGAACTGGGAATAATAGTGGAAAGAGAAAAGATAATCAGGATATATTATATAATAAAATAAATAATTTTTAATACAAGGCAAAAATTAATAAAAACAAAAAGTCCTAATTCAATAAATAAATTCATAGATATAGGAAGACATTTATTGTAGGTTTGAAGAAAAACTAAGACAGAAAAATTGTTTCTATATACCAACAATGAACATTCCAATAATTTAGTGAAAGAGTCCCATGTGTAGCAGTATATAAATGATTAATAGCATCCGAAAAAGTTCTGAAGTTGCAAAACATGCTGAAAATATGAGTAAGATACAAATAGAATATCTCATGGTTACGTATCAGAAGATGCAACAGTTTATAATTGCCAATACTACCCAAATCTAAGTGTTATTAATTAGAAAGTACCAACAACATGTTTTCCTTGTTGAAATTGCTAATTATATTCACAGTATTTTACAGGAATGCAGTAATCTTCAAAAATAATAAAACATATAATGAATACATGCTTATCAATTTCATAATGAAATAGGGGAGGGTCATTCAGAAACAGAGGACTGAGAGATTAAAAGTATCAAAGAAACAGAAAGTTTGCTGCATGAGTAAGACTTCTAGATGTAACAGAGTAGCTACACCCAGTAAATCTCAAGGATATGATTGCTTTGACAAGACCTGAAAAATTATAACATCATTTGACATAACAATGGAGATGGGCAAATCACACAGGGCCCCACATTAGATAAAGAACTATAAGCAATTAAAATCTTAAGAAGTAGAATTATCCTTCCCCAGAGATGAGCATCAAAAATAGTTATTTGATCACCAGTAGTCAACACTAAAAATATATACATACAAGAAATATTAAATGGACTCATCATTTTATGTTTATATACAAATCTACATCTATATACAGCAATAATAATTAAAAATAAGAGGTCATTGATTTGAAAGATTGTGGTGACTTCAAAGGAGGTTGTAGAGAGGAGATGAAGTAAGTAAATTGTATGATTATATTTTAATCAAATAAAAGTATTTTCAAGAGAAAGTGGAGCATAGTTATAAGACCAATAAAAGTCTATGTATAAAAATAGGTATATATCTTCATAACCATGGATTAGGAGGAAGATATTCATGCCTGGTACTATAAATCTACCCAACTACCTCTGGTTAGTGAGTCATAAGTCACAAAGGAGGATTCAATTTTGCTAAACCAGTATACTTCCTATAAACCCTAACTCTATTGTAAATCCTTATCCTTATACTAACAGACAAAGTTAGTTCTCATTCCTAATAGGTTACAACATGAAACATGTTTTTGTAACAAAGAGACCACCACAGAAACCCACAACTTGTCAAGGTTTAGAGATAAACTTACCAGAGGATCCTAGGCCCAGTTAGTTTACCTAAAACACAATCCGTCTAAGGCCCAGGGAATAATGGATGAAGGAGTAAGAAAGTTTGCAAAACCAAGAAGACCAGAATATTTCCTGTATGATTGTACCCTCTATATAAAATAGGGAACCTACACACATGAAATTTCAGAATTACGGCCAGCTAAACCAATATATAAATAATCTCAGTGGCACAAATTGATGTGCTAGCATGGATGATGAAAATCTCACAAAGCTGCACCAATAGATGAAAAACTACAGGCTATAGCTGCTGGGAGAGTCAAACAACAACAACAACAACAACAACAATGACAACAAACAACAACAGAATTCTCCAGGAATAAGCTGTTTGATCTCAAGAGTCCAGCTCTAAACACCTATACATATATTTGACCTGTATTCTACCATCCTTTCCTTCTATCTGTTCCTTATATGTTTTGTTTTATTTAAAAAAACATGTATCAAACATCTGATTGTCCTAACATATTTTCTTTTCCCATCTAAACTGTTGTATATATACTTCCTTTAAAAGAAAAATAGAATCGATTTTTTTTTAAAAAAAAAAAAAAAAAGAAAAATATCGTGCTAAGGCCATCTGCTTAACATTCATTTGATGCACACATATGTTCTACAGTTTATTTTCATAAAGCTTCCTACAGTTAAGGACCTATTTAAGAATCAGGTTTTCATAGACATTACATAATTTTAAACAACAAAAACAGTAACATATGGTTTGAATTTGCCTTTCTTTGAGAAGGGATATTTCATGTTATTTTAATAGCAAAATCACCAATGAATAAGTTTGGTTCTTTGGTATTTAATTTAGTTAGCCATTAAGTATTTTTCTTTTATGTATTTAAGCTGCTTATGAACATCTTATATCAGCATTTAAAACTAGGATTGAAATCTGAGTGCAGAACATTAGGCTTCTTATATGCAATTCATCAGACAATGGTGATTATTTCCTAATGTCTGCTTTTCTATTTTCTGATATATTACCACAACTTCTCTGTTTATTTGAATAAACATGTGTGTGAGTGTATGTGTATGTATATTAGCAGTCACCATTTCTTCTGAGATTGTAATTGCAGACACAGTCATAGAAGCCAAAGAGTGTAAAATGTGCTATTTTCCTGACCCAGACTGTATTGGAAAAGTCTTTCAGAACCAGACAGATTACTAATGACTGTGAGGGTTACCAATCTTTAAAATTTTCATTCAAAATTACTTGCTTTCTACAAGTTTGTACACATCCTTCCTTATCAATCATACTATGTTTATAACCCTTCCATTTATAAATTACCATTAAGTGGTTTTCACTGTAGTGAGTATGCTATATCTGGGAAAGATTGCATTTAGTGAATGAAATTTGGGCAACAAGGAAATGTACGTTCTTCACTGTAGTGCCTAACCTATCTACTAGCAGAACAGTTCTATTTGGTTAAAGAGACACCTAAAGGAAGTTCCAATTTAAGTAAAAGTGTAATTTTTACAAAAAGTAAAACCAACAGTAGTAGGTAAAATGTCTGTCCACATTATCTCAGAGTAGCAGCAAAACATAAGAAAGGCTTCGAAAGTGGTGAAAAGTCACATTTTTATGAGAGAAAAATGAAGGAGAAGTTGATTTATTCTGAAAATTTCGTTGAGAATTCCTAGTATATATAAGTAGATAGATGTCTATGTAAGACATGTAAACTAGTAGGGAATATTTATGGAAATAGGGAAGAGAAGAGAGTGAGAGATAATACTCAAAATTGGATATGAAACCAAAAATGCAAAGTACAAAATGCAAACCATCTGTGCTTTTATGGGTCTACATTGCAATGCTATCAGTGCAAGCATGTATGGATACCTGATCATCTGAGTATTAAATATCTTTCATTATAAATCACATAAAAAACAAGTACTGATAATCACTGCAGAAGTGATAAAATAAAACACATTGATGCCAAACTAAAAGCAAAGAGGATTATAATGGACAATATGAACATTTAATCTGTAAAAGGCTTGAAGAAAATTCTAGATGAATTTGTATAAAAGTGTATTTAAATACCTATATGTTGCAAACAGTAAGCTCCAAATTTTGTTTGGGGCATTTTGCAAAAACATACTTGGGTCTCTAATTTGAGTGACTAAAATATTCAGTTGTATTCTATAAAATGTGATCATAATTTATCACTTTTTAATTGTTAGCAGTGGTGCATAACTTATGTTCTGGTCAAAAAGAAGTACAGCCATTTAGTAGAAAGAACCAAGTATAGTAGCAATTATATAAGCAAAATGTTCAACCAAGTCAACTAAATAATAAAATGTTATATCATTAATAGAGTAGGTTTCTAGATGGAAAAATAAGACAAAAAATGTGGAAAGTAAAATTCACACCAATAGACCCATTCTTATTGCCTTGTACAATGCTCAAGTCCAAGTGGATCGAGGACTTCCACTTAAATTCAGGTACACTGATACTTACAGAGTGGAAAGTGGGGAAGATCTTCAAACACAAAGGCACAGTGGAAAATTTCTTGAACAGAACACCAATGGCTTATGCTGTAAGACCAAGAATCGACAAATGGGATGTCATAAAATTGCAGTGTTTCTGTAAGGCAAAGGACACTATCAATAGAACAAAACAGCAAACAACAGATTGGGAAAATAATTTTTACCAATCCTATATCTGATAGAGGGCTAATTTCTAATATGCACAAAGAACTCAAGATGTTAGACTCCAGAGAATCAAATAACCCTATGAAAAAATGGGGAGCAGAGCTAAACAAATAATTTTCAACTGAGGAATATTAAATGGCCGAGAAGCACCTAAAGAAATGTTCAACATCCTTAGTCATCAGGGAAATGCAAATCAAAACAACCCTGAGATTCTACATCATACCAGTTAAAATTGGTAAATTCAAAAATTCTGTTACAACAGATGCTGGTAAGGATGTGGAAAAAGAGGAATACCCCTCCATTGTTAGTGGGATTGTAAGCTTATACAAACACTCTAGAAATCAGTCTGGCAACTCCTCAGAAAATTGGACATAGTATTACCTGAGGACACTGCTATGCCACTCCTGGGCATATACCCAAAAGATTCTCCAACATATAACAAGGACACATGCCTCATTATGTTCATAGCAACCTTGTTAATAACAGCCAGAAGCTGGAAAGAATCTGAATGACCTTCAACAGAGGAATAGATGCAGAAAATATGATACATTTACACAATAGAGTACTATTCAGCTATTAAAAGCAATTAATTTTTGAAATTCTTAGGCAAATAGATGGAACTAGAAAATATCATCCTGAGTGATGTAACCCAGTCACAAAAGAATACACATGGTAAACACTCACTGATAAGTGAATATTAGCCCCCAAACTCAGAATACCCAGGATACAATTCACAGACCAAATGAAGCTCAAGAGGAAGGAAGGGCAAAGCATGGGTACTTTGGTCCTTCTTAGAAAATGGAACAAAATGCTCATGTAAGAAAATATGCAGACAAAGTATATAGCAGAGACTGAAGAAGAGGCCATACAGAGGCTGTCTCACCTGGAGATCCATCCCATATACAGTCACCAAACCCGACACTTTTGTGGATTACAAGAAGTGCTTGCTGAAAGAAGCCAGATATAGCTGTCTCCCGAGAGGCTTTGCCAGAGTCTTAGTAATATAGAGGTGGATGCCAGCAGCCAACCATTGGACTGAGCACAGGTTCCCCAGTGGAAGAGTTAGAGAAAGGACTGAGGAGCTGAAGGGGTTTGACACCCCATAGGAAGAACAACATCAACCAACCAGAACTCCAAGGGACTAAGCCACCAACCAAGGAGTGCACATGGAGGGACCCGCGGCCCCAGACTCATATGTAGCAGAAGATAGCCTTGTCAGGCATCAATGGGAGGAGAGGTTCTTGGTCCTATGAAGGCTTGATAGATGTCCAAATGTAGGAGAATTCAAGGGTGGGGAGGTGGGAATGGGTGGGTAGGTGTTGGAACACCCTCATAGAAACAGGGGGAGGGGAAATGGGATAGGGGGCTTACAGGAATGGGGGAAAACGGGAAAGTGGATAACCTTTAAAATATAAATAAAGAAAATATCCTATAAATAAAGAGAATATTATGTGCAAGTTAGTGAACTCAGCTAAATTAAATGGCCAAAATCATAGTGTTGCAGTGTTAGTTTCCTGCTCTTGAAATTACCAAGGTAAAGTCCAAAATCATAAAGTCTTCTTTTAATTTTTTTCAGCCATTGCTCTGAAATGAATTGTGATCTCTGTTTAAATGTGCACTTTGAAGTTCAGATGTCAATTGTAGATTTCTTAGATAGAATCTATAGGAAGTAATTAATTATATTTAGATTAAATAATTAGGCAGCATCCTGACCAAAGCAAGCTATCTATATGCCAAGAAGAGACAGTTTAGTATCTTGAAAGTTTAATAGATTATGGTAAAAATGTTTATTAAACAAAGTTTTTACATACTGCTTGTGGGGATTTATATTACTATAGTCACAAAGGAAAATAGAATGGATATTTCTCAGGGACTGCAAAGGAAAACTGTCATATGCTACACCAGTCCAACTACTAGGTATTTTCCAGAGAAAAAAACACTATATCAAAGAGATCCCCATACTCCTATTTTTATCACAGCATTTTTTAAAATGAGAAAGATCTCTTTCAGTTTTCATTGACATGTGAATATCTGGAGAAAATGTGGAAAATGTATATAAGAAAATACTATTTGTTCATAAAAACAAAACAACAACAACAACAATAACAAAACAACTTGAAGCACAATGAATAAACAGAAGACCATAATGTTAAGTGAATTTAGCAAGCAAAACATACAAATACCAGATGATTTAACTTGTATGCGAAATCTAAAGTAAACAAGCTTACTAGAATGGAATATCCATCACTTTGCTGAAGTTGTTTAACAGCTGGAGAAGTTCTCTGGTAGAGTGTCTTGGGTTCTTATGTATACTATCATATACTAATAGTGGTACCTTCATTTCTTCTTTGCCAAATTGTATCCCCTTGATCTCTTTTTGTTGTCTAATTGCTCTAGCTAGAACTTCAAGTACTTTATTGAATAGATATATGTAGAGTGGGCATCCTTGTCTTGTCCTGGATTTTAGTGTGATTGCTTCAATTGTCTCTCCACTTAATTGATATTGGCTTTTGGTTTGCTGTATATTGCTTTTATTATGTTTAGGTATGAGCCTTGAATTCTTGATCGCTCCAATACTTTTAAAATGAACGGGTGTTGTATTTTGTCAAATGCTTTTTCTGCATCTAAGGAGATGATCATGTGATTTTGTTTCTTTGAATTTGTTTATATACTGGATTATGTTAATGGATTTTCATATATTGAACCAGCCTTGCATCACTGGGATGAAGTCTACTTGATTGTGGTGAATGATAGATAGCTTTATTGTGTTCTTGGATTTGATTTTCAAGAATTTTGTTGAGTATATTTGCATCAATATTCATAAGTGAGTTTGGCCTTAAGTTCACTTTTTTGGTAGGGCCTTGTGTGGTTTAGGTAATAGTAATTGTGGCTTCATAGAATGAATTAGATAGTGTTCCTTTGGTTTCTATTTATAGAATAGTTTGAGAAATGTTGGTATCAGGTCCACTATGAAGGTCCGTTAGAATTATGTACTAAATCCATCTGGTCCTGGGATTTTATTTGGTTGGGAGGTTTTCAATGACTTGAATTATCTTATGAGATATGGGCCAGTTTAGATAATTTACCTGCTCTTGATTTAACTTTGGTATGCAGTATCTTTCTCAGAAATCATCCATTTTATCTAGATTTTCAAGTTTTGTTAAGTATAGGCTTTTGTAGAAGGATCTGATGATTTTTTGAATTCCCTCAGTTTCTGGTGTTATATCTCTTTTTTCATTTATGATTTTGTTTATTTAGATACTGTCTCTGGGCCCTTTATTTAGTTTGGCTAGGGGTTTATCTTTTTGATTATCTCAAACAACAAGCTTTTGGTTTTGTTGATTCTTTGTATTGTTCTCTTTGTTTGTATTTGATTGATTTTTGCACTGAGTTTGACTATTTTCTGCCATCTACACCTCTGGAATATATTTGCTTTTTTTTTTCTATACCTCTCAGGTGTGCTGTTAAGTTGCTAGCATAAGATCCCTGTAGTTTCTTTACCAGGGAACTTGGTGCTATAAATTTTCCTCTTAGCACTGCTTTCATTGTGTTCTATAAGTTTGAGTATGATGTGTCAATATTTTCATTAAATTACAAGAATTCTTTAATTTCTTTCTTTATTTCTTTCTTGACCAACTTATCACTGAGTAGAGTGTTGTTCAGTTTCCATGTATATGTGGGCTTTCTGTTGTTTTTGATGTTACTGAAGACCAACCTTAGGCCATTGTGATCTGAAAGAATGTATGGGATTCTTTCAATCTTCTTGTATTGGTTGAGGTTTTTTTGTTGTTGTTGTTGTTGTTGTTGTGACCAATTATATGGTCATTTTTGGAGAAGGTACCATGAGGTGCTGAAAAAAGTTATATTCTTTTGTTTTAGGATAAAATGTTCTGTAGATATTTGTTTAATTCATTTGGTTTATAACCTCTATTAATTTCACTGTACCTCTGTGTAGTTTTTGTTTCAATGACCTATCCATTGGTGAGAGTCTTTGTGGATTTTTGATTTGATGAATATGAAGTGGTTTTCCTCATCATGCTTGATAACTTTTGGTTGAAAGTCTATTTTATTTTATATTAGAATGTCCACTCCAGCTTGTTTCCTGGGACCATTTCCTTGGAAGCCTTTTTTCCATCCTTTTACTCTGAGATAGTATCTGTTTTTGTTATTGAGGTGTGTTTCTTGTATGGAGCAAAATGCTGGATCTTGTTTGCATATCCAGTCTTTTAGCTTATGTCTTTTTATGGATGTCTTGAGTCCATTAATATTGAGAGATATTAAAGACAGAAGACTGTTGGTTCCTTACATGTTTGTTTTTGTAGTTGGCTTTATGTGCTTGCAGTTCTCTCCTTCTGGCTTTGTTGTGAGATGCTTAATATCTTGTCTTTTCCTTGGTACAGTTACCTTCCTTGTGTTGGAGTTTTCCTTCTAGGATCCTTTGTAGGGTTGGATTGGTAGATATATACTGTCTGAATTTGTTTTTGTTCTGGAATATTCTATTTTCTCCATCTATGGTGATTGAGAGTTTTGCTGGTTATAGTAGCCTTGGCTGGCATTCCTGTTCTCTTATAGTCTGCATAACCTCTGACCAGGATCTTCTGGCTTTCTTAGTCTCTTTTGAGATGTCTCATGCGATTCTGATAGGTCTACCTTTGTATGTCACTTGGCCCTTTTCCAACGCAGCTTTTAATATTCTTTCTTTGCTCTGTGCATTTAGTGTTTTGATTATTATGTGATAAGAGGATTTTCTTTTTTTGTCCCATTTTTTTGGTGTTCTATAGGCTTCTTGTACTTTTATGGCCATCTCTTTCTTTAGGTTGGGGATGTTTTCTTCTATGATTTTGTTGAAGTTATTTTCAGGTCCTTTCAGTTGGGCATCTTCCATCTCCTCTATTCCGATTATTCATAGATTTGGTCTTTTCATTCTGTTCTGAATTTCCTGGATGCTTTGGGTTAGGAGACGTTTATGTTTTGAATTTTATTTTACAGCTGTGGCAATGTTTTTGACAGTATCTACATCTGAGATTCTCTTTTCTATCTCTTGTATTCTGTTGGTGATATTTAAATCTTTAATTCTTGACCTCTTTCCTAGGTTTTTCCTTTCCAGGTTTGCCTCCATTTGTGTTTTATTTATTGTTTCTACTTCCACTTCTAGTTCTTGGACCACTTTATTCAATTCCTTCACCTGTTTGTTTGTGTCTTCTTGTATTTCTTTAAAGGATTTATTTGTCTCCTCTTTGAGGGATTCTTCCTGTTTAACTTTGTTTTCATGTATTTCTTTCAGTGAATTATCTATATCCTCCTTAAAGGACTCTATCTTCCTGAAATAGGATTTTGAGTCAGCTTCCTGATTTGCAGTTATGTTGGTGTATTTAGGGTTTGTCATGGTAGGATAACTGGGTTCTGATGGTTCCAGAAAATATTTGCTTCTGTTGCTTATGATCTTGTACTTGCCTCTTGCCATCTGGTTATCTCTGGTGCTTGTTGGTCTGGATGAATCTGTCTGGAGTCTGCCTCTTTTGTCCCTGGGTTGCTTCAGTTCTCTGGATAGACCTATGGCCCTGGCTGTAGCAGACTACCTGTGGGGTCTTCCAACTGGGGGCTGTTCAGAAGAGCAGAGAAGCTGCTGTTCTGTTGCCCTGGCTGCAGTAGAACTCCTGGATGGTCTTCAGACTGTTGAGCCTTCAGAGGATCACTCAAGCTGTTGTCCTGTACGAAGATGTTCTCCAGGGGGACCTATGGACTGTGGTTTCTGTTTCCATGTGTGCAGCTGAATTCCAGGGAAGCTTTCATTCTGTTTGGTCAGTTGCCCTGCATGACATAGAGCCCCCAGGAGGTCTTCAGTCTTTGGTGTCTGTTGCCTAGTTGCCCTGTGTATAGAGGAGCTTCTGGGATGTCTTCAAGCTGTGATGTTTTCAGGGGAGCAGACAAGATGGAGATCAGTTGCTCTGTTACCTTTTTTGTAGCAGATCTTCTGGAATGCCAGTTGCCCTGTTTACAGCAGATCTTCTTGGATGCCTCAGACTGTGGTGTCAGTTGTCCAAATGCTCTGAGTGCCACAGATCTTCTGGGATGCCTCAGGATATGGTGTCTCCAGGTGAGCAGACTAGCTAGTAGTCTTCCCAGCAGAAAGGACCTGGTAGAAGGGAAGGGGAATTTGGTGGGAGTGGATGGGTGGGGTGGTGATGGGTCCCATGATGACTGGGCCCCCAGTGGCAGCTCTGGAACTTCTGGAGGGTTCCCACCAAATACTCTGAGTGCAGAAAATCTGGGATGCTTTAGGATATGGTGTCTCCAGGGAAGCTGAGAGCTAGCCCACAATGAAATATTTGTGGTATATTTTTGAAAGGTCTAAAACATAATATATTTATAAAAGGAATGCCAGGGAGGGAAGACAGGAGTGGGTAGGTGGGTGGGACAATACCCTCATAGAGGCAGGGGGAAGAGGGATGGGATAAGGGGTTTCCAAATGGGAGACCTGGAAAGGGGAAAATATTTGAAATATAAATAAAGTGTCAAAAATAATTAAATAAATAAATACATCTTAATCCATAGTACAGTGCAATATGATATTTCAATTTTATGTTTAATTACCACACTAGAAAAATTAACATTTTCAATTCTTATATATTATCATATTTATTCCAAAGGAAAATTCAAACTCTGATATGAAAAATAAATTTTGTAGTGTGTACTTAACTCCCTTCCTTCCTTTCCTAAAAATATTCAAACTAATTCCCTAACTCAACTGTTTTGTTATGTACTCATGATTCAAGTTGATTCTACCTTTGTCTACTAGACTTAAAAAAAATTTTTGTCTCATTTGTTACATACAGAATTCAACCACGATTTCTCTTCAGAAAAGTGCTGGCTTCCCATGGATATCAAGTAGAAATGACATATCAAGTCACAGTAAGGGTAGGCAACATGCCTCATATTAAGGCTTGACTAAGCAACCAGGTAGGAAGATAGAAGTCCCAAAAGCATGTAAAAGAGTCAGAGACAACCACACTTCCAATGTTAGAAGTTCTACAAGAAGACCAATGAACAAAATTATGACATATATGCAGAGATCATAGTTCAGAATGATCCAGCTTCTCTGATTGTCAGTTCTGTCCCTGTAAGCATCTATGTGCCTGAGTTAGTTTGTTGTGTAGGTTTTCCTTGGTATTCATGATCTTTCTGGTTCCTACAATCATTCTTTTCCCTTTTATGCAAGATACCCAAGCTTTGCCTAAAGTTTGGCTTTGGGTCTCTACAGCTGTTTCTGTCAACTGCTGGATTAACCCTCTCTGGTTATAACTGTGCTAGACTCCTGTTCACATATAGCAAAATATCAGGGATCATTTCATTGACTTTTTAAAGTTATTATTATTACCAGTCCTATTTGTATCTATCCCGGGTCTCTGGTCTATCAGATTTCTGGTGTATTGCCTTCTAGTCTGTGATGGGCTTTGTCTCCTGGCATGGATATCAAGCTGGGCCAGTCATTGGTTGGCCACTCCCATAATTTCTGCATCTCCTATACCATCTTATAGATAGAAAAATTATAAGTCAGAAGTTTTATGGCTCAGGTGGTATTTCAGTCTCTTCATTGGAACTCTTGCTAGGAATCTTAGCTAGTGTCACCTTTGTAGATTCCTGGGTGTTTCCATTGTACTAAGTTTCTAGCTCTTTCCCAATATGACCCACACCCAGATTCCATTGTCTCTCCCAGATTCCAATTGTCTCTCCCTCCATCCTGACCCCCTTGTTCTGGTCCCCATTAGCCTTCAGTACCCCTACAATATCTATTCTATCTCCCCTTCCCGAAGAGATTCATGTGATATTCTTTGAGCCTTCCTTGTTATTTAACCTTTCTGGGTCTGTGGATTGTAGCATGGTTATACTTTACAGATAATATCCAGTAATAAGTGAATAGATTTCATGCTTATCTTTCTAGATCTGTGTTACCATAGTCAGGATTTTTTTCTAGTTCTACTCATTTGTCTGCAATTTTATGATTCTATCCTTTAGCAGCTAAGTAACTTTCCATGTTACAAATATACCACATTTTCTTTAACCATTCTATAATTGAAAAACATCTACTTTGTTTCCAGTTTCTGGTTATTATGAATAAAGATTCTATGAGAATAGATGAGCAAGTGTCTTTATGGTAGGATGGAGGATCTTTTGGGTATATGCCCAAGAGTGCTGTAGCTGGGTCTGGAGTTAGTAGATTGTCTCCCAATCATCGGAGAAATCTCCACAATGATTTCCAAAGTGCCTGTACAAGTTTGCACTCCTAACACCAATAAAGGACTATTCCCTTTGCCTCACATGCTCACCAGCATGAGCTACCTCTTGTGGTTTAGTTTAATCATAACTGTTTTGATTTGCATTTCTATGATGGTTAAGGATGTTGAACATTTCTTTCAGTGTTTCTCAATTATTTGAGATTCCTATTGAGGTCTGGTTTTTTATAATTGTATTTGTTAGGGTTTTCATTGCTGTAAAGAGACAGTATGACAAAGTCAACACTTATAAAGAACAACATTTAGGTTAAGGCTAGCTTACTGTTTCTGAGGTTCAGTCCATTATCATCATGGCTAGAATCACAGCAGGGTCCAAGTAGGCATAGCTCTGAAGAAACTGAGAGTTCTACATCGTGTTCCAAAGGCAACAGCAGAAGAACGCCTTCCAGGCAGCTAGGAGCCTGGTCTCAATGCCCAACCCAACAGTGACACAATTCCTCCAATAACGCTACACTTCTTGATTTTACCACTCCCCATAGGAAAGCACATTAAAACACCACAGTTATGTATTGTAAAACTAATACTAGCTTCCAAAGTCTAGTTGTCCCCAAGGATGCGGAGATTCTTGTGTACACCATGTGATGCTGTGTAAACCTTGCCATTTAATGTGAAACAATTAGTTGAATAAAGATGCCTACACCCTATAACTGGGCAGGAGATAGGTAGATTGTGGTTCAGGTCTTGTGCTTGGGCTCTGAGGTTGGACCACACAAAGAGAAAGAAAAGGTGGAAAGAGGAGAAGATACCATGGATTAAGGGATTGTGAAAACTGGCCATTAGGGTTGGCCAGTCAGAATAAGAATGAACCAGCTGTAACTCAGCAAGTAATTTTTTTTGGGGGGGGGGGGGTTGTTGGTAGGGAAGAAGTTATAATAGCATAAAGAGTATATTCTGACCAGATCTAGTACTTTAAAGGTTTATTATATTTCTTTCTTTTTAAAGGGGCTGCTAAAAGGGTGAGGTGGGAGGTGGTGAATGGGAGAGCACCCTCTTAGGGGCAAAGGGGAGTGGTAGGGGTGAGGGTTTCATGGAGGGGAGACCAGTAAGTGGGCAACATTTGAAATGTAAAAAGTAAAATGATTACTAAATAAAAAGAAAAGACACTAAACTGAAAACTACAATATACATGCATAGGATTGGGATCAAACCAATGTTTTTAAAATGAGAAATTAAAGACTTAGTATAAATATAAAGGTTGTGTGCCTTTTATCTTGAAACTGAAAGGCAGGGTAGAAACCCTTGAATGAAATTACAAATTTGTCTCAACAGATTTCTCTGGTGAAAATTCTTGTTTAGATATCTACCAAATTCTAAAACTAGATTCCTTGGTTTGTTGATGGCTAGTTTTTGAGTATTTTATATATTTTGAAATTTTTCCTTCCATCATATGTGAAGTTGGTGAAATTTTTTCTATTCTGTAGGCTGCATTTGTGTCCTATTGACAGTTTTCCTTGCTTTACAGAAGATTTTCAGTTTCAATTTTAATTTTAATTTTCAATTTTAATTCCTGTGCAATTAATGTTCTCTTTAGAACATTGTCTCCTGTGCCAATGATTAAAGGTTATTCATCAGTTTCTCTTCTATCAGATAGAGAGTATCTGGTTTTATGTTGAAGTCTTAAACCACTTGGATTTGAGTTTTGTGCAAGAGTGATAGATACAAACCTATTTGCATGCTTCTATGTGCTGACATCCAGTTAGACAAGCAGGATTTATGGAAGATGCTCTCTATTTTCATTTGGATAAGTCTGACTTCTTTACCCCAAAGCATGTGCCCACAGGTATGTAGATTTGCATCATCTAGTTCATCCATTAGATTCCATCAATCAATTTGTCTTGCTAGATGCCAGTACCATGTAGTTTTTATTACTATACCTCTTCAGTAGAGCTTAAACTTAGTGATAGTGATACCTCCAGAAATTCTTTTATTGTACATGTTTTTTTTAGATATTATGAGTTTTTCATTTCTCCATATAAAGCTGAGTATTGTTCTTTCAAGGTCTATAATGATTTGTGTTGGAAATTTGATGGGAATTGCATTAAATCTGTAGATTGTTTTGTAAGATGGTCCTTTTTACTATGTTAATCCCATTGATCTATGAACATTGGAGATCTTTTCATCTTCTGATATATTCTTCAGTTTCTTTCTTCAGAGGCTTAAAATTCTTGTTATACTGGTCTTTCAATTGCTTGGATAGAGTTACCACAAGATATTTTATATTATTTGCAGGATGTGTGAATGGTATTGTTTCCCTGATTTCTTTTCCAGCCAGTATTTTGCTCGTATATATGAAGCCTATTGATTTTTCTAAGTTAACCTTGCCACCTGTGGTTCTGCTGACTCTTGATTCCTAGGGTTCAGTAGGGTGTCTCCACTAGGGTTTTGGCAGCCTGTGTGACCTCTGTTTTTTTTTTTTTCTTTTTGCTGGTGTTGCTACTGGAGTTCAGGGATCTCATGTGGCTTCTAGATTTACAGGTAATTGTGTGGCCTCTACTGAAGTTGTGTTTTAGGATATGGAAACCTTTGAAGAAGGCTTTATTGGGCAGGGTTGGGTAGGCTCTGATGAAGCTTTGAATGTCAACAGGCATGTACCTTTTACCTAGGTCTATGGTCTAGAACACGCTCTGGTGGGACAATGGGCTTTTATTGGAGTTGTGTACCAGGATGTGAAGAACAGGCAAGGCTTTATAGACTCTGGTGAAGCCTTGAATATCTACAAGTGAGCAGATTTTACCTGGGGTTCTGCATAATTGTATGAGCTACAGCAGAGCAATCCTCTTCTAGGTTCTTTAAACTATTTAATATTCTACTCTGTGCATACTTGCTCTCATTATTCTTAGCTTCTAAATATCAGAAAAAATAAACAGGTAACACTTTAGTTTATGTGTTTGTCTTATATCATTAAATTTATTGCTTTATGGTATATTATTTAATAAAATAGGAAAACGTAAGCCTACTAGATCATGATATCATGGTTACTAAACTTCAGTATCCATGTGCATGCACATAAACTAAAACATATGTCAAGAAAGCTGTGGACATAAATAAGTACTTGTATTATTTTATAATGGAAATCTAATGAATTTTTGAAATGTATTTGCTTCCCATTTTTTTAATTCTTAAAAATATGTGTATCAATTTACAGTTTTCAATTTTCATAAAAGTATAAAGAAGCTCATGATTTTGGAAATGCCCTTCCAAATTAGCACTTCAAATACTGAAAAAAAAATTATGCAAGTTTTATAACCTGCCTTTTATATTTATAATATCCAAATATTGGAGCTTATCATGGTCTTTTAATTTTGCCTGTAAATGTTCTTCCCAAAAGGAGATTAGTAGGAATCATAAATTAAACGATATAAATTTTCATTGGTGGTAGTGTTATTCATATGCTTAAATAAATTTAGGAATTTTACCTATACTTTGGATGTTTAAAGTAAAGTAAAACAAACAAGATCATAGCTAAAATTTGTATGCCAATATAATTTTCTAATTCTATATATATGGAAAGAAAACAATGTATCTTCAAATTTGATGAATTTTCTTAACGAAGAATAATGAACAGTTCAAATAAAAGTCAACAAAAACAAAGCAAAAGACTATACTATTGTATGGTCAACAGAATGAGGACAGAGATAAGAAACTAAATGGCAAAACAAACCTGTAATTAGAGGTAAGCTGAGTTATATTTTTCTTTGTTGAGAAAATTTTGTTAACTGTTTTTGTTACATTGTGCTATTTTTCAATCTATTTTTCTCAATATGAACCTTTGCACAAAGAGTTTAGAAATAGTTTCTATTAACCTAAATTCCATTATTCTAAGTATACGTCTAATTTTTCATTTGTTTAATAGTAGTCAATTTTAAATCAGCAATGTATAATGCCAATATTCACTGTGTGAAATATTGTATGAATTGGCTAAAGTTTAAATTGACTGATAATTGATTAGCATCTACTTTTCGAGCACAAGCACTGTGATGTTGAAGTAGGTCATTGTATTTAAGTTAAATAGGATGAGAGTTTCTGCTTCCATTTCAACAAATCTCCACAACATCCATTTCCTTTTCAAACACACTGTATTTCATGTTCTCTCTCTCTCTCTCTCTCTCTCTCTCTCTCTTTCTCTCTATCTCCTAGTGTGTGTGTGTGTGTGTATGATTAGAAACTATCTAAAACACATATACAATCTCAGCAGTACAATCTTTGTTGTTCACAGAAATGAGAAAAAATATTATTGCAGTGACTAAATGTCAGGTGCTTCTTTTTGTATTAATATCTACTATAGATATTCTAATCTCTCCTAGCATTCAAATAGTTCACAAGGTCAATACAGGCCTTGGTATTAGAAGTCTAAAACTGAATGAAGCCTTTACTGATATCTAAGTTAAATAATTCTAACAATTTAAAATTTGCATTTGTTTTGTTGTTTACATAAAACTAAATAATTCAGAAATAATTGGATCTCAGCATCTAGGTTTATGTAATACATATTGACTATTACTAGTAAATCTGTTTCAGATAAACAGATAAACCTAATAATTTGATGAAGTAAAATTTCTCTTTCTATCCTTACTGAATCTACATACACAGCTAGAAATGATGTGAATTGCTTAAGATACTACTGTTTCCTCAAAACAGGCACAATACAAATTCACACTTAATAAGAAGCAAGTCTTATATAATTTTGTACCAATGGCCTTTAATTTTAGAACCATTATTCATAGGAATAATTAGCGATGTAGTCTCTGGGAGAAACAGCAAAAGGTTGGTTAATATGCCATCTAAGAGGAACTTGTTATAGAAGACAGTGATGTGTAGGAACACAAATCCAATCTCATGTAGATTATTGTAGGCACCTAAAAGGTCCGAACATTATATAAAGTTTTGCAATGGCTGAATCTACCATAAGTAACATTTTTCTCAAAGGAACAAATTTGTTTCAATGGAAAGTAAAGCATATTTGAAGACTTTAACATATCTAGAAAATTTAGAAAGATGAATAACAAATCATTTATGTTTTCCACATGGATATAGAAGAAGAAAGTAGGGATAACCTGAGAAAGACTACATACCCTCTAAATCAAAGACTGCAAAATGCTGCTAATGGACCACTGCATGATTCAATGCAGTAGAAACTAGGACAAGAAAAGTCCAGATTTTGTTATTTTTACGATCTGAGATAGGGTGTAAGTCACATGGCCTTCTCGTACTGCAGACAGTCATGGCTTAGACAATGAGTTCACCAGATCAAATGCTTAAAGGACTTAGAAAAGCAATTCAAATTACATGCTATAAATGCAGCATGTATCAGAAAAGTAAAATGCTAAGAAAGAGTATTTTGGAAGCTGATGTTCTGCATTAGAATCAATGAAATAATGAGTAGTGGGACTGAATTTAATCAGAAAGCCACAGCCTGATATAAATGGAGCACCCAATACTGAGCTCCAAAGATCATTGCTTTATTAAAATACAGGCTCCATTTTGCCAATCCTTATAATTCCACAAGTAAAATAAGATAACCAGATGTACATGCAACAATTCTCTTCTGTTAGGCAGCAGTTTGACTTATTTTACAATGCTATGCTGGCCAGACAAAACACACCTTTGACAGATCTGTTTCCCAGACAGCCAGTTCATAACCTCTGACTCAGATAATCTGTAAATTTTTACTGTGGTATTAAAAAGGTCTGTTTAGGGCTCTTTTATAATTCTGACCTGAGGTGCTGCTGATGTTACTTTTCTGTTGAATCTCTATTCTATATCTGTGTCTCATTCACCTGACATTTTGTGATCAGAGCCTTTTCCACCACAATAATTGTTGCTGAACATTTAATGAGCCCTCATTTACTGACACAGAAAGATTAAATCCTGCCTACATGGTCAAGGATGCCCTCAGACCAGAGCTGAGAGGAGCTGCAGCTGAGTTTTATAGCCACTCATTGTCAACAGCCAAGAAAAAGGTCAGAGAGCATCCTGTCACCTGTGACCATTCTTGTGTCCCTTGGCAGATGATTCTGACAACAGAGGAACAAAAACTTGGAACATTAGTTGAGTTTACATAGAATAGGGCCATTGTAGATTCAAGACAATAATCAGAGAGTATGTCACTTTGTTATGGGTCTATACACAAAAATGGTTCTGTAAGGTCATATGTTTCTACAACATTTACAAACTCCTACAAACACTTTAGAGCTCCCATAAGGCACCTTAGTCTGTGGACGGATGTAAAACGATTGAGATTTCAGGCAGACAAAATAAAAAAGTTAGCATTCTGACATTTGCTGACATCTTTGAGGACTGTCACATGGAAGTATCACAATTTATCAGTTTTATGAATTTGCCAACAGGATCATCAGTGCTTTAAAATATATTAACTTTGTTATTGCTAATCCAGAAACCATTAACTACTGAGAAACCAAGACTATTTTGATAAAGTTTTATATGCTGAAGAACTATTTGTTCTTCAGATACAATGATGAAACTTAGATGTAAAATAAATTACAGTTTGTACCAAACATTGTGGAAGAAAAAATTAGCATCTTTCTAAATATAAATAAATCACTTTACTTTTGACAAGTTAGTTACTTTCTCTGGACTTTGGTTCCCTCTTCTGTACAAGCTATGTGATAAAATAATATCCATTACACAGGATTGATACAAGAAAACATCTATTATATTTTTGATAATATTTTCATATAGAAAGACAGAACACCATAAAGACCTCAAAGGAGAGCAGAATGCCAGTAAAGACTAGTTGTGAACAGTATGTATTAAGGAAAAACAGTTTGAACAGACTACAGTGTAATAGATGGATGTACAGAAAGAGAAAAAAATGTATCATAAAGGAAAATATGTAGCTTCAGGAAGGATTTGCTTTCTATGGTCATTTTATCCTCTAATCCTTCATTCTGCTCTATTCAGCCCTTTATCCGTAATTCTACCAGCTGTCCTTTCAGGTTTATGACTTCCTAACTTTACTTCAAATTTCAACCCACATGAATGCACCTGAGAAATGTATTCACTGGGCTCCCACAACTAGAATTTGTGTTAAATTCTTTGCTGCAGAACTTCACATATATTCATCACTGAATTATCAATGTATATGCCTATATGTGTGTTATGGGGCTAAAAGATGTTAATTTCCACCTTCATACTGTAATCTTCATAATAGCATAGGCAGTATCCACAATCCCAACTCTGAGCACAGTGCCTGATGTTAACTCCATAATCAATATTTTTAAATGAATGAAAGAATGTCAATATAAGATTTAATTTTAAATTATCCCTGGAAGAATTAATCAACCTTATTGAAGCTGACAATGAGGTCTGAATAATAAGCACTCATTTTATGCTAAAATCACATTTGAATGGTTGAGACATGGGAAGAAAACATAGTAGAAGCAGAAGGGAGAATAAAATGGTACTGCAAGCCAATCGCAACACAATTTTTTCTCTTTTAAACTAAGCCATTGTCACTAGCTTATACTGATTGATTGAGCCTCTTAGATGAGCTGCCTTGTCAGAAGATATCATACTTTTATTTGTAAATCTATTTCAGGTGAACACACAATAGAAAAACAAAACACTGCAAGTTCAAGATTTTGAGATTTGTTTTCCTGAACCTGTCAGCTAAATTGCTCCATTTTTCTCTTTCAAGGTTTATAAGCTCAAAAGCCTGACAAGCTTGCAATCTTCCATCTTTGAAATGGACACATCTAGTAGGCTAAACTGTACAAACTATTTTTCCACAGGTGGCATATTCTCTTTAAAGCTAAAATATGTAGACACCAATGACTTCATGTTGGCAAATATATTTACCTAAACTTTAACCACAGACTACAGTGATAACAACTCTGGCATTCAGGATATTCAGGGATGTCTTGTGTAAATGAGGAGTTTAGCATCACTTTATTCATGCTTGCAAAATGTCGTTTGCTTTCCCACTGAAAAGTTGATATATTTATGTCTTGCTATTTTAAATTTTAAAGAAATATTCTAGATACGATAAAACTATAGGACTGTTGAAAATGAAGATATCAACTTCTCACAGTGGGCTAAAGATAAGTAAGTTTTGTTTGGATTGGGGTACTAACAGTGAGTTCTCACTATGATCCTGGTACTTAAGGTAGAGATAAATAGTTTTATATTATCACAATTCACTCTCAAAACTTCCTAAAAATCCCACAAAATTACTTTTTACTCTATATATGAAAAATTCATATAATTTGTAAAATCATTATCACACAACAATAAAAAGCTGTCTCAGAATAGAAGTTTTTGTCTATGTATCATTTTGAGACTTTTATCTAATTCACTACTTAAGTATAGACACAACACAATTACTTAAATGAATCATACCACCTGGTTATGTTACTTAAATGTTTTTGCTATTCACATTCTTAGGAAATGTTCAATTTGAGATTTTATTGAAATATTTCTATTTAACTATATTACAAATCAATATCAGTCACAGTACAAATAAAATCATCCAGTACAATCAATATCTTTAATATCAGGAGACATTACAGAAAGCAGAACTGAAATATTTTGTAGGTTGAGAATTATAACATATCAACATATCACCAATATCAAGTGTATTTTTTGACTTAAATAGAGGCCTACTATTGCTAGACCGAAGGCGAAAAAGATTCGTGAGTAGATAAATGATGACTCTTAGGAACAGAAAGGAAAAACATTTATTATGTAGTCTTGTCTTCATTCTGATGAAAGAAACGACATTGTTCTTCTGAGGGGAAAACACATAAATCTACTGAGAGATTAATAAATTCATCTAATATATATAAAATAATAATGCCAATAAATTCGATTCATAGTTTGAAAAACTTGATTTATGTCAGAAGATTTGCTTTGGTCATATCTAACTCCCAAGGATAGAAAAACATATTTTGTTCTCATGAGTAGTACATTTTAGGTACTTAGTAGTAGTTGACACTGGGTAGTTCTTTGTGGCATAGAAATAAGTGAACATAGCATGTTACATTTAGAATCCCCAAACCAAGTTTAGAAACAAGTTCATAAGCATCATTATCAATATATAAATAAGTATGAATAGATGCATAAAGAAGTTGTTTCAGAAATCAGAGGAAGTGTACCTATCCAACCTGGTACTATAAACTAAAATTTCTTGGAGTTAAAAATAACTGAAATGACCTCAAATCTATATATTGGCCTTATTTTACCTGGACATCATGCCCTATCACTTTATGCTGCTCATCTCTTAACTCTCTTTTAAATTTGAATTAAAAAGAAAACTTACTAAGACTATTTTCCCTTGTTTCCTAAAAAGAAAAGCCTTGAGATAAATTCTATGTCATAATACATTATGTGTTTCTCATTGATTCATCAAATACACACACACACACACACACACACACACACACGCACGGTGTTAAAGAATGCTTTTGTTTCACTAAAAGGAAAAGTATAGGCTCAAGACACCCCAAGACCAAGTTCTCAGCACAACAGTGATTTATTTGTCCCAGAGGGGCAAAAGAGAGGGATAGGGAACAAATAGTATAGAGGAAACGGGAGAATGGGAAAGGAACAAAGAGGGAGGAAGAAATGTGGCAAGTGAAATGTGTAAGGGGTATTTGCCCTGGAGTGCAACAAAAATATTGCCTCTGGATAGAGAACAGATGGAGGTAGCCCATAGACAATTGGCATTTTATAATGGGAAATGGGGAGACCCTGTGTTGGGATGAAATATATCATTTTAATTAGGATATCCAAAGGGGGCTTTTGATTGCTGGACTTTAATAATTTTATAGCCGTAACTTGTTAGCCTCAGGAGGAGGAAGTGGCCAATAAGTTAATATACTTTGGTGGCTGCCTTTTAGAAATGTAAACAGTTTTTTAGTAATGCAGAAGGAATGGGAGAAAAGGGCAATTCCTTTCAGAGCCATGCTCACCACAAAGTCCCTTCACTCACTTCAAACAATAAACTACACATAACTTGTAATATATTCCTAACTCCTAGCTGAGCAATGATACAACTGATTATTTAATAGTTATTAAGCAATTGAAAATATGAGAATGGGTTTCACCATTATACGGATATCACAAAATGGTAAAAGTAGATTAGAAATCCAGTAAGAATTTAAAGTACGATTTCTGGTTTCATCGTAGACTCAGGTTATAGTGATGTTTTGCTGGGGCAGACAGGTTAAAGAATGCTTCGTTAAAGCAGACACATGAAAGAATTTTTTTTCTGAAGCAAATACAGATGAAAGAATGTTTTGCTATGGCAAACATGTGAAAGGAGACATGATGTTTAGAATGAATATAAATATGACCCTACAAAGACTGTGAGATTGAACATTGGTTCACTTTGCTCTGCATTCCTAGTCTTTGCTGATTACAGGCATATATTTGTTCACCGTATATTGCATGACTGAGTTTCACTTGTGGGACTTCATAGAGAAAAATTCACCAAAGAACTTCTTATGAGATTTCTGAGGCTTCTTGCCACTTCTGCAGCCTCAGCCCAATTGTCTAGCCTTGAGGTTTCTTCTGGAAAGACCTGTCCTTGCAGATTTGTGTGTGGTATCTACCAAGTGGACTAGACTGTAGCCGCTGATTCATATTTGGTGCTTTTTAGTAGACTGGACTGAGAACAAGAAAATTGAAACCATCTCAAATAACTATTCTAAACAGGTCTACTCTACTATATCCCAATAACCTTCCTTTTTCAATAGCATTGATGGGTGTGGGCAAGAGAGGAGGTTGAAACCTTATTAAAATAAGTTGTGAAAAATACATGCCTACAGTCCAGCCTTCTACCAGCTCCATGTGGAGTCTGTTACGGAACTCCTGGTGGCTACCCAGATCAACTTTTCTGACTACTAACCTATTAATCATCCAATATACCTCTCTGCCTAATAGCTTCACTGCTTAGAGTCTGACACAGAATTCCAGGTAGATGACAAAACACAATCTGTAGGTCTGCCTTGCCTATCAGGTATTGTAACCACCACATGGCCTGATACCATATGCAGTCAACCCATAACTCTACATAGATATCACAAAAATCGGTCTTCCACTTATTTTGATGAACTGGGACCACCAAGTATTCTATACCCTGACCTCAGGTAAAGGGTTTATACCATCTACTTCCATTGAGCTCAAGTGCCCTGTCTCCAGAGGGCTTTTATTCTCTCTCAATGTGACTCCAGATCTGATTACTTTGCTGCAAAAGTGCCATCTGAAAAACATAGAACAACCTCTACAAACCTCAAAGATTAGAAAATCACATTTTTTTAAGCTTGTAGAAAATTCACTGCTAGGCTCAGAAGTTATACCCCTTTAACCCAAATAAGACCACTTTTGACACTCCACTCAAACAATAATGCAGAATGATCACAATACTGAAAATTAAACATCATTCATCTGTTTCGAAACATGACAAATTGAGGTAATGTTGAGCAAGAGTACAACCATTCATTAAAATGAGACTATACATCAACCCTCCATCTGAAAAACAAAAACAAAAACAAAACAACAAAAAGCTAGTTAGAGATGTCTAGATCTCATCCCCAAACAAAACCACAAGTATAACAAAGACAATACTCTCTTCATCAGAAATTGGCATCTCATTATATCATTCACCAAGAAAAGCATCTTAGCTATGGCAGAAGACAATTATTTCAAAACATCAATTATAAATATGTTCAAACAGCATATATAAACAAACCTTAAATGAAAGTATGTCAAAATGCAAAGAAAATTTTAAGAATAAAAAAGAAGCAAGAATGGAGCATGATTGAGATCAGTTGGACAAGGCAATTTAATTGAAGTAAAAGAACCCGAGAGAAAAGGCATAAAAATCAGAGAACCACTAGTTCAAATACTCAGGAGGCCCAAAAGGTTTCTGCCACCATCGTCCTATCATATTTTATAAGCAGAATAGCATATTAATTTTATTTTTTATCACACATACACATATATATGATCTCCAATATGTCATATATTTCCTCATCCATGTTCAATGTTGTTCTATTTGAAGTAGCCAGGAAAGAGTTATACCCTATTTGTGCATTCGCCCTATTGACCAATGTCTATGGTATAAAAACATACTCTACGTAGTACCAGACTAACTACCAACCCAGCTACAAGTTTGTAATATACAACAATGGTTTTCCTGTACAAAATGATGGAATGATAGTGATAAAAATATTGTGGGAATATCTGATCACTCTTTTGTTAAAGGTAAGAGAAAATCCATAAGATGGAACCCGTGCCAGACACTGCTCTGGTGGCCAAGAACATGAGACTGGATAGTCCACTAGCCTGGAGATAAACAAAAGTACTGTTTGCTAAAACCAAAAAGGGCAAAAAAATGACTCAACAGCATTATGCTGTAGCCACAAATCAGTGACTTTCTCAGCCATTATCAGAGAAGCTTCCGTCTGCAGTAGATGGAAACTAGTATGGAGACTGAAAACTAGACAATGTGCAGAGAGTGAGATACACTGCAGACCAAAAAATAAAAAGCCCAGTGCCAGCAATAGGTTACCTCTTTTGATGATCTTAGATAATGATTAGCCACAGAAAACAGGCCCTTTGGCTCATTAATGTTATGATTGTTATGGTAGTAATCAAGCACTTTCCAAATTAACCTAAGGCATACTCCATAAGTAGAAACATATTTCAAAAATTTTCCACAAGACAAAGATCCTGTAGCTATGTTGATCAGAGGCTTTATAGAAGAACCCATATTTTTCTGCCAAATGGACAAAGTATTAAAAGTGCTTCTAATAAATTATTGTTTTACCCAGAGGTGAGTGCATCTCTAAACTCTAATCAGAGAAGCTACTTATTGCAGTGTATGGCAATTAATGCAGAGACCCATAATTTTTCAGAAAACAGAGAATAAGAGACAGTGGACTTCTTACACCTAAATGGGAGGTACATATCATAAGGCCCTCAACCCACAAATTCTAAAAGCCCAGAGAATTTCATGGAATGATTTTAAGAGACAGAGGTATATGGTAACTTCATGGAAAAAGTTTTCTGGAGTGAATAGGCAAATTTCATATATGAACTTATAGAAAGTGTTAAAGAATGCAGAAGATATATGCAAGCTCAAGCAAGACAAAATGTCTAACATGGACCTGGGAGATTGGTTTTAAATCTCAATATTACCTAATGTCTTAGTCAGGGTTACTATTGCTGCACAAACATCATGACCAAGATGCAAGTTGGGGAGGAAAGGGTTTATTCAGCTTAAACTTCCATGCAGCTGTTCATCACGAAAGGAAGTCAGGACTGGAACTCAAGCAGGTCAAGGAGCAGGAGCTGATGCAGAGGACATGGAGGGATGTTCCTTACTGGCTTGCTTACTTCTCCTGGCTTGCCCAGGTGGCTTTCTTATAGAACCCAAGACTACCAGCCCACAGATGGTACCACTCACAAGGGACCCTCCCCTCTTGATCACTAATTGAGAAAATGCCTTGCTGCTGGATCTCATGGAGGAATTTTCTCAACTGAAACTCCTTTCTCTGTGAAAACTCCAGCTTGTGTCAAGTTGACACACAAAACTAGCTAGTACAATTGACCCCTTTTCAAGTTGACACACAAACACATCACCATTAAGCCTCTACCCTTATTTCCTTATTCATCCCCAAGATCTAAAAAACTTTAAAAGTCCCACAGTCTTTGCAAAAACTTACATATTAACATTTCAGTCCTTTTTAAACAAACAGTCTCTTAAAATTCAAAGTCTCTTAACTGTGGGCTCCACTACAATACCTTCTTTCTTCAAGAGGAAAAAGTATCAGGTCAGAGTCACAATCAAAAGCAAAATCAAACTCCAACCGTCCAATGTTTGAGATTCACTCACGATCTAGATTCCTCCAAGGGCTTGAGTCACTTTTCCAGCTCTGCTCTTTGTAGCACACATGGCTCCAGATGCCTGCACACCCACTGCTGCTGCTGTTCTTTGTGGTCATCTCATGGTACTGGCATCTCCAAAACACTGCTGTCTTCAGCTGCAGCTAGGTTTTCCAACAGCCTCTCATAGGCTCTCTTCATGGTGCCAAGCCTCATCTCCTTTGCATGACCACTTCATTCTTGGACTGTCAATTGCAACTGAGGCTGCACCTTTACCAATGGCATTCTGCGGCCTTTTGAGGGACCGAGCCTCAACTCCTTTGCATGACTCCTTCAGTCCTGGGCCATCAACTGCAATGGAGTCTTCACCTTCACCAATGACCTTCCACAGCCTCTCAAAGTGCCTAGACCTAGGCTGCTCATCAGGACTCCTTCATGCCTTCAAAACCAGTACCACCTGGTTTACTCTTACATATTACCAAGTCCAGGCAAAGCACAAGGTACAACCCTGGCTATCTCTGGAAGGCAGCCTCTGTGCTCTCAGAAAACACTTCTCAGAAGATTTCACCCCAATGATGCTGGTCTCTTCTTAATCACCACTAATATCTTAGTTCCAGGTAACCAGCATCAATAGTCCCAGCAATGCAATGGTTTTGCTTTAGTAATTCCGGCATCTTGTTAATCACAGCTGATTTCTTCAGCCCCAGCTAACCAAAACCACAGAATCTTAAATCAAAATAGCAATGACCCTGATAAGAGGCTTTAGTCTTCCCTCTGAAATTTCACAAACCAGGCCTCCATCTTCTGCACTGTTCTCAACATTATCTTCCAAGCTCCTACAGTACACCCCACAGAGCTCTTAACATACCAATAGCTCTTCTAGCTCAATGTTCCACAGTCCTCTCCAAAATATGGTCAGGTTGTCACAGGAATACTCCACTTCCATGGTACCAATTTGTCTTAATCAGGGTTTCTATTCCTGTACAAACATCATGACAAAGATGCAAGTTGGAAGTTGGGGAGGAAAGGGTTTATTCGACTTACAATTCCAATTGCTGTTCATCATGAAAGGAAGTCAGGACTTTAACTCAAGCAGGTCATGAATCAGTAACTGATGCATAGGCCATGGAGGGATGTTTCTTACTGTCTTGCTTGCTTCTGGGTTGCTCAGCTGGCTTTCTTATAGAGCCCAAGACTACCAGCCCACAGATGGTACCACTCACAAGTGGCCCTCCCCCCTTGATCACTAATTGAGAAAATGCCTTACTGCTGGATCTCATGGAGGCATTTTTCTCAACTGAAACTCCTTTCTCTGTGATAACTCCAGCTTGTGTCAAGTTGACACAGAAAACTAGCCAGTACACCTGACATGCTGTAACCAATTTGAAAACTAATAGGAGAGGCAGTACCAGCTTTCTTTACTGATGTTAACCCTAGTATGTTCATCACAATCCAGGACAAACTTTACTTCCAAGTATAGTATGACAACATAAACTAGACTTAGTGTGGAAAAACATAAATTGGATTAGTGACAAGGGGAGAATAAAGAAGGTTGATATTAAAGAAAGTAATGGTGAATAGTATATATATGGGGGGGGCAAGTCTTGTGCAGTGGAAAGAAGCCCCATGTGTCAGTCTCTGGCACTGTGGCTCTGGTTGGGACAGGAGACACATGGGAAATGGCTGCATGCTCTTCTACAGTCCAATAGGCTTGTCATGCTGTGTGAGAGGCATCTGCAGAGACACAGCCTGTGGGTAGGAAAGGGAGCTGTCCCAGGGAACTCCGCAGCCTGCTCTGTGGAGTTCCCATGGTTGGAGAATGTGGATGCCGCTGGATGCTTCGGTACTTGGGAACAGAAGAGCTGCAGAGTGCAGCTGGTGTCCTGCAGCAGGATCCGGTTTGCAGAAGCTTGGGGCGCCAAGCTAACTGTTTAGGCTTGGGTGAATGGGTACTGTGTGGGAGTGCTGAGAAGCCCTCAGAGAGCGATTAGATGCAGCTCTTTAATCTAGGGCCGGATCCCTCACTTCCCATGGTGGGCCAAGATGAAGAGACAGTCTTTAATTCTAAGATGTTTATTTTCATTGTGCAGAGTGGCATGAATGAAATTGTACCCCTGCCCCTCTGGGAGAGGCGAGACAGATATAGTAACTGGGAAGGGGCGTGGCTAAACCTCTAGATGTCTCATTAACATGGGGATGGCTTGGGGCTGTGTGGCCATGCCTCTACCTGGGGAGTGGCCATGCCTACTACCTGAGGAGGAGTGGTACGCGACTGTGACCAAAGCCATAATCCTCCCCAGAGCCTTGGCATAATGTTTTCTGGTCCTTTGCGGATTGTTCCACTGGGTTGCCCAGAATTTACACCTGTGCTCAACCAGCTGCCAGACTGCCTGTCAGAGATCACTACCCCTTGTGTGTATATACACATATATGTACTGAAATTAACAAAGAATCAATATAAATTACTTTAAAAAATATTTTTTATTATTTTAAATATAACCATAGACAATAACAACACTTGATAGAAGACAGATAAAAAAGACAATAAAAATACAAAGAGGACATAATAAAACTAAAAGAACTACAGGGCATAATGGAATGTACATCCTAGCTACATTTGTAATAGGCAATGACCATAACCAAATAAAATGTTCAATAGGAGGAAATGATTAAGCAAAATGTGATATAGCAAAAAAATAGACAAGTAATTAAAGTTATAATAACAAATTAAAAGAAGCCCAATAGTAGACTTAGATGTTCTTACCTATCATCTCAGCACTTGGAAGATGGCTTTCAAGTTCAAGTCCTGTATAGGGAAAAAAAAAAAAAGAATCTATAAACTTGATAATGGAGACAGGAGAGGAGTTTGGGGAAAGGTAACTGAGAAGAGCTGAAGGGAAGAAAGTAAGAGGGTAAGCGATTTAATTATATTTAATTTAAATTATTTTAAAAATAAAATTTAAAAATAGAAAAAATCAAGGATATTTTGTGACTTATTTATATGAAATAATTCAAATGACATCAATGATGTAAAGTGAAAAAAGTCAGTGTTTTCCTGGAGTTAGAGATTGTGCCTAATGGAGCACTGCATAAAACAGACAAGGTAGAATGAACTACTGGAAAATTTCTATAATTGATTAGTGCTGGAAATGATAGGTGTATGAATATTTTTCCAATCAATGTATTTGATGCTTAATTAGGACACATTTTCCTACACATAAATTATACTTCAATAATGTTTATGATTGAAAGTCTGAATTATGTCACAATAAAGTTATTGAGCATTGTGTTTCACTGAAACAAGTGATATTTTTAAGACTGGTCACCTTTACAGCAATGTTACACACATTACTAGGTTCAAGTAAGTCATGAACAATACAGGGATGGGACATCTACAAACTAAGCAGTCATTCATGATAGGATAATTTTATGAAGAACATTTAGATAAAAACTTGTAGTAGGTTGTAATGGTTTTCAACCTGTGGATTGTGACACCTTTGGGGATGGTTGTACATCAATATTCTGCATATCAAATATTTGCATTATGATTACTAACTGTAGCACACTTACTATTATGTAATAACAACAAAAAATAATGTTATTGTTGGAGGTTATCACAACATGAAGAACTGTACTAAAGCACTGCAGCATTTGGAGATTGAGAACCGCTGTATGTAGAGTGGGTATGATGTTTTAAAACAGAGGTACTAGATAAACATTAACCTTTGATAAATTCAGAAATGAAAATACAAGATTATTTGCTGATATAAAGGGAAGGGTGGATTATGTTCACTTTGTAGTAGGAAAAACTTTATTATGATTACACATAGGAAAGAACCTGTACCTTGGTTCCTTGGGACCAGCTATAGGGGTATTATGAATGTTACAGGAGGGTTGGGGAAGGATGAGAATAGGAGTTTCCTTTGAACATAACTGATTTAATACTGGATAGAATTTTGTGATGAATAATATAGATAAAGGCAACATTACAGTCAAAAGGAGTTTACAGGATGAGATCATAAGACTTTTTGTCATGGGCTGAAAAAATTGTGACTCAAAATTTGAGAAAAATGAAAAGAATTTGGAATAAACATGAAAAGAATTAAGAGTTGACAAAGATCAAATATAAGTATTGAAAGAAGTGACTGGAAGTTCAGTTGATATATATCATTTTGAAATTTTAGTGACCCAAATACAACATCATGAGATGTATTACAGAGTCATATCAGCAGTGTTTCTATATGCCATAGAGGGATGATAAAAATTAATTAATTACTTAATGGAGTTTTATCAAATACCTCCTTGAAAAATCAAAGAAACGTGATTTTAGGGCCCTTTTGTGTTTTTAGTTAATTATATTTTATATTTATATTTCAAATGTTGTCCCCCTTCCCAGTCACCCCACCACAAACCCCCCATGCCATACACCATTCTATTTGCTTCTAAGAAGATGCTACCCTCCCACCCACTCCTGACTCACAGCTCTGGGATCCCCCTTCACTGAGGCAACAAGCCTCCATAGGAACAAGCTCCTTCACTCTCACTGATGCTGGAAAAGGCAGTCCAATACTACATATGTAGCAGGAGCCATGGGCACTCCCACGTATACTCTTTGGTTGATAGTTTAGTCTCTTGGAGTTCTGTGGGGTCCAGTTAATTAATATTGTTCTTCATCCTATGGTGTTGAAATCCCCTTCAGCTCCTTCAGTCCTTCCTCTAACTCTCCCACTGGAGTTTTGGGGCTCTGTCCAATGGTTGGCTGTATCTATGTCTATCTTAGTCAGGTACTGGCAGAGCCTCTCAGAGGAAGCCATATCAAGCTCCTGTCTGCAAGCACTTCTTGGCATCATCAGTAGTATCATGGTGTGGCAAATGGGATGGATTCCAAGGTGGGGCAGTCTCTGGATGACCTTTCCTTTAGTCTCTGTTCCAGATTTTGTTCATCCATTTCCTTTAGATAGGAACAATACTGGGTAAAAATTTTGAGATGATTGAGTGGCCCCATCCCTCCACTGGGGACCATGTCTTATCTGATGGAGGTCTCTTCAGGTTTTTTATCTACACTGTTGGGTATTTTGGCTAACAACATTTCCATTGGGTCCCCCCCCCCATTCTGCACAGTGTTACTACTTACTTCTACTCTTGATTTCTCTCCTGTCTCTTCTCATACCTGGCCCTATCTGTCTATTTTCAGTCCCCCTTTCCCTTCTACAAAGGTCCCTCCCTTCCTCTGCCTCCTGTGATTATTTTGTTCCATCTTCTAATTGGTTTTGAAAAATCCACTTTTTGGCCCTCCTTCTTGAGAAGCTTCATATGGTCGGTGAGTTAAATAGAGGGTATTCTGAACTTTGGGTTAATATCCACTTATAACTGAGTACATACTATATATCGTTTTTGAGTCTGGGTTACCTCAGTCAGGATGATATTTTATAATCCCATCCATTTGCCTGCAAAATTGGTAAAGTCAAAATTTTTAATAGATGTGTAGTATTCCTTTGTGGAAATGTACCACAATTTCTGTCTCCATCCTTTGGTTGAGAGACACCCCTGGGCTGTTTCCAATTTCTGGCTATTATAAATAAGGCTGCTAAGAACATAGGAGAGCACATGTCCTTGTTATAGGTTGTAGCATCTTTTGGGTGTATGTCCATAAGTGGTATAGCTGGATCTTCAGATAGAAATATGTCCAGTCAGATTGATTTCCAAAGGTTTTGTACCAGCTTGCAATTCCACCAGCAATGGAGGTGTGTTCCTCTTTCTCTACATCCTCACCAAATCTGCTGTCACCTGAGTTTCTTAACTTAGCCATTCTGATTGGTGTAATGTGGAATCTCAGGAATATTTTTCTTTTGCATTTCTCTGATGACTAAGAATGTTGAACATTTCTTTTGGTGTGTCTCAGCCATTCAAGATTCTTCAGTTAAGAATTCTGTTTAGCTCTGTATCCCATATTTTAATTGCATTATTTGGTTTTCAGGAATGTAACTTTTTGAGTTTATATAAATTGGATATTAGCCCTCCATCATATTTGGTGTTGGTAAAGATATTTTTGCAACCTTTAGGTGACTGTTTTTTTCTATTGTCAGCATCTTTTGCCTTTCAGAAGGTTTTCAGTTTTATGAGGTCCCATTTGTCAATTCTTAACCCCTGAGCCTGAGCCATTGGTGTTCTGTTCAGGAAAATTTTCCCTGTGCAGATGTGTTTGAGGATCTTTCCTATTTTTTTTTTCTGTTAGATTCAGTGTATCTAGTTTTGTGTTGAGTTCCATGATCCACTTCAATTTGAACTTTGAACAAGGATATAAAAATGGTTCGATCTTTTGTGTGCAGACTGCCAGTTAGACCAGTACCATTTGTTAAAAATACTGTCTTTTTTTAAACTGTACAGTTTTGGCTTCTTTGGAAAAGATCAAGTGACCATAGGTGTGTAGGTTTATATCTGAGTCTCCAATTCTAGTCCATTGATCTGTCTGTCTCTATATGAATACCATGTGGAATTTACTAATATTTCTGTGTAGTACAGCTTGAGGTCAGGATGGTAACTCCCCCAGAAATTCTTTTATTGTTGAGAAGTGTTTTCACTACTCTGGGGTATTTGTTATTACAGATGAAGTTGAGAATTTCTCTTTTAATCTCTGTGAAGAATTGAGTTTGAATTTTGATGGGGATTACATTGAATATATAGACTGCTTTTGGAACAAAGTCCATTTTTCGCTATCTTAATCCTACTGATCCATGAGAATCTGAGATTTTTCCATCTTCTGATGTCTTCTGATGTCTTCAATTTTTTTTTCTTGAGAGATGTCAAATTATTGTCATGCAAATTTTTCACTTTCTTGGTTAGAGTTACACCAAGATATTTTATATTATTTGTGACTATTGTGAATTGTGTTGTTTTCTAATTTCTTTTCAGCCCATTTATCTTTTGTGTAGAGGAAGGATACTGAGTTGAGTTAACTTTATATCCAGCCACTTTGATGAAATTGTTTACCAGGTGTAGAATTTCTCTGGTAGAATTTTTGTAATTGCTTATGTATATTATCTTTTTTTTTTTTTTTTTTTTTTTTTTTTTTTTTGGTTTTTCAAGACAGGGTTTTTCTCTGTATAGCCCTGGCTGTCCTGGAACTCACTCTGTAGACCAGGCTGGCCTCAAACTCAGAAATCCGCCTGCCTCTGCCTCCAAGTGCTGGTATTAAAGGCGTGCGCCACCACTGCCTGGAGTATATTATCATATCTTCTGCAAATAGGGATAACATGAAACCTACCTTTCCAATTTATATCTCTTTGGTGAATATTTGTTATCATATTACTCTAGATAGAACTTTGAGTATTATATTGAATAAATAGCAAGAGAATAGGCAGCCATGTCTTGTCCACGATTTAAATGGGATTGTTTTAAGTTTCTCTACGTTTAATTTGATATTGGCTGTTGGTTTGTTGTATACTGCTTTTATTATGGTTAGGTATGTGCCCTGAATTCCTGATCATACTGAGACTTTTAACATGAAGTGGTGATATACTTTGTCAAAGGCTTTTTCAGCATGTAATGTGAGGATCATGTGGTTTTCCCCCCTTTGGGTTTGTTTATACAGTGGATTATGTTGGTGGATTTCCATATATTGAACCATTCCTAAATCCCTGGGATAAAGCCTACTTGATTGTGGTACATCGTCATTTTGATGTGTTCTTGGATTTGATTTGCTTGAATTTAATTGAGTATTTTTGCATCAATATTTATAAGGGAAAATGGTCTGAAGTTCTCTTTCATTGTTGGGACATTGTGTGGCCAAGTTATGAGTCTTAAGGTGGCTTCATAGAATAAATTTGGTAGTGTTCCTTCTGTTTCTCTCTAGTGAAAGAGTTTGAGAAGTATTGATATTTGCTCTTCTTTGAAGTTCTAATAGAATTCTGCACTAAAACAACCTGGCTCTATGCTTTTATTGTTTGGAAGTCTTTTTATGATTGCTTCTATTGCTTTGGGGGTTATAAGCATGGTTAGATAGTTTTTCTCTTCATGATTTAACTTTGGTACTTGTTATCTATCTAGAAAATCATCCATTTAATCAAGATTTTCCAGTTTTTTTGAGAATAGTCTTTTGTAGTATTATCTGATGATTTTTTCAATTCCCCCAGTTTCTCCTGTTATGTTTCCTTTTTCATTTCTGATTTTGTAAATTTGGATATTTTCTCTATGCCCTTTTCTTAGTTTCTGTAAGAATTCATCTATACTTTTGGTTTTCTCAAAGAACCAGCTCTTAGTTCTGTTTATTCTTTTTAAAATAGATCTCTTTGTTTCTACTTGGTTTATTTCAGCCCTGAGGCTGTTTATTTTCTGCCATTTACTCCTCTTATGTGTGTTTGCTTCTTCTTGTTCTAGAGCTTTCCGATATCCTCCTAATTTTCAAGTGTAGGATCTCTCCAATTTTTTTTTTTTGTTTATGAATGCACTCAGTAATATGAATTTTCTTCTTAGCACTGCTTTCATTGTGTCCCATAATTTTAGGTATGCTGTACCTTCATTTTCATTAAATTCTAGAAAGTCTTTAATTCTTCCTTTATTTCTTCTGTGACCAAGTTATCATTGAGTAGAGAGATATTCAGTTTCCATGAGTAAGTGGGATTACTGTTGGTTTGGTTGTTATTGAATACCAGACTAATTCTATGGTGATCTAATAGAATGCATGGAATTATTTCAATATTCTTGTATCTGTTGAGACTGTTTTATTTCTGAATATGTAAACAATTTTGGAGAAGGTTACACAGGGTGCTGATAAGAACATATTTTCTTTTGTTTTAGTGTAAACTGTTTTGTAGATATCTGTTAAATCCATTTGGTTTTAACTTCTGTTAGTTTTACTGTGTCTCTGCTTAGTTTCTGTTTCTATGATCTGTCCATTGGTGACAGTGTGACATTAAATACTTCTACTATTATTGTGTGAGGATCAATGTGTGTTTTGAGCTTTAGTTACGTTTCTTTAAAAGTGTGGTTGCCCTTGCATTTGTGGTGTAGCTGTTCAGAACTGAGAGTTCATCATGTTTGATTTTTCCTTTGATGTGTATTTGATGTGTATTTCCTTTCCCCAAATATTTTTGATTACGATTCATTAAAAGTCTTTTTTGTTGGATATTAGAATGGGTACTCAAGCTTTGTTCTTGGGACCATTTGCCTGAAATTTTTTTCCAGACTTTGTAATTGAGGTGTGTTTCCTCTATGCAACAAAATGCTGGGTCCTGTTTATGTATCCATTCCATAAGCTTATATCTTTTTTATGGAATTGAGTCTATTGCTATTGAGAAATATTAAAGACTAGTGATTGTTGATTCCTGTCAATTTTATTGTTAGAGATGGTATTAGGTTTGTGTGGTTCTCTTCTTTTGGGTTTGTTTGGAGATGGTTAATTTCAATGTTTTCTTTGGGTATACTTTCCCTTCTTGTGTAGGGGTTTATCTTCCATTATCTTCATAGTGCCTGATTAGTGGGAAGATATACTTTAATTTGATATTGTCATGGAATATTATGTTTTCTCCATCTATGGTGATTGAAGATTTGCTGGCTATAGATACCTGTGCTGGCATTTGTTTTCTCTTAGGGTCTGCATGACATTTTCTCAAAATCATCTGGCTTTTAGAGTCTGGTGTAACTCTGCTAGGTCTCCCTTTATATCTTACTTGACATTTTCCTTTACTGCTTTTAATATTCTTTCTTTGTCCTGTTCGTTTGGTGTTTTGATTATTATGTAACAGGAGGAATTTCTTTTCTTGTCCAATGAATTTGACATTATGTAAGCTTTTTGTACAATTATGAGCATCTCTTTTTTAGGTTAGGAAAATTTTCCTCTATAACTTTGTTGAAGATGTTTACTGGCCCTCTGAGTTGGAAATCTTAGCTCTCCTCTATACCTATTATTCTTAGGTTTTGTCTTTTCATTGTGTCCTGAATTTCCTGGATATTTTAGGTTAGGAACTCTTTGCAGTATTTTCTTTAACTGTTGTGCCAATATCTTCTATGGTATCTTCTACGCCTGAAATTCTGTTTTCTATCTCTTATGTTCTGCTGGTGATCTGTAACTCCTGATCTCTTTCCTAAGTTTTCCATCTCCAAGGTTGCTTCCCTTTAAGATTTCCTTATTGTTTCTATTTACGTTTATAGATCCTGGTTAGTTTTGTTCAATTCCTCCACCTCTTTTATTGTGTTTCCTTGTATTTCTTTAAGAGATTTATATGTTTCTTTTTAAGGGATTCCACCTGTTTACCTTTCTTCTCCTGTATTTCTGTAAGGGAGTTATTTATGTTCTCCTTAAAGTCCTCTATCACCTTCATGAGTTGGTATTTTGGGTCAGAATCTTGCACTTTAGGAGTGTTAGGATATCCAGGGCTTTCTGTGGTGAGAGAACTGGGTTCTCATGGTACCAAATGACATTGGTTTCTGTTGCTTATAATCTTGTGCTTGTGTCTTGCCATCTGGTTATCTCTGGTGTGAACTGTCCTTGTTGTCTCTGACTGGAGCCCGTCCCTCTTGTAAGCCTGGTTATGCCAGAGCTCTAGGGAGTCAACCTTTCTCTGACTGTAGGCATGGGGACTGTGTACTGGAGTCTCTGATCTGCCTCTGAGCACAGTTGTAGACTAGAAGGATCATGTGCCTCCACAAAAGTGGATAAGTCCCACCTCTGCAATGCCCTGTGGTGGTCCCCATTGGGTCAGAGTTTGGGGTGGGAGGGGATGGATTCACCTGCAAGCCTGGTTGTGATAGACCTCCTGGGATTCAAGCTGGCTCTGGGTCAAATTTAGGGTCTTATAGAGAGAATAAATTTAATATTTAGTCCAAATAATTGCTGACAGAAAACATCAAAAATATATTAACAATCTAGGAGAATGTGAAAAAAAATCCCATGGAGACAAAAGCATCAATGAAATTAAAAACAAATGTTTCAGAAAACTTTGTTTTTAAGGTCAGGCATGATTGCATATACCTGAAAATGTACTATTTGTGGGTTGAAAATATAAGAATTAAAACAATTGAAGTGATCCAGGGCCAATTGACACTACATAAAACATCTTGTTTCAGAATTAGCTACAAAATACCACTTAGTCATTTCACAGAAAATGGCATGTTTAAGTATAAGCAAAAGATAGCTACAAGACCTTTATGGTAAAAACTTATAAAACCATAACTATAAAAATATCTAATAAAATGTATAAACATACTCTGGTCATCTTTTGAATATTTAAATCTCATGTTAATTTTTCCAAAATTTGTTGTAACGAGAAAAGGAATATTGAATATATACAGAATAAAGATTGCCCATGCATAGTTCATTAAGAATGAAATGGGCCATTTTCTCAGAAAAATACCTTTGCAATTTCTTACTAAACTAAATATATAATCAGGATTTTACTCAACAATATTATTCTTGAACATTCATACCAGAGAAACAAATAAACAAACACTTTTACAATAAGATTTATATAACTTTGTTTCTATCTTGTAAACTGGATATAGTGTGGGTTTATTATTTTTACAAAGGCTGATTAGTTAAAAAAACTCATTAAAGCAGGCAAAAGAAGAAAGTGGATATACTCAAATACTTGGGTAAATTTGTAGGCAGATATGCTAAGTGTAAAAAGCAAATGTCAAACAAGTACACACTGTATAATTATATTTAACACAGTATTATTCTCAGATTTAAAAAAAATATAGAAATAATGAATAGCTTATTGCCTAACTATCATTGAGATACAAATAAAGAAGGAGACTGGTTTAGCTATAAGAAGTGTGTGTGGGAAATCCTTGTAGTAATATAAAAATTTGCTTGTGGTAAAAGATATCTCAATACCTGGATAGGAATATTTGATTAATTATATTAGAACATTAATTTGATTATATTTTACAGTTTTTGTCATTAGACAAATCACTTACCACAAGCTCATGGGAATTTCCAATTAATTTCCAATTAATTTTATTTTCAAACAAATAATAAGAATGAATATGGAATTATTCTTTTTTCAACCTGTTTTACAGATGAGAGAATATTCTTTAGATCTAGTTACTAATAAAGGATCTGAAACTCAGTCTGTCTTACTCCAAAATGTATATACCAAAAGTACATAACTGGCATATTGAAATGTTTCCTGACCATATCGGAGGTTGTAGGAGAATATTTAACTCTTGTATCATTTCTATCAAAGATTAGAAGGTCTACATAAAATGTGATAGAGCCTGAGTATAATTATCCTTAGACATGAATGAATAACTAAAACAGAAATAAATGAATTGAGATGCCTCTAGTAATAATCAACTTTTGCAATGAAATATGTATAAAGACATTGCAATAACCAATCATACCATGACTTCTATAGTACTGGTTACAGATCCCAAGGGCCCATTCCCAGCTTCAAAATCAAATCCTTAGAAAAAGTATAATCTTGTAAGACTACTTAGCTGGCAGTGGATAAGACAAACTTCTGTAACTATTGGTAGGATGAACAGTCAAAAATACATAATTCCTTGAGGTCTTGGTTCTAACCTCCCTGAAAAGGATACAGCTTTCCTTACCTAGTCATTCCCCATTGCTTCAGCAAAGAAGACACAGATTGTCTCACAAGTACTTAATCCAGAGCTATTAAAATTTTGCTTGATTAATGAATTGGTCTTGCTAAAAAGCACATAGTTAGGTTTGTTCAGGGATATGAAGCAAAATGCCCTTGAGTACATCTTTTGCTTTTTTCTTTGATCAGGTTGGGGATGTTTCCCATGGAAACAGTTGTCTGGGGAAGATCATTGGTCTTGATGATCTGCTTAGATTTCAATAATTGATTAATATTTTGGAAGAAAAACTAATTAAATATGTGTGATAATTCTAAAGTTAGAGCTCCTCCCAGGACCCATAAGAAATAGATGTGTAAGAATTTTTGAAACATTCAGAGCCTGATTTTCAATATTTCATATATATATATATATATATATATATATATATATATATATATATGTATATATTTTACTTATTCACTCTACATCCCACTCACTTCTATGAGCTAGTGCCCGTCCCCCATATCCCCTTTACCCTGGCACTTCAAGTCTCTGTGAGGCTAGAAGCTTCCTCTCCCATTGAGGCCAGATAAGACAGTCCAGTAAGCAGAACATATCCCATATACAGGCAACAGCTTTTGGGATAGCCAACACTCCTGCTATTCTCAACCCACATGAAGACCAAGCTGCAAATCTGCTACATATATGTGTGGAGGCCTAGGTCCAACCAGTATATGTTCTTTGGTTGGTTTAGTATCTAAAAGCCCCAAGGATCTAGGTTAGTTGATTCTGTTGGTATTCTCATGGAGTTCCTATCACCTTAGGGGCTGCAATCCTTCTTCCTATTCTCCCATGAGAATCCCTAAGCTCCATCCACATTTGATGGGTGGAGCCTCTCAGAGGAGTGCCATGCTATCTTCTGTTCACAACCATAACAGAGTATCATTAATAGTCAGCAATTGTTACTTTAACATGGGATGGATCTTAAAATGGGCCATTTATTGGTTGGCCATTTCCCCAGTCTCTGCTCTATCCCCAATCCCTGACTTTCTTATAGACAGGATAAATTTTGGTTCAAAAGTATTACAGATGAGTTGTTGTCCCTTTATCTCCAAGAGGTTCCTTTTGGGGCACAGGAGGCAGCCTCCCCAGGCTATATATCCCCAGTGCTGTGATTCATAGCTAAGGTCTCCCACATTGGGTGACCCCCCCAGCTCAGGTGGAGAAGCCCCATAACACCCTCTCTCTACTCCTGTCAGTTGCATATTTCCATTCATTCTCATGGCCATCTGGCCATCAACTTTGCCCCTACCCACACCCAAACCTGATACCCTCAAGTATGTTCCTAATCCCTTCTCCCACCCAGTTACCTCCCTCTATTTGCCTTCAACTACCATTCCATTCCCCCTTCCAAGTGAGGCTCAAGCACTGTGACTTATGCCTTTCTTCCTCTCCAGCCTCCTTAGGGCTGTGGAATGTAGCATGGGCATCCTATATTCTATGAATAGCCACTTATTAGTGGTGAATATATACTGTGCATGTCCTTTTGGGATGCGCTACCTCATTCAGGATGATATTCCCAAGATTTTCCTAAAAAATTCATGATGTCTTTGGTTTTCATAGTTGATGAGCAATTCATTGTGAAGATGTAGAACACTTCCTTTCTTCATTCTGCAGTTGAGCAATATCTATGTTGTTTCCAGTTTCTGGCTATTAAGAATATATCTGATATGGAGAAAGGTGAGCAAGTGTCATATGTGAGATGGTTGAGCCTATTTAGTTTATAGGCCCACAATTTGAGTCTCAGAAAATTCCAAATTTTCTGAGAAACTACCAGATAGATTTTCAAAGTGTTTGTATAAGTTTGCATTCCCACCAGCAATGGAGGAGTGCTATCCTCGCTACACATCCTTGCCAGCACAAGTGTGCTTTTGGTCTTAGACTTTCTAACATATGTAACATATGTAAGATGGAATCTCAGAGTTGTCTTGATTTGCTTTTCCCTGATTACTAAGAACTTTGAACATAAGGGTTTTTTTTTTTCTATTTAATTATTTATTTATTTATTTATTTATTTATTTATTTATTTAGTATATACCCTCCTGGTCCATCCTGGGACTATTCCACATCCCGTACCTCCTCCTCTATCTCCAAGAGGTTATATCCACACCTACCACCCCACTACACATTTCGTCTCCCTGAGGCTTCAAGTATCTCTAGGGTTAGGTGCATCTTCTCTCACTGAAGCCAGACTAGGCAGTCTTCTGCTGTATATGTGTTGTGAGCCTCTTATCAGCTGGCGTGTGCTGCCTGGTTGGTGGCTCAGTGTCTGAGAGATCTCCAGTTCAGGTTAATTGAGACTGTTGATCTTCCTATAGGATCACTCTCCTTCCTCCTCAGCTTCTTCCAACATTACCTTAATTCAACCACAAGGGTTACCAGCTTCTGTCCATTGGTTGGGTGTAAATATCTTCATCTGACTCTTTCAGCTTCTTGTTGGGACTTTTGGAGGGACAGTCATGATAGGTCCCTGTTTGTAAGCACATCGTAGCATCAGTAATAGTGTCAGGCCTTTTGACCTCAATTTGAGCTGATCCCAATTTGGGCCTGTCACTGGACCTCCAGTTTTGTCACTGCAGTTCTTTCAGACAGGAACAATTCTTGGTCAGAGTTTTTGACTGTGGAATGGCAACCACATCCTTCCCCTTGATGCTCTGTCGTTCTACTGGAGGTAAACTCTACAAGTTTCCTCTTCTCACTGTAGGGCATTTTATCTAAGGTTCTTCCCCTTGAGTCCTAAGATTCTCTCACAGCCTGGGTCTATGGTATATTCTAGAGGGTCCCCCAACCTATTATCTTCCGAGGTCGCCTATTTCCATTCTTTCTTCTGGCCCTCACAGCTTCAGTCCAGTTTTCCCCTCTCAATACCTGATCATCTTCCCCTTCTTCCCCTCCCTGTCCCTTTTCCCACCCATGTTCCTCCCTCCTTCCCCCTCTTGTCATTGCTTTCTTCTCCCTTCCAAGTGAGGTTGATGCATCTTCCCTTGAGCCCTTCAGCAAGTTAACCTTCTTGAGTTCTGTGGGGCTTATCCTGGGTATTCTTTACCTTTTTGGCTAATATGTACTTATTAGTGAGTACATACCATGCATGTGCTTTTGGGTTTGAGTTACCTCACTCAGGTTGATATTTTCTGGTTCCATGCATTTGCCCTCAAACCTCATGATGTCCTCCTTCTTAATAGCTTAGCAGTATTCCATTGTGTAAATGAACCACATTTTCTGTATCCATAATTCTGTTATGGGACATCTATGTTGTTTCCAGCTTCTTGCTATCACAAATTAGGCCACTATGAACATAGTGGAACACGTGCCTTGTGGCATGGTGGGGCACCTTTTGGGTATATGTCTAAAACTGGTATAGATGAGTCTTCAGGTAGATCTATTTCTAATTTTCAGAGTAACCTCCAGATTGATTTCCAGAGTGAGTCTACCCTCTGTCAGATGTAGGATTTGTGAAGATCTTTCCCAATATGTTACCAAATCTACTGATTTGTCTTATTGACAGCATCTTTTACAGAAGCTTTCCAGTTTCATGTGGCTGCATTTAACAACTGTTGCTTCTAGAGCCAGTGTCACTAGTGTTCTGTTAATGAAATTGCTTACTCTGTCATTGCATTCAAGGACCTTTCCAATGTTCTCTTCAATGAGATTTAGTGTATCAGGTTTGATGTTGAGATCACTGATCCACTTGGGCTTTAGTTTTGTGTGGGGTGATACTTTTGGATCTATTTTCATTCTTCTACATGTAGACATCACGTTAGACCAGCACCATTTGTGTAAGATGCTATTTTTTTCCATTGTATGGTTTTTGGATTCTTTATCAAAAATCAAGTGTTCATAGCTGTGTGGGTTAATTTCTGTGTCTCACATTAAATTCCATTGATCATTGTGACTCTTTCTATACCAACATGATGCAGGGTTTTTTTTGTTTTGTTTTGTTTTTATCACTATTGCTCTGTAATATAGCTTGATGTCAGGAATGGTGATTGCTTCCAAAGCACTTTTATTATTCAGGATTGTTTTGGCTATACTGGGTTTATTACTTTTCCATATGAAGCTGCGAAATGAAAATTGCTCTTTCAAGGTCTATAAAATATTTTGTTGGAATTTTGATGGGTATGCATTGAATATGTAGATTCCTTTTGGTTAAATGGCCATTTTCACTATGGTAATCTTACCTATCCATGAGCATTGGACATCTTTCCATCTTTTGAGACCTTCAATTTCTTTTTACAAGTATTTGAAGTTCTTATCATGAAGATTTTTCACTTGCTTGATTAGAGTTACACCAATATTTTTTTATTATTCATGGATAATATAAAGAGTGTTGCTTCCCTAATTTCTTTCTTGGCCCATTTATCATTTTTATAAAGGAGGGCTACTGATTTCTGTGAGTTAATTTTGTATGCAGCCAAATACTATATTGAATATATAGGTTGAGAGAAGGCAGCCTTGCTTTGTCCCTGATTTTATTGGAATTGCTATAAGTTTCTCCAAATTTAGGTTGATGTCAGCTGTTGGCTTGTTGTATGTTGCTATGATTATGTTTAGGTATATGCCCTTGAGTTTGAAGCACAAATGTACAGAATTCAGACATCATCTTGGTATATTATTTTCCTTTGATGAGTATGAAGTGTTCTTCCTTGTCTCTTTTACACAATTGTTATTGAAAGTCTATTTTATTGGATATGAGAATGGCTACTTCAACTTTCTTCTTGGGTCGATTTTCTTGGAAAAATTTTTCTAGCCCTTGAGGTGTGCTACATGTATGCAGCAGAATGATAGATCCTCCTTTCACATCCATTATGTTAGCCCATGTCTTTTTAAATATATATATATATATTTGATACTTTATTTACATTTCAAATGTTTTCCACTTTCCAGGTCTCCACTTTGGAAATCTGCATCCTATTCCCCTCCCCCTGCCTCTATGAGGATATTCCCCTACCCGCCCACCAACTCCTGTCTTCCCTCCCTGGCATTCCCCTATACTGGGACATCTAACACCCTCAGGCCCAAGGGCCTCTCCTCCCACTGATGGCCAACAAAACCCTCCTCTGCCATATATGTGGCCAGCAACATGGGTCCCTCCTTATGTATTCATTGGTTGGTGGTCCAGTCTCTTGGAGCACCAGCAGGTCTGGCCATCTGTTGCTCCCTCCATGGGGCTGCCAACTTCTTCAGCTCCTTCAGTTCCTTCTCCAACTCCTACATCTGGGACCCAAGCTCAGTCCAAAAGTTTCTGTGAATTGAATGTTGGGTATTCCGATCTTTTGGGCTAATATCTGCTTCTCAGTGAGTAAATATCATGTTTGGTATTTTGTGACTGAATTACCTCACTCAGGATGATATTTTCAAATTCCATCCATTTGCCTGCGAGTTTCATGAAGTCATTGTTTTTAATAGCTGAGTAGTATTCCATTGTGTAAATGTACCACAGTTTCTGTATCCATTCCTCTGTGGAGGGACATCTGGGTTGTTTCCAGCTTCTGGCTATTATAAATATGGCTGCTATGAACATAGTGGAACATGTGTCTTTATTACATGTTGGAGCATCTTCTGGGTATATGCCCAGGAGTGGAATAACTGGGTCCTCAGGTAGTATTATGTTCATTTTTCTGAGGGTCTGCCAAACTGATTTCCAAAGTGGTTGTACCAGCTTGCAATCCCACCAGCAATGGAGGACTGTTCCTCTTTCTCCACATCCTCACCAGCATCTGCTGTCACCCAAGTTTTTTATCTCAGGCATTCTGACTATTAGTAGGTGGAATCTCAGGGTAATTTTGATTTGCATTTCCCTGATGACTAAGGATGTTGAACACTTATTTAGGTTCTTCTCAGCCCTTCAAGTTTCCTCAATTGAGAATTCTTTGTTTAGCTCTGTTTCCCATTTTTGATAGGGTAATTTGGTTCTCTGGAGTCTAGCTTCTTGAGTTCTTTATATATATTGGATATTAGCCCTATCAGATGGAGGATTGGTAAAGATCTTTTTCCAATCAGTTGCTTGCCCTTTTGTCCTATTGACTGTGCCCTTTAACTTACAGAAGCTTTGCAATTTTATGAGGTCCCATTTGTCGATTCTTGATCTTAGAGCACAAGCCATTGGTGTTCTGTTCAGGAAATTTTCCCCTGTGCCCATGTGTTCGAGACTTTTCCCCACTTTCTCTTCTATTAGATTCAGTGTATCTGGTTTTATGTGAAGGTCCTTGATCCACTTGGACTTGAGCTTTGTACAGGGAGATAGGAATAGATCAATTCTCATTATTCAACATGTAGACTGCCAGTTGGACCAGCATCATTTATTGAAAATGCTCTTTTTTTCTACTGGATGGTTTTATCTCCTTCTTCAAAGATCAAGTGACTGTAGGTGTGTGGGTTCATTTCTGGGACTTAAATTCTATTCCATTGGTCTACCTGCCTGTTACTGTACCAATACTATGCAGTTTTTATCATTACTGCTCTGTAGTACAGCTTGAGCTCAGGGGTGCTGATTCTCCCAGATCTCTTATTGTTGAGAATAGTTTTTGCTATCCTGTTTTTTTTTGTTGTTTTGTTTTGTTTTTGTTTTGTTGTTGTTGTTGTTTTGTTTTGTTTGTTATTCCAAATGAATTTGAGAATTGCTCTTTCTAAGTCTATGAAGAATTGAGTTGGAATTTTGATGGGGATTGCATTGAATCTGTAGTTTGCTTTCAGCAAGATGGCCATTTTTACTATATTAATCCTGCCAATCCATGAGCATGTGAGATCGTTCCATCTTTTGAGCTCTTCTGCGATTTCTTTCTTCAGAGACTTGAAGTTATTGGGGAATTCAGTGCATTGGTGTTGAGAGATATTAACAATCCATGTTTGTTATTTCCTGTTGTTTTGATATTGATCATGTTACTGTGTGTGTGTGTGTGTGTGTGTGTGTGTGTTTGTGTGAGCTTCCTTTGCTTTTGATGGTACGGAATTACTTATTTCCTGTTTTTTATTGAATATAGTTATACTTCTTGGGTTGAAGTTTTCCTTCTAGTATTTTCTATAGGCTGGATTTGTGGATAGATATTTTTGAATTTGTTTTTTCCTTGAAATATGTTTCTTTCTCTGTAGTGATTGAGAGTTTTGCTGGGTATAACAGTTCATGTTGCCAACTGTGGTTTTCAGAGGTTGAAATATATCTGTCTATGTCTCTCTAGCTTTTAGATTCTCAGTTGAGAAGTCACCTGTAATTCTGGTAAGTCTGCCTTTGTATGCTACCTGCCCCTTTTCCCTTGTTGTTTTCAATATTCTTTTTTTGTGCTGTAGATTTAATGTTTTGATTATTATGAGACAGTAGAATTTAATTTTCTGGTGAATTTGCATATTGTATTTTGTAAGCTTCTTTTATGTTTATACGCATTACTTTCTTTAGTTTGGGAACATTTTTTACTATGATTTTGTTGAAAGTATGTTCTGGGCCTTTGATCTAGGACTTTTTGATGTTTCTTATTATTCTTAGGTTAAGTCTTTTCATGGCATCCCATAATTCCTGGATATTTTTTGTCAGGATTTTTTTTTTTTTTTAAGATTTAAATTTGCTTTGACTGGTATATCATTTTTTTCTATTGTATCTTATATACCTGAGATTATCTCTTCCATCTCCTGTATTCTGTTATTGATGCTTGCATCTTTTGTTCCTGTTCTCTTCCCGAGGTTTTCCTTCCCAAAATTCCCTCAGCTTTTATTTTCTTTATTGCTTCTATTTCTACCTTCGGGTCTTGCAGAAGTTTATTTCTCATTGGTTTAATTGTATTTTCCTATATATCTTTATGGGATTTACTTGTTTTTTCTTTAATGACCTCTACCTGTTTTATTGTACTTCCCTGTATTTCTTTAAGGAATTTAATCATTTCCTCCTTAAATCCCTCTATCATCTTTATGAGATTTGACTTAAGGTCATTTTCTTGTTCTTTGGTAGTGTTAGGATTTCCAGGTCTTGCTGTAGAAGGTATCTGTGCTCTACCAGTGTGATATTGCCTTGGGCTTTGTTGATTGTGTTCCTTTGAGGGCCTTTCGTTATCTTGATGACCTTGTTTCCTAGATGTTTCTGTTGTTATAGGTAATAGGAGAGGGGTTAACCTCTATGCTCTTGGTGTGGCAGACCTATGATGGATATCTTTGGGTTGTTTGGTTCTGGATCTGCAAGTCTTTATGATTCCGGAGCAGCAGAGCCAATGAATGTGGGCAAAGAGGTGGTGGGAGAATGGAGTTTCCCCTCTAATAGCAGGTTGCTCAGGTCAGCTAAGCTTACTCTAGAGTACTCAGGAAGCAGGGAGGATGGATTGTGGACAGGAAGCTTACCTGTATGGTTAGCCTGAATTGTTAAGGCCCATTTATTTCCGAAAGTTGTGCATCATTTCATTACCAATTCTCTCTCTGTCTTTCCTCTTTCATCTCTCTATTCATTACACACACACACACACACACACATCAGTAATACAACTGGGCTGAACTGGCAAATGAGAATATCATGGAGTAGAAGAGTCTTACCTGTTATCATATCTTTAAAATCTGACTCTGAAAACTCTCTTTACTTCCTCCTACCTATGTTTTCTTTCTAGTCTCCACTTTTCTTTTTTTCCTGTTCTGCCATGGTTTTAAGCTTTCATGACTGTAAACGTTATGTAGCATAAGCCTTCTGTATAAAGAACACTAAGAAATCATAGGCACAAGTTACTTGCACATAAAGAGCAGTATGGACAAGCACAAGTAGGGTTGGGGTAGATAAATGCTTAAATTGAGACAGATATAAGGTTGGTGATTAAGAAAAAAAACATGGTAAATAGAAAAAGCTCACCACATGTAGCAGTTTTTCTCTTTGTGTGCCTCATGCTATAATGTGTCTGTGCCCCGAAGGTGATCATTCCCCTGCCCTAATGGCCATACTTTAAATCCCTAACTTAAGTCCATAATTAAACCATCCTATTCATGTTTGCTATGTTTAATTGGAATCCATAGCACACCAATCCTTGGAATATAAATGAGACTGAATTTCTTTAACTGATATGTTCTATTCTGGTATTCCTTCAACATCTGAGAGCTCACACCTTAAAATGTAGCCATATGTGCCTACCTCTATGATTCCTTCACTTAAACTCTGTAGGTCCAAACAAAGAAATAAGTGATAATTCAAGCACGATGTTTAGTGCTTTATAAACTTCTTGTTATAATCAACATATGCTGTCATTTTTGGGAGTGACTTGATCCAATTGGTGATAGATTTCTTAACTATACCCTTGCTTTCTCCTTCCCTCTGAATGATTGTGAGAAATCACCACCTTATTCAAGCAAATATATTCATTAATTTCAGATTAAATGCAAAGTGTAGTTTATAATCACAACACTGCATTCACCAAGAAAAGCTTCAAGAACAGGATTTTTCAATGTGGTTCAACAGAATTCCTATGAGTCCGTAATATGGGTCATAATAATATTTGCAAATATAATGATGAACACTTTCCATGAGCCTGGCACACATATGATACTCAGTTAACTTTCAAAAATCTGTGAGAAGCTGAGATTCCAAATGGCTATATAATTTTCCCAAGGCATATAGTAAATAGAAATATGAGTATTTGAAGCTCTGTTTGTCACATTCTAAAATAATACTTGCTTTATGCAGTGAACTATATACTATCTTAATGTTCTGTATGACCTAGTAAATTGAAATACTGGCTGAAAATAATCAGCAACTGAAGCCTCACTCACCACTTAAAGAAAAAAGCTCTCCTTCTGTGCCCAATATATTACTGAAAAGTAGAACTATGAGAATGTCTTTCTCAATGTATGTTAATAAGCCATAATGAAAACAAGTTTTAATTTTAGTAGTCTCATAAATAAACTGAATCACACTGAGTTAGTTTAAAATTCATTAAAATTATTATTATTGCCCAGTTTTTACAATAATGAGAGTGAGGAGTTAGATTAAAGTTACATAAACCTGTGTGAGATCTTTTTGTTGCATATTTCTTACTTGCTGAGGCAGTTCTTTTTTTTAAAGGCAGGAGCTAAAAGAATACAAGAGTAAAAGAAAACTATAAATATTAAAATGGAAAACTATTATGGCAAGAGTACAAACTTGTCTCAAAGAACTGTGTTCCTTTAAAATCTGAATTTCCTTATTAAAGGTTTATTTTAAGAAAAGTCCAATTCCATTCAGTTCAAATACAATTCTTACAGTAACAGCCTGTCTTTCACAGTTAATTGCTGCTTGTCTCCTTGGATATATTCATTTGCATAATTGTGATTCTTTTCAATAATAAAAAAGGATTATATAATCTTGGAGAAGCAAACATCATAAAATTTAAATTTACATGAAATTAAAGGAATAAAGGTTGCATGGTAACAGAAGTATTACCATCTACCAAAAGAACAAAGTCTTTAATGCTTTAGCCTACACATTAATAGAAAATAATTTTAGCATACAATGCTCTTCAAATGTCATTCAAAACTTTAGGTCTCAATGGAGGGCTTGGAGAAAGGACTGAAGGAGCTGAGGGAGTGTGCAGCCCCAGGGAGGTAACAACAGTAGCAACTGGCCTGACCCCCCTGATACTTCTGGAGACTGATCCACCAACTAAAGAATACACATGGAGAGACCCATGGTGCTGGCCACAAATGCGGCAGAGGAGGGTCTTGTTATCCATCAGGGGGAGGAGAGGCCCTTGGGCCTAAGGGTGTTAGATCCCTCAGTATAGGAGAATGACAAGGACGAAAGACGAGAGTGGGTGGGTGGGTGGGAGGGTGGGTTGGAGAATATCCCCATATTCCACAGGGGGAAGGCGGAGGGAATGGGGAGGTTCCAAAGGGGAGATCTGAAACATTTGAAATGTAAATAAAATATGAAAAAAAAAAACTTTATGTCTCATTTTGAAATTAAAGTACTGAAAGGATTATCAATAGTGCCAGTCATAAGATAATATGTATAATAAATGTAGACATGGGTTTGGAAGAAAAACTACCAGAGCAGTGTTGCCTTGGGCCTGAGGGTGTTAGATTCCCCAGTATAGAAAAATGCCAAGGAGGGAAGACAAGAGTGGGTGGGTGGGTGAGTGGGAGAATACTTCCATAGTGGCAGGGGGAGAGGGAGGGAATGGGGAGGTTCCAAAGGGGAGATGTGGAAAGGGGTAAACATTTGAAATGTAAATAAAATATGAAAAATAAATAAATTTAAAAAAAAGAAGTCACTGTCCACTTGAATGTTTTCTAAATTGTACATTCTAATCTATTTACCCTCCACATTTCTGGCACTCAAATACAGAGCCCAACAGCCTTACACAACCTTAGTCCCTATTCTCTGTAATTATGGGAAATGCCCCAGATGCTTCTCCAAGCCAACAAAGATAAGTACTAGGGCTGGGTGGCAGCTGGCAATTGAGTCCTGAGGAAATTCAAAGGGACAGAGACAATTATCAAGTTGTGACTCTAGCAAACCATAACACCAAGACAATGACATAATATGTTTCTCCTCAATTTCTAAACCAGAGTCAGCATACACTTCTTTTTGAATTAACTATCCAACCTCCACATACAATAACCTGAGTGGAATTTTAATGTGAACAATATATTGCTTTCAAGTCACAGAAAACACATCCATTAAATAATTTACTTTAATAACATGTTATTGAGTCATAGAGTGACTATAAAGGGAACTATGTACTTTGCATTATATATACATGAAAGTATTGTTAATGTTTTCACCAGAAAGAAATCACAAGTATTTTAGTAACCGAATATTTTAACATGATTAAAGAGAATGGGATATGCACATATTTAACAATATTGGTAGCTATTAATATGTATATTGTTTATATTATGCATCAATTAAAAATAAAGATCATATAAATAATAATCATGGTGTCTTAGTTAGAGTGAATATTGCTGTGATGAAATACCATGTTCAAAGCAAGTTAGGGAGAAAAGGGGTTTATTTTGATTACATTTCCATATCATTATTCATCATTGAAAGAAGTCAGAATAGGAACTCAAAGAGTGCAGAAAACTGGAGGCATGTGTTGATACAGAGGCCATGCAGATGTGCTACTTACTGACTTGTTCTCCATGGCTTGCTCATCTTGCTTTCTAAAGAACCCAGGATTACCAGACTAGGATTGGCCTCACTCTCAGTGTGTTTGGTTTCCCCCCATCAATCGCTAATTAAGGACATACCCTATAGACAGATCTTATGAAAGCAATTTCTCACTTGAAGTTACCTCCTTTCAGAAAACTCTGGTGTGTGTCAAGTTGACATAAAAGTATTCAGCACAAGTATGTATACATCATTTTACAAAACTCCCTTTACCTCAAGACAGAAGTTTTAAGATGCTCTGGCAGAGTGAAATGAGTATCATAATTTGCTGATCTGTGAGAAGCATGGAGAGGTGGAATGTGCTGAAATTGAGAGAGCTTAGTTTGGTAAAGTTCATATAAATATGAATAAAGGTCAGAGTAAATAAATGCATGAACATACTGTACATAAATCCTCAGATTTATAAAACAAAGTATCTTAACTTATGAAGATAGAAAATAGTGGCTTTATGTGGTTTGCTTAAGTGTATCATAAAGGTCAATGTGTTAAGTGGTTGTCAAAAATCTATGTTACTGATAGGACACGGGAATCGAGCCTTTAAGAGGTGAGAATTAATGAGAGAACTCTTGCTGGGAAGACCCTTAAAGATGACATTGTGATCCTAATCCAGTCCTTGTTCCATTTCTTTTTGCTTACAAGTTGCAATGAGACTTATTCTACAACATGCTACACTGCCATAATGTACTATGCCACTGTAAGTTCATTATTGGCAATGGGGCAAAATAGTTGTTGGATGAAACCCCTGATTCCCACAGCCAACAAAACCTGTTCTTCACAGTCCACAGAACTCAAAAAATGACAACAAGCTGAAAGTAAGGAGGTCTCAGTCCCATTTTTGGGGGGAGGGAGAGGAGAGAAGAAATCAATCACTAATGGGGAGGGAAGGAGGAACCTGGAAGGGAATATGGACAGGGGTTGGTGTGGAGAGGGGAACCTGATCTGGTATTGGTTGAGGGAAAATGACTGAAGCCTTGAAGGCCAGCAGAAAGAATGGAAACAGGCAGCCTCAGGAGGTAGGAGGTTGGGGGATCCTCCAGAATTCTCCAGAGACCTGGGAGGTGAGAGACTCTCAGGACTCAAAGGGAGGGAACTTAGATGAAATGCCTGACAGTAGGGAGAGGGAACTTATAGAGCCCACCTCCAGCAGGAAGACAGGGCATCAAGTGAGGGATGGGATTGTCATCCGACAATCAAAACTCTGACCCATAATTATTCCTGTTTGAAAGAACGGCAGGGATGGAAATGGAGAGGAGCCTGAGGAAAAGAAGGTCTAGCAACAGGTCCAAAGTGGAATCCAGCACAAGGGGAAGTCTCAAGGCCTGACACTATTACTGAGGCTGTGGAGTGCTCACACAAAGGGACCTATCATGACTATACTGTGGAAGGTCCAACAAACAGCTGAAAGAGTCAGATGCAGATATTTGCACCCACCCAATGGACAGAAGCTACTGACTCCTGTGGTTGAATTAGGGAAAGGCTGAAAGAAGCTGAGAAGCAGGGTGACTCTACAGGAGGACCAGCAGTTTCAATTAACCTGGACCCCCGAGATCTCTCAAACACTGGACAACCAACCAGGCAGCATACATCAGCTGATATGAGGCCCCCAACACATATACAGCAGAGGACGCCGGGTCTGGGTTCAATTAATGATGATGCACCTAATCCTCAAGAGACTTGAGGTTCCAGGGAGTTTAGAGGTCAGGTGGGGCGGGAGGTTGGTGGTAGGGACATCCTCATGGAGACAGAGTGTGGGAAGGTGGTATGGGATGTTTAACATTCAGAGGTTGGACAGGTGGACAGGTGGGGAGGATAAATTATGGAGTGTAAAAAAATAAATTAAAAAAATATGAGTGATACACAAACACACACACACACACACAAACGCACACACACACACATATATATATATATATATATATATATATATATATATATATATATCAGTTACTGGTACAGAAAGCCAGCTAATTAATACAGATTATAGGAAAGGCTTTGGGAAAGGAAAACTTAAATGAGCTGCCAGTAAGTCAATTTAGACTATGATCTTTATAAATTATACAAAATTATCTGAGAAAAACTTCATGTTTACCACCAGAAAAGTAATAGTATATATAATGCATGAACACTGAATACACACTCACACACACACACACACACACACACACACACAATCAGGATGATACATGTTATAGTAGCTGCTGAAATTTCATTTCACGTTTTCAATATTAATGTCAACATCAATTCTAGAGAAGAAATGTCAAAACTTCAAGATTCCGTTTGAATGCTGTAATTATCTTTCCTTTCCATTTCATCAAACTCAGTATACATTGAACGTACCCTTGAGTTCAATCTCTATTTGCTTGCACATAAGCATTCCTTTCTGTGATGATGGACAAGACATATTTATATGCTTCTCACTGCCCTCTTTTCCGTCTTACCTCATCACATGAGGTTTGAAGAACAGACTCCATTTCTGTAAAATTGCCCTATGAGTAAACTGACTAATCATGAAATATAAGCATGTAAAATATTCATCTGTGCGGAACATAAGTAAGGGTCATTGATTTGAACACAAACATTATCAAAATGGTATCAGATATTCAGATAAATGATATCTTTATAGGCCTCAGAAATTATTTTATGTCTATTAAGAAAAAAAATGTGTGGCTTTTTTTTCATACAGCTTTAATTTTCAACAAAGATAAATGTTGAGGTCTTTTGATATATTTTGTAATGCCAAATACTGCCCCTCTAAGGCCTAGTTGCCTTCGGGGATAGGAGAATCTGTACTTACACAGGTGATGCTATTTAACATTCCTCCCCTCACGTTATCCATGATTAGAAAATAAAGATGCCTACAACCTATAGCCTGGCAGAATAGAGATTGGCAGTATTTGAATTCCCAGGCTTGGGGTCTGGAGAGAGACCACTAGAAGGAGAAGAAAGAGAAGGGAAAGAGAGGAGAAGATACAATGAGGTAAGTGAATCATGAAAACGTGGCCATGAGGGCTAGACAGTTGGAGTAAAGAGCAGGCTTAATGGAATATTGTAAGTTATAACTCGGGGTTATTGATAGGGAAGAAAACATAGAGAGTAGATATCTGTCCAGATCTAGAGATCAATAAGGCTTATGATAAAAATAAAACCTGTGTGCCATGTATGTAGGAATGATCAAAGGTGGGGTAGAAACCCTGGATTGAGTTTAAATATTTACCAGAACAGATATAGATTAACACAGCCTCAATCTGCCATCTTTAATGAATCAGTCACTGGGTAAATCTCTAAACATTAGAAGTATTGGAGAAAATATATACTCATCAATTCTGATCACCTCAGAAGTGGACTAACCTCTAAACCTCTTACCCTACCACTTACTCCACTCTATTGAGGTAAAGAAAGCTACAGAGAAGGTAGATTTTACATACAGCCTTTGCTTTAAAATTATGGTAGTTGGTGATGAATCTGAAAACTGTAAGCCTTCTTTCAGTTTTACATCTGACTAGTGTAAGACAGCTTCCTGGTGAAGAACAAAATTTACCTCAAGGTAGGCAGTTCCATGACTGCAAAAAGGTGATGGTAAGCCACTGTTTCAAATAAAATTTAATCATAGGTTTGATGGTTTAATTTCCATTTTCTACCCACAATACTCCTTATTAATTTGTTCTAAAATTGGATTCATAATGTATGTTAGCATAATTGAACATCGAAAGCCTTATTTCTTTAAATGAGATCACTTCTGTTTTATTAGGTTAGGGTGGGGCATGTATTCAAGATACATGAAGATCGTTTAATGTGATAATACTGTAAATATTATAGCATGATATAATTATTTTACAGAAGAAACAACTGAATCTCACAGAAATAGTTCATACTTGGTTTACAGTGATCGTAGAAGTCTCAATCTTTAAAGCTATTTTATCCCCATTGTCTTCAACAAACGGCTTGACTTTTTTTCAAATATATTTCAAATCATTTTAACTCTGTTTATTCAAATTAAAAGAGTGAGGTAATATGTTATATGAGTGGTTCTTAAAGGCCTCTCTTACTCTTATCCCAATGCTCACCGAGAAGGAAAATATATTAGGCAATACACTGATCTAATTGTGTGACTTTTCAGAAGGATGACTTTGACATTTCAAAGTGAGATGGAGCCTTAGAAGGATACATATAGTACACATAAAAAAAGGCAGAAATTTATGATGTTGCAAAGGAATGTAATTTTTCCAAGAAAAAGTCTTATCTTCTGAAAAAAATCACATGAATATATTGCATATGTTTCAACACTGAGAAAAATGAACAACTTTGGCAATACTTGCTAACTCTGACTTTCTTTAATACATATCAATGAATCATTTCTAAATATATTCACAACCTTCACTATATGCAGATGCACACACAAACTATATATATATATATATATATATATATATATATATATAATTTTTACACATTAAATAGCTGTAAATTATTTCACATACTGGTGGGAAACAGGACCTGTTTAAAATGAAATGGCTCACAAGTGACACAGGTCTGCCAAAGCTATGAAAAGACCTTAGCAAAACCAAGTTTACAACCTGGTACTAAGGGTTTAAGTGTGCTTTCAAAACATGTAGGAAAAGATTCAAGGAAGTGAACAGTGAACTTCTAGTATCTATAACAGCAAATAGAAATTAGGCCTTACAAAATTCTCTTAAGAAAAGCACTCTAACCCCAAAAGAAAGCAAACTGGGATATTGCCCACCAGGCTCTCAGTTTTAGAATACTGATACTGAAATTTAAAACAAACAAAAAATTTATACTGGGATGAGTGAGAAAATTTGGAACTACCTTTGTATGTTTCCAGTTTATGCAAAAAGTAACTCTATTGAGAATAATGGGAACAATGGTCATCACTACTTATAAATTCACAGTTATCAAAAACGGAGGTAATGAATATACACAGGGGAGTAGTACTGAGTTGGAATAGAAACTATCAGTTTTAACTGTATGTATTATATTTAATCTCAAACTCAATACCTCTCTCTCTCTAAGAGACTGAGAAACAATATTTAAAAAAGTTTAATATGAATAAGTGATATATGAATTTTCTTGGAGCTATTTTTGCATGTATTGTCATGAATTTTATAGGAAATTTTTTTGAGCGGGGTGAAATCTTTTTTTGATACTTTATTTACATTTCAAATGTTTCCCCCTTTCCAGATCTCCCCTTTGGAAACCCCTATCCTCTCCCCCCTCCCCCTGCTTCTATGGGGGTATTCCCCCTCCCACCTACCCACTCTTGTCTTCCCTCCTTAGGGCCCCTAACACTCTCCAGCTCTAGGGCCTCTTCTCCCCTATAGGAAAATATTTAACAGAAACATAATACAAATTTAATACAAACTCAGTTCATAAAGCCAGAGGACCAAATTTAAAGATGAGCAGTAACCAGGCAATTTACAAATGAAAACCTCTCTGTTGTTCTCCTGCCTAGTGATAGGTAAATACAAGATCTTGAACATTCTACTGCAATGAAACGAAGGCTCGCACAGGCTCGGAATCAATTCAATTGTTGCAGTAAGTTTGGGAGAAGTATTATGCAGCTGCACAACCTAAGAGTCTAAAACCAGCTCGGGAAATTGGGGAATAGATTTTTACAGCTTATTTCTGTAAAATCCAAAGCAAGAAAATTTGGAAAGTGTAATCATCTTTGATTTTTCTAAAGTATCACACCCGGTCCCTGGTAACATAGCCTAAGCCACTGCTTAGACAACACAGAAACCTTTGCTTTCTTTTCCTTCTCACCTCACATTTTCTCCATTATCTTTTGTGCTCTTCAGAGCCAAAGGAAAAATAAACTCTCTACTTTTATACTATTGTTGCACAATCATAGCTACACTTTGAAATTATCAAGACAGCTTTTAAAAATCACAATACTCCTGCTGCAGAATCAAAGATTTTATTTCATTGGTCTGGGATGAGGCTCAAGCTCTAGTATTTCTTTAAATCTCCAGAGAATTTTGAAACATGCAGTTGTGGTTACAGAATGTAAGTCCAGACATTGCTTCTCAGTCTGTTATCAGTGGATCATATGTATCAGAACCATCTGGAGTATTTATTTCATATATAAAAGACTGGATTTTACATCATAATAAATAAAAAATGTCAGAGAACAGGAAAGTTTTAGTTAATATATCAAGTGACAGGTTTTCATACTGAGAATTGTGTTCATCTTGAAGAGGCAATATACATTTACAGAGGAGAAAAAATCATACATGCATGCATTCATATATCCATATGGTATATATGTGCACGTTGTTTGTGTGTTTTCTTTGTACTCAGTCTTCTTCCCCACCCAATTCTTGATATGACCTCATGGCTCTTTTGAAAATTATATGGCATTCATTATAGGAAAGATGAACTTTCTTGGGAAAGTCAATGAATTACATAAAAATAATTCAAGGCTTTCATTTTTATTTTAAGCAGAAAATATTTCTTTTTATTATTAATCATTTTATTCATTTAGTTTTCAAATGATATCCCCCTTCCAGGTTACCACTCAAACCCTGCCCCAACCTATCTTTCCACTCCCCCTCCTATTTGTCTCTACGAGGGTGCTCCTCCACCCACTCATCCACTCCTGCCTCAACCCTCTAGTATCCCACTACCCTGGGACATTAAGCCTCACTTGCTTCCCATAAAAGTCAGATAAGACCATCATCTGCTACATATGCATCTGGAGTCCTGACTCCTTCCATGTATACTCTTCGTTTTCTGAGAGCTCTGGGTAGTCCAGTTAGTTGATACTGTTCTTCCTATAGGTTTCAAATCCCCTTCAGCTCCTTCAGTCCTTCCCCTAGCTCTTCTTCTGGGGTCCTCAGGCTCATTCCAATGGTTGACTGTGAGTATCTCCATCTGTATTGGTCAGGTGCTCATAGAAACTCACAGGGAACAGCCATATCAGACTCCTGTCAGCAAATGCTTCTTGGCATCAGCAATAGTGTGGGGGTTTAGGGTCTGCAGATGGGATGGATTCCTAGGTGGGGCAGTCTCTGGAAGGCTTTTATTTCAGTCTCTGTTCCGCTTTTTGTCTCTGTCTTTCCTTTGGACAGGAACATTTCTTGGTTAAAATTTTTGAGAAACATGGGTGGCCCCATCCTTCAACTGGGGTCCATGACTAGCTACTGGAAGTAGTCTCTTAAGATTCTATCTCCCCACTGTTGGGTATTTCTGCTAAAGTCATCTCCATTGGGTCTTGAGAGCCCCTCTCTTCCCTGGAGTATGGGACTTTCTAGTGGCTACTCCCAGTTCCCCATCCCTGTCTGTAATTCACTGCTGTCCCTTTCAATACCTGTTCCTGTCCCCACATTTTCCCTCCACATCCTCCCTCCCTCCAAGGTCCCTGCCTCTCTATATCTTCAGTGATTATTTTGTTCCCCATTCTAAGTATGACTGAAGCATGCACACTTTTCCTTCCTTAAGCTTCTTGTGGTCTGTGAGTTGTATCATGGATATTCTGAACTTTGGGCTAGTATTCACTTATCAGTGACTGCATACCATGTATGTTCTTTTTGTGATTGTATTACCTCACTCACAGTGGTATTTTCTAGATCCATGAAGTCATTCTTTTTAATAGCTGAGAAATAATCCATTGTGTAAATGTACCATGTTTTCTGTATCCATTCTTCTGTTGTGGGACATTCTGTTTGTTTCCAGCATCTGGCTATTATAAATAAGGTTTCTATAAACAGAGTGGAGCATGTGTCCTTGTTATATGTTGGACATATTTTGGGTGTATGCCCAGTAGTGATATAGATGGGTCTTCAGATAGAACTATTTCCAATTTTCTGAGGAACTATCAGATTGATTTCCAAAGTGGTTTTACCAGCTTGCAGTCCCACTAGCAATGGAGAAATGTTCTTTTTTCTCCACATTCTCACCAGCATCTGTTGTCACCTGAGTTTTTTATATCAGTCATTCTGATTGGTATGTGATGGAATCTCAGAGTTGTTTTGATTTGCATTTCCCTAATGACTAAGGATATTGAACATTTCTTTAAGTGATTCTCAGCCATTTGAAATTCCTCAGTTAGAATTCTTTGGTTATCTCTACACCCCATTTTGAATAGAGCTATTTGGTTCTCCAGAGTTTAACTTCTTACGTTCTTTGTAAATGTTGGACATTAGGCCTCTATCAGATGTAGAGTTGGTAAAGATGTTTTACCATTTCTGTGGGTTGCCATTTTGTCCTACTGACAGAATTCTTTGCCTTACAGAAGCTTTTCAATTTTATGAGATCTCATTTGTCAATTGTTATTCTTAATGCAAAAGCTATTGTTCTTCTATTAAAATTTTCACCTGTGCCAATGTGTTTGGGGCTCTTCCCCAGTTTCTCTTCTATTAGATTCAGTGTATGTGGTTTTATGTGGAGGTCCTTGATCCACTTGGACTTATGCTTTGTACAGGGAGATAGGAATGGATCAATTTGCATTCTTCTACATGCTGACCACCAGTGGAACCAGCACCATTTGTTGAACATGCTATCTTTTTTCCACTGGATGGTTTTATCTCTTTTGTCAAAGATCAAGTGATCATAGGTGTGTGGGTTCATTTGTGGGTCTTCAATATTATTCCATTGATCTACCTGCCTGACTGTACCAATACCATGTAGTTTTTGCCACTATTGCTCTATAATAGTAGAGCTTCAGGTCAGAAATGGTGATTCCTCCAGAAATTCTTTTATTGTTGAAAATGGTTTTTGCTATCCAGGGTTTTATTTTATTATTCCAGATGAATTTGAGAATTGCAAATTCTCCGTGAAGAATTAAGTTGGAATTTTGATAGGGATTTCATTGAATCTGTAGATTGTTTTTGGTAAGATGGCCATTTTTACTTTGGTAATCTTGATCCATGAGCTTGGGAGACCTTTCTATCTTCTGAGGTCTTCAAATTATTTTTTCAGAGACTTGAAGTTCTTGTCGTACAGATCTTTCACTTGCTTCAAGACAAGGTTGCCCATATACTCCCAATCTATTCAATATAGTACTCGAAGTTCAAACCAGAGCAATTATGCAACGAAAGGAGATCAAGGGGATACAAATTGGAAAGGAGGAAGGCAATATATCACTATTTGCAAACAATATGATAGTATACATAAGGGACCCCCAAAAATCCAACAAAAGATCCTACAGCTGATAAACAACTTCGTCAATGTGGCTGGGTATAAAATTAACTCAAACAAATCAGTAGCCTTCCTCTACTTGAAGGAGAAATGACCTGAAAAAGTAATTAGGAAAATGGCACCCCTCACAAATAGTCACAAATAACAGAAAATATTTATCTGTAATTCTATTATCAGTTAAATACAATTGATTGAAAGATAACACTTAAGTGTGGAATTCATCAACAGGATTATTGTTATCTGACAGGAATTTTGACAAGTATGTTACTGTTAACTTATACCCTCCAATGGGTCATTATTTTATTTTTGTAATGGTGATGGTTAATTTGCTTAAATCCTGTGTAAACAATGCTGAAATATAATTATGTACAGGTTTATGAAGTCCATGACATGATTTTCAAAGTATGTATTAATAAAAGTTAGTGTTCTGAATCTTGTAGCCATGTCTCAGGAAATGTTGAAAATGGTAAATAAGTTATAAAGTATCCAGAAACAGACTAAGTTTCAACATTCAATCCAATAACAAATTGTGTATAAAGAAAACCATATCGCTTAAGATACTAATTTTTTACATCTATAAAGGGAAGATAGAAATTCAAATGAAAGTTCACATCATAGCCTTTTAAATAAATGAATGAATAAATAAATAAATAAATAAAGTACTCAGAATTCTTCTGTGATCACTGTTGCATCTAAACTCTAAACAAAATTTCACTTTGAAATAACTGCTGTGAGACATTAATATACAATTAAATGACAGCATAATAAGTTTACTTGGATTAGAAACATGTATAACACATTTCAGGAAACTTTAATTAAATAAAATCAATAAATTAAAGCTCTTCTGTGGCATGTTAAGGAATCCTTGAGTGAATACAACTGTTAAGATAGGCACAACCGTGTCAAGAATCAAAGTTTCAAACCCATGGGAATTTGGCAATGCCTACCTCTTTTCTGAGTAAGATTGCTGGCAGAGTTTTGAAAACTTAGCAACTCAGTTACCACCTCCATGATGTTCATAGCTTGAGACTGCTGGCATATAGAGACTTACTGAAAATAGCTAACTAATCCTCCCATGATGTAATAAACACCTTGAACTTTGATGTTGCTGTTTAGTAGATACAACTCTACCAGAGTGTGTACAGCCCACTTGGCTCCCCCAAATGTTCTCGATCTATACCTATATATCTGTCCTTTCATCATCCCTGCATGTCCCCACAGTCATGTCAAGGTGCCAAGCCATTCAGGACAGAACACTCTGACCCACAGGGAGTTAACTGGCTATATGACTATCAGAGCTATACAAGTTGTCTTATGCTTCTTAGCTTTGTAGCATAAACTCAATAAACTGTGGAAATGAAACATATTGGAATTTTTTAACATTTCTTTAGCACCCAGGATTACTATCAGCTTTGTTTCATTTGATTGAAACATTATTGCATCTTAAGAAAACAAAATTATAACATTTATCTATATATTAATGAGTTATATAGCATAAATAAGATATTAGCATTCCTTCTCTTTACTCCACACCCATGCAACTTTATCTTGGAATTCTCACAAAAGGAAAGAAATATCAAATTTTCAAAAGTGATCTTTAAGTTTTATACTGTGATGTTTTTTCTTTGTTATAATTTAAGGATTTGCCAAATTTGCAAAACTCATTCCAAATACTGGGTGATGAACCTGCCTGCATTCAGGAAAAGAGTAACAGGAGTTTTAGTTACTGAAATGTTTATATTTATAATGATTGTATTTTCAAAATATTATTTTTATGATATTAGGTGCCAGTATTCTGTTATAACGAAAACATATTCCATCAAAGTTAGATATAGAGATACTCTTTTCTAATATATGTAGCATCTGTATTTTCAGATACAGATAATTTAATTTCAGTTAGCTATGTATTCACTTCTCATTGGGTATTTATTAGCAGATAAAGGCATAAATATTCCTACATTTCTAGACTGTAAATGTCCTAAACTATTTGTTACAAAAGTAATTTCTGTTATATATTCCTACAATTGTAGAATGGAAAAGTCATGAACAATTTGGATAAAAACAATCAGTGAATGAGAATAAAGGAAATAGTTAACATCAAAGTTTTTTCACACTATGTCAAACATGGGAATAATTTGACAGAAAGACATTTCAACAATGTGTCTAAGGATTAGATTAATACTACCTTTTAAAGAGCTTTTTAAATTTAAAATATTTACAATGTTTTGCAAAAAACAAACAAGTTTTGTTTCCCTTAACAAGCAGTTTTAAGAATAAGTGATAATGACTATTGTCAGATCATACTGTTTCTTTTCTTCAGAATTCAACTGGAATTTCCCTTAACCAAAATAAACAAACAAACAAACAAACAAACATTCCTTTTCAATCATTCAGCAAGTTGCTTTGAAAAAATAAGCCAGCAAATGATTTTCATGTAAATGTTGTGAAATTGACTTTGACTAAGCACTGCAAATAGTCATTTTTATTACATTTACTTATTTGTGTGTGTGTGTGTGTATGTATGTGTGTCTTTTGTTTTTTTTACACTGTTATATGAGTATGATTCTGTGACAAACTGAAAGCTGTCTTTTGAATCTGTCCCTGTGTCTGTGTCTATATTGTATCTGTACCTCTGTATCTCAATGTGTCTTTTTGTTGTGGAACTTTGCCTACACAAGATTTTTGCTCTGACTTTATAAAGAACACTGAAAACATCACATGGAGATGTAATGAGATGCTTTGAAGAAGTCTTTAACAGAGTTTTACAAATATTTATATCACTGTTTCCAATTGACCCCAGGTGATCCATACAATAAACTTAAATAAAAACACCTTTGTTTATCAACTAATATCCATAAATGTTTTGATCTATATTTATAATAGCTACTCATTTTAAAGATTACTTTCATGCTATATGGTTGTTGTTTTCAGCAAATGATATACATACATACATTTGTCTGGATCAGGAGCTTGGAAAAATAATAATGTAAGATTATAGCTCTGTATTAGCTTAGGTTGTAAAAGATAATCATATAGGAAATTCAAGACAAGTAAGTTTGATAACATTGTTCTCTTAAGATTAAAATAAACAGGTGAGTACACAATAGGACAGCATTTTAAAATTGTACGTGTCCTCAAGCTGTATAATTAAGTTCTAGTCTCTTCAAATATATGAGTTGGGGTTTTTTTGTTTTGTTTTTTTTTTATAACAGGACATCTACAAGAGTCTGTTACCTGCAATAGACCTCAGGTTGTCACACTTCAGAGCAAGCTTTTTTCTATGGTGAGCCATTTTTGTGGCCTATAAACATATTACTGGTCAAGCCAAAAAGAATTGGATCATTGAAGAGCTTAACTCTCACATCCATAGGCTAATTCTAGTTAAAGAGATGTGATTGCCCTAATCCAGTACTTCTGAGAGTATTTAATTTCTGTAAGTAAAATAATGCAACTGAAATAAGGACAATATGTAAGTTTCTTGTCGGAAAGATTTTATATGAGATTGCCAAAAGTAAAAATCACCAAGCATTCTATGCATATTCTTCACAATTAAAACCTGTTATAGACCTTGTAAAGACTTCTTCTCATCAGTTTTATATTGAAGAACTCTGGCTAGAAATAGGTTCTTCAATATTAAACATTTTGCAATGAAGTTTTTACTAGATCATGCTTTTTTAAATACCAGCACTACCTAGAATAATTTTGGAAACCAGAGCAGGTACATGATTGAAAAAGTAAAGTTGCTGGCTTAGAATACCAATGGAACCAGGGTAAAATTATCAATTCAACATGATGGGACATCTATTCAGAAATGACTGAGCTGGATAAAGAAAATCTTGTGTGGGGAACATAGGTATCCAAAGATATGGAAAATCTAAGAAATGTGTTGTTTATATATGTACTATAATTGTAAGATATTGCTTGAAGAAATCCCTGGAAAATATATTTCTTCCTTTCTTTGAACAATGAGTTGTTTTTGGGTGTAATTAAGTTAAATTTTTTTGAAAGCACAAACTAAGTTTTCTGCATTGAACCTAAATATAAACCCAGTAGCCTTATGAAAATGAGAGTTAGGGAGATCGTACAAACTTATACACAGAGGAAAAGACAACACAAATACAGAGCAGACATCTGAGTGATAATGCAAGCCAAGTCACAGATCTGTAGCAACCACCATCCCAAGAGAGAAAAACTATAGATTTCCTCTTGACCCTGTTCAAGAACAATGGTTCTCAACTTTCCATACCTTAATTTCAACCCAGTGATATAGAGCTTAGATTTCTGCCTTCAAAACTATGGAAAGATAATTTTTTTATATGCATATGAGTGTTTTACCTGCATGTATGTCTTTGAAGCATATGTGTGATCTGGAACTGCAGTTAAAGATATTTGTGAACCTCCATATGTACATTAGGATTTAAACAGGAGTACTCTTCAAAGAGCAGTCAATGCTCTCAACCACTGAAGCATTTCTCACAGAACTAATAAATTTTTATTTTTAAGGAATTAGTACCATGGTAATTTGTTTGAGTAGCTCAGAGAATTTATACAAATACATTAGACCACCAACTGGTTTAGGTGTTAAAACACTACCAAGGGATACAAATACAAAAAGAAGTAGAGATGATTTCCTACATTTACAGCTTCTAAAGTAACAACTTCATAATACTTTGAAAGTGGTGACAGGAAGCTGAAATGGTCTAGATTTTTGTTATACATCCTAAGGGCTGCCATATTTTACATAAGTTTCTAAAAGGTACAATGAAGGAAAAAATATGTTCATTTCCCTGATATCCACAGCTTTCAATATTTTTTTTTAAATTTAAAATTGTTAGGCTTTTTTTACTTTTCTTTTTGACAGATTCTTTACATACATAAATAGTTTAAAGATATCTTTTGGTTGCTGCTATCAAAATAACTTTTTTCTTTGATGATAGCTTTCCAATAAAAACATGAGTTATCTCTTTTAAATATTGATAGTTCAGACAAAGAGAATGAGAGTAGTACTAGATAATCTATGTTACTTACAGAAGCATAATATATTTACAGCTAGGTGTTACCCTGAAACTCACATCAGAACCCAAGTGTGATATATTTAAGGAAAAATATACAGGACATATATAAGGTGATTCATGTGCATTTTTGTGTACTTCTGTAATTCATTTTGTTGACCAATAGAGCATTTTAAATTAATTTATCGATACTTTGACACCTAAAACCTGTATCAACAGTTTAAGTACTTTAAAAGAATTGAGTTGTTGTTACTTCATAGTGAGTAGTTCTTTCATTGTCCTCCACACAACCACAAACCCGCTCACACATAACTGTGCTGTCCAGTCTACTTGAATATTTGATTATGATAGATGTTTCTTAAGATTCTTAGCATTTCTTTATGTCTGGTATCCACTGATTAAAAGTGGGAAGTTGTTAAAATCACTGTGTTTAAGCTTGGTTTTGTGTGTATGTTAGGAAGAGCTTTAAAGACACTGTGTCTAAGACTGAGTTTGATATATTCAAATCCATGCTCTGCTCCAGATAGCATGTTTTTGTATGATGTCCTGGTATTCTTAAGTGTTTAGAGTACATAAAAACCATGTTCCTAGTCCAAAGCTTTTCAAATTTACCACATTTACTTAATTAATTATTTACTTATTTATCTATCTATTATTTAGTTATTTTGAATGTGTGTATACATATCTGTGTGTGCATTAATATATTTACACGTATCAGTGCATCCATATGTATATGCCAAAATGCATGAATGGAAGTCAGAGGACAACTTGTTGTATTGGTTTTCTCCTACTGCGTGTATTGTGTATATTGACTTAGGTCTTCATGCCTAGAAACAAGTGTCTTTACCAGATGCCTGATGTTGGCTCACTTTTTAAATTGTAAACTGAATATGGATCACCTGGAGAAACCTGTACAAATACAGTCTGATTTATAAAATAGAATGAGCTTTAATATTTCTCACTTGCTTCCAAATAATGTTGTGACTTAGTTTCATTGCTATTGACTTTGTAGCAAGTGCCATTAACACTATTTCTCTCACTATAGCAAATGACTGTGTTCTGTGTCTGTGTAAGATTCATTTAATTGGCCAACAGAGCATACAATTTTCATATTTTTAGTTTAGGTCATAATACAGAACGAATATACAATATTTGTATATAAAATAAGTGCATGGTTCAATCCATAAAGATAGAAATACTTTGGAACTAAAATAGAACAGTCAATATAAAAAGAGAGAGGATGAAAGTCAAAGGAGATTTGAAACAGCTTATGAATTCAAACATTTACTCTTTAAGCTGGCTATTCTGTATTGCCCAAATTAGTTTGTGATTCTTGATTTATAAAACAATCTCAGTAAAATATTCAGCTATTTATGGGCAAGTACAAAGGAGATAATCAAGACTGAATATAAATAAAAATATTTTAGTATTTATGCAGCACTGGTAATGTCATTGATATTGTATATTCTGGAGCTAGGAGACATAGAAGAATATGGATATGTAACAATAAAATTCCATTTATTGGTTTCAAATACTGGTAGGCTAAGTTCTATTTTAACATGTTGGAGTTTGAAACATCTTTTACAATAAAGGTAACTTGCTTTTACATAATTGCCTATAAATCTTATATTTAATTTATTTTTATGAAGGGTAAAATTAAATTATTGCTGCCACCAACAGAATATTTTAATTTCCATTTGAACGAAATGCAGATAAAAGGTTAAGGATAGAAATTTTAAATAAGTAATGGATATATCTAGAATTTGCTGAGTATCCTAAATGCTAAGGTTATAACATCTTTTGCATACAAATATGGGTATACAGAATGGTTGCATCTTCCAAACCCAGTTTTAATACCACAAAATTAAACTGATCAGTGGATATATGTGTCTCCATATTCCAATGGGCTACTTTTATCAATAACTAAATCTCACAGTTTTGTCTCTTCATTTTTATTCTTTTCATTCCCATAGTTGGTGTTAGAATTAGCATATTCAAAAGACAAAAGAAAATAAAAGTTCAAATCAGCTCATATTTTATATGCAAGAAAACAGAAACTCTAAATCCCATGTGGTTTCCTTGAAATAATATATACAAAAAATTATATAACCATGAGTAGAGTCAAGTTCCCTTGTTTTCTTATACAGTTCTCTCTTTATAGCAAGTTATCATGTGACAGGTAGGTTTAAGAAGAAGATAACAGAAGTTTATTAATAGTTAAACAGAAATACCCTGAGCTGAAGCTGCTCTCTAAGACAGTGCAATTTGGATATTGCCATTATTAACAGGGCATTAGCCAAAACACAGCACTAAAAATAAAGAACAATTAATTTGTAAAGTTTCTTTATAATTATTTTAAAATCCTTAAGTGAAATACTATGAGTAACTACCCTGGCATAAAATTTTGTACGGGAATCAATTTTATTCTTATTTTTACTTTAATTTTTTATAGAAGAGTCATTACTGCACTCCAGGTCTGCACTCCCAAAGTTCCTCATCCCATTCCTTGTCCTTCTGTCTCAAAGAAGATGTCTCTACCCCCACATTCCACTCTGGCCAGGACTTCCCACTCTCTGGGGCCTCAAGTATCGCCAGGGTTAGGCACCTCTTCTCTCACTGAGCCCTTTCCAAGCTGTCCTCTGCTGTATATGTCAGTGGCATCCTATCAGCTAGTATATGTTGTCTGGTTGATGACTCAGTGTCTGAGTTGAGACAGCTGGTATTCCTATAAGGTTTCCCTCCCACTCAGCTTCTTCCAGCATTTCCCTAATTCAACCACAGAGGTGCTCAACTTCAGACCATTGGTTGTGTTTAAGTATCTTTTTATTTTTTCATATTATATTTACATTTCAAATGATTCAGATCTCGCCTTTGGAACCTCCCCAGTCCCTCCTCCTTCCCCTGCCAATATAGGGATATTCTCCAACCCACCTTCCCACCCACCTACCAACTCTCCTCCCTCCTCCTTGTCATTCACCTACACTGGGGGATCTAACACCCTCAGGCCCAAGGGTCTCTCCTCCCCCTGACGAATAACAAGACCCTCCTGTGCCGCATTTGTGGCCAGCACCATGGGTCTCTCCATGTGTATTCTTTAGTTGGTGGATCAGTCTCCAGAAGTATCAGGGGGTCAGGCCAGTTGCTACTGTTGCTACCTCCCTGGGGCTGCACACTCCCTCAGCTCCTTCAGTCCATTCTCCAAGTCCTCCATCTGGGACCTCACACTCAGTACTACTGTTGCTGCGAAGTGACTCTTGGGTATTTCAAACTTTAGGGCTAATAACCTCTTAACAGTGAGTACATACCATGTTCATTCTTTTGTGACTGCGTTACGTCACTCAGGATGATATTTTCAATATCCATCCATTTGTCTACGAATTTCATGAAGTCATTGTTTTTTATAGCTGAGTAGTATTCCATTGTGTAAATGTACCACAATTTCTGTATCCATTCCTCTGTGGAGGGACATCTGGGTTGTTTCCAGCTTCTGGCTATTATAAATATGGCTGCTATGAACATAGTAGAACATGTGTCTTTATTACATGTTGGAGCATCTTCTGGGTATATGCCCAGGAGTGGAATAGCTGGGTCCTCAGGTAGTATTATGTTCATTTTTCTGAGGGTCCGCCAAACTGATTTCCAGAGAGGTTGTATCAGCTTGCATTCCCACCAGCAGTGGAGGAGTGTTCCTCTTTCTCCACATCCTTGCCAACATTTGCTATCACCTGAGTTTTTGATCTTAGCCATTCTAACTTGTGTGAGGTGAAATCAAAGGGTTGTTTTGATTTGCATTTCCCTGATGACTAAGGATGTTGAACATTTCTTTAGGTGCTTCTCAGCCATTTGAGTTTCCTCAGTTGAGAATTCTCTGTTTAGCTCACTTCCCATTTTTTGATAGGGTTATTTGGATCTCTGGCATAGAACTTCTTGAGTTCTTTGTATACTTTGGATATTAGCCCTCTATCAGATGTAGGATTGGTAAAGATCTTTTCCCAATCTGTAGGTTGCCGTTTTGCAATATTCACAGTGTCCTTTGCCTTACAGAAACTTTGTAATTTTATGAGGTCCCATCTGTCAATTCTTGATCTTAGAGCACAAGCCATTGGTGTTCTGTTCGAGAACAATTCCCCTGTGCCCAAGTGTTCGAGATTCTTCCCCACTTTCTCTTCTACTAGATTCAGTGTATCTGGTTTTATGTGGAGGTCCTTGATCCACTTAGACTTGAGCTTTGTATAGAGAGATAGGAATGGATCGATTCGCAATCTCCTACATGCAGACCACCAGTTGATCCAGCACCATTTGGTGAAGATGCTGTCTTTTTTCCACTAGATGGTTTTAGCTCCTTTGGCAAAGATCAAGTGACCATAAGTGTGTGGGCTCCTTTCTGGGTCTTCCATTCTATTCCATTGATCTACCTGCCTGTCACTGTACCAGTACCATGCAGTTTTTATCACTACTGCTCTGTAGTACAGCTTGAGATCAGGGAGGCTGATTCCCCCAGAAGACCTTTTATTGTTGAGGATAGTTTTTGCTCTCCTGGGATTTTTGTTATTCCATATGAATTTGAGAATTGCTCTTTCTAGGTCAATGAAGAATTGAGTTGGGATTTTGATGGGGATAGCATTGAATCTGTATATTGCTTTCAGCAGGATGGCCATTTTAACTATGTTATTCCTGCCAATTCATGAGCATGGGAGATCTTTCCATCTTCTGAGGTCTTCTTCAATTTCTTTCTTCAGAGACTTGAAGATCTTGTCATACAGATCTTTCACTTCTTTGGTTAGAGTCACACCAAGATAGTTTTTATTGTTTGTGACAATTGTGAAGGGTGTCATTTCCCTAATTTCTTTCTCAGTCTGTTTATCCTTCGAGTATAGGAAGGCTACTGATTTGCTTTATTTAATCTTGTATCCAGCCACTTTGCTGAAGTTGTTTATCAGCTGTAGCAGTTCTCTGGTGGAGTTTTTTGGGTCACTTAAGTATACCATCATATCATCTGCAAATACTGATATTTTGATTTCTTCCTTTCCAATTTGTATCCCTTTGATTTCCTTTTGTTGCCTGATTGCTCTAGCTATAACTTCAAGTACTATATTGAATAGGTAGGGAGAGAGAGGGCAGCCGTGTCTAGTCCCTGATTTTAGTGGGATTGTTTGAGCTACTCTCCATTTAGTTTGATGTTGGCCACTGGTTTGCTATATATTGCTTTTATTAAGTTTAGGTATGTTCTTTGAATTCCTGATCTTTCCAAGACTTTTATCATGAACGGATGTTGAATTTTGTCAAATGCTTTTTCACATCTAATGAAATGACCATGTGGGTTTTTTTCTTTGAGTTTGTTTATGTAGTGAATTACATTGATGGATTTCCGGGTATTGAACCATCTCTGCATCCCTGGGATGAAGCCTACTTGATCATGGTGAATGATCGTTTTGATAAGTTCTTGGATTCGGTTCGCAAGAATTTTATTGAGTATTTTTGCATCGATATTCATAAGGGAAATTGGTCTGAAGTTTTCTTTCTTTGTTGGGTCTTTGTGGGGCTTTGGTATCAGTGTGACTGTGGCTTCATAGAATGAATTGGGTAGTGTTCCTTCCGTTTCTATTTTATGGAATAGCTTGAAGAGTATTGGTATTAGGTCTTCTTTGAAGGTCTGATAGAATTCTGCACTGAACCCATCTGGTGCAGGGCTTTTTTTGGTTAGGAGACTTTTAATGACTGCTTCCATTTCTTTAGGGGTTATGGGACTGTTTAGATGGTTTATCTGATCCTGATTTATCTTTGGTAATTATTATCTGTCTAGAAACTTGTCCATTTCCTCCAGATTTTCCAATTTTGTTGCATATAGGCTTTTGTAGAAGGATCTGAAGATTTTTTTAATTTCCTCAGAGTCTGTTGTTATATCTCCATTTTCATTTCTAATTTTGTTAATTTGGATACTGTCTCTGAGCCCTCTGGTTAGTCTGGCTAAGGGTTTATCTATCTTGTTGATTTTCTCAAAGAACCAGCTCTTGGCTTTGTTCATTCTTTGTATAGTTCTTTTAGTTTCCACTTGGTTGATACCAGCCCTTAATTTGATTATTTCCTGCCTTCTACTTCTCTTAGGTGTATTAGCTTCTTTTTGTTCTAGAACTTTCAAATGTTCTGTTAAGCTGTTAGTGTATGCTCTCTCCAGTTTCCTTTTGGAGGCATTCAGAGCTATGAGTTTTCCTCTTAACACTGCTTTCATTGTATCCCATAGGTTTGGGTAAGTTGTATTTTCATTTTCATTGAATTCTAGGAAGTCTTTAATTTCCTTCTTTATTTCTTCCTTGACCAAGTTATCATTAAGCAGTGCATTCTTCAGCTTCCATGTGTATGTGGGCTTTCTGTTGTTGTTGTTGCCCTTGAAGACAAACCTTAATCCGTAGTGATCTGATAGGAGGCCTGGGATTATTTCAATCTTTTTATATCTGTTGAGGTTTGTTTTGTGAACAATTATATGATCAATTTTGGAGAAGGTACCATGAGGTGCTGAGAAGAAGATATATTCTTTCGATGCAGGATGAAATGTTCTATTGTTATCTGTTAAACCCATTTGGTTCATAGCATCTGTTAGTTTCACTGTGTCTCTGTTTAGTTTATGCTTCCATGATCTGTCCATTGTTGATAGTGGGGTGTTGAAGTCTCCCACTATTATTGTGTGAGGTGCAATGTTTGCTTTGAGCTTTAGTAGAGTTTCTTTTACGAAAGTGGGAGCTCTTACATTCAGGGCATAGATGTTCAGAATTGAGAGTTCTTCTTGGTAGATATTTCCTTTGAAGAGTAAGAAGTGTCCTTCCTCATTTTTTGATGAATTTTGGATGAAAGTCAATTTTATCTGATATTAGAATGGCTACTCAAGCCTGTTTCTTGGGGCCATTTGCTTGGAAAATTGTTTTCCAGCCCTTTACTCTGAGGTAGTGTTTGTCTTTAACATGGAGGTGTGTTTCCTGGATGCAGCAAAATGCTGGGTCCTGTTTTTGGATCCAGTCTGTCAGTCTATGTCTTTTTATTGGGGAGTTGAGACCATTGATGTTAAGAGATATTAAAGAATAGTGATTGTTATTTCCTGTTATTTTTGATGTTGTTCATATTGTTTGTGTGGCTATCTTCTTGTGAGTTTGTTGAAAGATTACTTTCTTACTTTTTCGTGAGTATAGTTTCCCTCCTTGTGTTGGCATTTCCCCTGTATTATTCGTTGTAGGGCTGGGTTTGTGGAAACATACTGTGCAAATTTGGATTTGTCGTAGAATATTTTGGTTTCACCATCTATGATTATTGAGAGTTTTGCTGGGTATAGCAGCTTAGGCTGGCATTTGTGATCTTTTAGAGTCTGTATGAGATCTGCCAAGGATCTTCTAGCTTTCATAATCTCTGGTGAAAAGTCTGGTGTAATTCTGATAGGTCTGCCTTTATATGTTACTTGCCCTTTTTCCCTTACTGCTTTTAATATTCTTTCCTTGTTTTGTGTATTTGGTGTTTTGACTATAATGTGATGGGAGGAATTTCTTTTCTGGTCCAGTCTATTTGGGGTTCTGTAGGCTTCTTGTATGCTTATGTTTATCTCTATCTTTAGGTTAGGGAAGTTTTCTTCTATAATTTTGTTGAAGATATTTACTGGTCCTTTAAGTTGGGAATCTTCACTCTCTTCTATGCCTATTATCCTCAGGTTCTGTCTTCTCATTGCATCTTGGATATCTTGGATGTTTTGAGTTAGGAGCTTTTTGCATTTTGTGTTTTCTTTGACTGTTGTGTCCATGTTTTCTATGGTATCTTCTGCACCTGAGATTCTCTCTTCCATCTATTGTATTCTGTAGGTGATGTTTGCATTTATGACTCCTGATTTCTTTCCTATGTTCTCTAACTCCAGGGTTGTCTCCCTTTGTGATTTCTTTATTGTTTATATCTCTGTTTTTAATTTTTGAATGATTTTGTTCATTTGTTTGATTGTGTTTTCCTGTATTTCTGCCCGTTTGATTGTGTTTTCCTGTAATTCTTCAAGGGATTTTTGTGTGTCCTCTTTAAGGGATTCCAGTTGTTTACCTGTGCCCTCTTGTATTTCTTTAAGGGAGTTATTCATTTATTTCTTAAAATCTTCTATCAAACTCTTGATAAGTGATTTTAAGTCTGAGTCTTCCTTTTCTGGTGTGTTGGGGTATCCAGGCCTGGCTTTTGTGGGAGAGCTGGGTTCTGATGAAGCCAAGTAGTCTTGGCTTCTGTTCCTTGTGTTCTTGCCCTTGCCTTTCTCCATCTGGTTATCTCTGGTGTTAGCTGGTCTTTCTCTCTCTGACTGTGGCTTGTTTTTCCTTCAAGCTCAGGTGCTGGGAGACCAGTTCTCTCTTCCAGCTGTTCTTCAGATCCTGTGTCTGGAGTTCTCCTATTGCTGGCTCCTCATCGTAAGTGGGTGGGTAGCTTTTTCCCTGCACTGTATATGGAGGCCTGGTAGGCCAGGCAGGGTTTCTGGCCACAGGTGGAGGCAGGCAGGCTCTTACATTCTGGCTTTTCCTCAGTCCCTGTGTCTGGAGCCTGCCTCCCGCTGACTCCTCAGCACAAGTGGGCAGGTAGCTTTCTTCCTGCACTACTTGTATATGGCGGTTTCTTGGGTCAGGCAGGTGTCTCTGGCCACAGGTGGAAGCAGGCAGGCTCTTACCTCCTGGCTTTTCCTCAGTCCCTGCGTCTGGAGCCCGCCTCCTGCTGGCTCCTCAGCACAAGTGGGCGTGGTTATGTATCTTAATCTGTCTCAATCACCTGCTTGTTGGGCTTCACAGAGAACAGCCATGCTAGGTTCCTGTCTGTAAGTACACCATAGCATCAGTTACAGTGTGAGGCCTCAGAGCCTCCCACTGAGCTGGATCACAAGTTGGGCCTGTTACTGGACTTCTTTTCCTTCAGGCTCTTCTCCATTTTTGTCCCTGCTGTTCTTTTAGACAGGAAAAATTCTGTGTCAGAATTTTTGACTGTGGGATAGTAAGCCCAATCCTCCACTTGAATCCCTGACTTTCTAATGGAAGTAGACTGTATAAGATCCCTCTCTCCAATGTTGGGAATTTCATCTAAGGTCCCTCAGAGTCTCTCACCTCCCAGGTCTCTGGTACTTTCTAGAGGGTTACACCAACTCTCACGCACCAAGGTTGTATATATAAACATTCATTCTGCTGGTCCTCAGGGCTTTTCTCCTGCTACTCCCAATACCTGATCATGTTTTCCTTTTACCCTCCCCTATTCCACCCAGGTCACTCCCTCCTTCTGCCTCCCATATTGCTTTCTTCTCACTCTGAAGGGAAAACATCTGAGTTGTTTCCAGCTTCTGGCTATCACAGATAAGGTTGCTATGAACCTAGTGGAGCACATACCTCCGAGGTAGGGTGGGTCATCCTTTGGGAATATGCCCAAGAGTGATATAGCTGTGTATTCACATAGAACTGTTTTCAATTTTCTGAGAAATTCCAGATTGATTTCCAGAGTGGTTATACCACTTTCCAATCCTACCAGCAATGGAGGAGTGTTCCTCTTTCTCCACATCCTTGCCAACATGTGTTGTCAACAGAGGTTTAAATCTTAGCCATTCTAATTCATGTAAGGTGGAATCTCAGGGTCATTTTGATTTGCACTTCTCTGATGGTTAAGGATGTTGAACACTTCTTTAAGTGCTTCTCAGCCATCAAGAATCTTCTGCTATGAATTATCTGTTTAGCTCTATACAACATTTTTTATTGGGTTGTTTGCATTTTTAGAGATTAGCTTCTTGACATATTTATATATTTTGGATGTTAGCCCTCTATTGGATGTGGTGTTAGTGAAGATTTTTCCCCAGTCTGTAGGTTGCCAATTTGTCTAATTGACTATGCCCTTTGTCTTACAGAAGCTTTTCAGTTTCATGAGGTCCCATTTATCAATTGTTGATCTTAGAGCCTGAGCTGTTGGAGTTCTCTTCAGGAAAATCCTCCCTTGTATCAATGAGTTTGAGGTTCTTTGCCACTCTCTCTTCTATCAGATTCAATCTTTTATGTTGAGGTCCTTGATCCAATTGGACTTGAGTTTTGTGCATTGTGACATTTATGGATCTATTTGTATATTTTTAGATTCTTTATCAAAGATCAATTTTCCATAAGTGTTTGGGTTTATTTCTTGCTCTTCAACATTATTCCATTGATCAACCTGTCTATCTCTTTACCAATACTATGCAGCTTATCACTATTGCTGTGTAGTACAGCTTAAGGTCAGGGGAGGTGATTCCCCCAGTTCTTGTATTGTTAAGAATCTTTTCGTGATCCTGAGGTTTTGTTTTTTCCATACAAACTTGAGAACTGTTCTTTCCATATCTTCAATTTTTGTGTTAGAATTTTGATGGCGATTGATTTGAATATGTAGATGGCTTGTGGTGTGATGGCCATTTTTACTATGTTAATCCTACCAATACATGAGCATGGGAGGTCTGTCCATTTTTTGAAGTATTCTTTGATTTGTTTCTTTGATTCTTTGATTCTTTGATTTGTTTTGATTTGTTCCTTGATGTTCTTGTCATACAGATCTTTGACTTGTTTTGTTAAACTTACCAACATTTTACAACTAGTATGCAAAAAAGATACTTTATATTGTATGTGACTACTGTGAATGGTTTTGTTTCCCTATTTTCTTTCTCAGCTCTTTTATTATTTGTATAAATGAAGGCTACTGATTTGTTTGGGTTAGTTTTATATCAGACCATATTTTTGAAGTTGTTTATCATCTGGAAAAGTCCCCTGGCATAATTTTTGGGTTTGCTTATGTATACTATTATATCATCTGCAAAGAGTGATACCTTGACTTATTCTTTGCCAATTTTATCTCCTTGATCTTTTGTTTTCTTATTGCCCTATCCAGAACTTTGAGTAGAATATTGAATAGAAACCAGGAGAGTGGGCAGCCTTGTCTTCTCCCTGATTTTAGTGGGATTGCTTGCAGCATCCCTACATTTAATTTGATATTGGCTGTTGGTTTGCTGTATATTGTTTTTATTATCTTTAAGTATGGGTCTGAATTCCTAGTCTCTCCAATACTTTTAACATGAAGAGGTATTGAATTTTGTCAAATACTTTTTCTGCATCCAATGAGATAATCATGTGATATTTTTCTTTCATTTTGTTTATATAGTGGATGAAGTTAATGGATTTTGGTATATTAATCCAACCTTGAATCCCTTGAATGAAGCCTACTTGATCATGGTGAATGATGGTTTTGATGTATTCCTGTATTTGGTTTGCTAGAATTTTATTGAGTATTTTTGTATTGATATTCATAAGTAAAATTGGTCTGAATCTCTCTTTCTCCTTTGGGTCTTTGTGTGATTTAGATATCAGAGTAACCGTGGATTCATAGAATGAATTAGGTAGTGTTGCTTCTATTTCTATTTCATTGAATAGTTTGAGGAATGTTGGTATTAGCTCTTCTTTGAACATCTGGTAGAATTCTGTTCTAAAGCCATCTGGCCCTGGTCCCTTTTTTTTGATTAGGAGGATTTTAATACCTTCTTCTATTTCCTCAGGGGATATGGGCCTTTTTAGATAGTTTACCTGTTCTTGGTTTAAAGTTGGCACATGGAATCTGTCTAGAAATTCATCCGTTTCATGTAGATTTTCCAGTTTTGTTGAGTTTAGGCATTTTTGATGATTTTTTGAATTTCTTCAGTTTTTGTTTTTTTATATTTCTTTTCATTTCTAATTTTGTAAATTTGGATATTGTCTCTGTGCCCTTTAGTTAGTTTGGCTAAGGGTTTAGCTATCTTGCTGGTTTTCCCATAGAACTAGCTTTTGATTTTGTTGAGTCTTTCTATGTTTCTCTTTGTTTCTATTTTGTTGATAGAAACAAATCTATTCTTAAAACGTCACGTTATGGGTGAGTGAGATGACTTTTAACTAAGACTTTAATGAAAAGACTTTCCCATAATAAATGAAAATGTATGTGATAAAATGTTCATTAAGATTTCTCTGTCAACTAATTCATGTGACAGTAACTGCTGGATTGGTCAATTTCATTTTTTGACAATTTATAATTCTATCAAATTATGTTGAACACACTTTGTTACATAGAAAAAAATTGTTTTGTGTAAGACTACTATTCATCATTATTTTAAAGATTGAATTATTATGTTTTAGGAAACTGATAATTTCCATGAGATTATCTGATTTACCATTATCGCTTCCTCAAATGAATGGTCTGATATTTGCTTAACTTTAAAAATATAATTTGTGAATTTTTAAATAGTGTTGTGTATCTATCTTTAAGTGATACAAAGGCATTCCTTCAAGTTGCCTTCATTATAAACCAAATATCTCCATTTTTAAAAATGATTTTACCCCCTTTATTTGAAGAAAGACCAAATATATTAGAGATGAATAACACATTTTCAGTCAACTTTATCCTTTCTATATTTCATTTCCTGTGTAAATATGTGAAATTACAAAACAATGTTCATATAATAACTTCAGAGTTACAAGGTTTTCTGACCCAACATTTTCTTGAATTTAAAGCATTTAATATGTATGACATGGTATTTTTCTGATATTCTTCCAGACTGCAATATTAAAATTTGATTTTTTGTATTTTTCAAGTGTGCAATGAATGAGTAAAAAGAAAAAAATGGTATTCATTCAACATTTTAGTGAATATTCTATCATACATTTGAGATACATGGGAGAATATCAGTTTCTGAGCAAAATGAAAAAAAAAACAATAGAGACTAATTATATCATCTTTAATACTAATAAAGGGTAAAATGTACCATTATTTCAGCTATTTTTCTGGATATGTTAATAGAAATAATCCACAGTTAGATGCTAATTCATTGGCTCAGAGCACCAGCACTAAATCAAGAGAAACCTCCTTCTCTAAAATGTCAGAACATAATGTAGCTTACTTTAACAAAGAAAAATATACAGTTAGGCCAAGTCTAGCAGTTGTTTATCAATCAGAAAATAAACAGGAAGAGTTAGAGGTGCTAGGAATGTACTAATGAAATACTTTCCTTACAGAACATAGAGAATTTGGGAATGGCATCACTCTGCTTTAATATGAACTGTCTGAGACTGCAGCAAGTCTTACCAAGATTGCTTTATTTCATTACAATTAATTCTGACATTATCTCTCCACCATGTACCTCTTCTCTGCATCCTATACCCCTTTTACACTAAGCAGAAATCTGAATTTTCCTCTCTTTTCTTCTCCTGGATACAATGATGGGTTTCATTTAATGAACAGCCATGACTAACTGAATTAGTGGAGACATTTCAGTTGCAAAAAGCAACAATAACACAAACAACTGTTGAACTCTAAGTTCATGAGAGTAAAACAAACACAAGAAATATAGTATCGACTCAAGGAAGGAAAGAGGTACTTGCAGAAAGATCCAGAACATTAGAGCAAGTTTATCCTTAAATGGTACTAACATTTTAGAATGCAACAATGTTTTGCATGGGCAAACCTTGTTTTATCTTCTAGACAGGGATTTTTTCCTATCTAAATCTTCTATAACAGTAAAACCTTAGTTTGGACTAAAATACATAAAAGGGTTAAAAACAATACAGAACTACAAACATAATCTGTCTATATATGAAAATAGAGTATAAGATGATTATAAATAAATCAGTGAGTTAATAAATATGGTATTTTAGAGTAAAACATTTTTCAGAATTGACATTTTTAAGACAGTGTATATTGCAATATATATATACTTTGTAAAAGTTACTTTATAGTAATCAAGTAATTTTTTTTTTTACTTTTAAAGGGCTTATTTATTTATTTTTCCCACATTACATCCCTTCTTGGTACCCAATCACAGAGTCCCTCCCCTCATACCCATTACCTTCACATCTGAGAGGGTTAGACTTCCTGGCTATCCCCCTATCACTGGAGTATCAAGTCTCTGCAGGATTAGATACATACTCTCCCACTGAGGCCAGACAAGGCAGCCCTCTACCACATTTTGTGACTGGGCCCATGGCGTAGCCCATTAATACTCTTTAGTTGGTGGCTCAGTCTCTGAGAGGGGTCCAGGTTAGTTGACATTGTTGGTCTTACTATGGGGTTTCCATTCCCTTCAGTTCCTTCAATCTTTCTCATAACTCTTCCATTAGAGTCCCTGAACTCCATCCAAAGTTTTGCTGTGAGCCTCTCCATCTGTCTCAATCAGCTGCTGGGTAGAGCCTTGCAGAGGACAGTTATGCTAGGCTCCTGTCTGTAAGCATAACGTAGTATCATTAATAGTGTCAGAGATTGGTGTTTGACAATGGGATGGGTCTCAAGTTGAGCCGGTTATTAACTTCAGTCTCTGTTCCATCTTTATCCATGAATTTCTTTTAGATAGTTCAGTTTTTGAGTTTTATGGCTGGGTTGGTGTCTTTCTCTAAATTGGAGGTCCTGCCTTGCTAAAGGAGGTAGTATCTTCAGGTTCAATATTCCCACTGTCAGACATCTCAGCTAAGGCACCAGAATTGACTCCTGGGAGTCTCCTCTATCCTAGGATTCTGGGTCTTCTAGAGAACTGAGGCTCCCTCCCACTCCCCCTGGGAAGATGCAGATATTCATTCATTCTCCTGGCCCTCTGGGCCTCTCTTCTCTTTCTCCTTATACCTGACCCTGATGCCTATTCCCCTCCCCGTTTTCCTCTCAGGTTTCTCTCTTGCTCTGCCTCCCATGTATTTTTGTACTCCATTCTAAGTTAAATTCAACCATCCTCACATGGTCCTTCCTTATGCTTAACTTATCTGGTTCTGTGGGGTGTATCATGGGTGTATTTGTGGCTAATATACACTTATCTGAGATTACATACCATGCATGTCCTTTGGGTCTGGATTACCTCACTCAGGATGATATTTTCTCATTCTATCTATATGCCTGCAAAGTTAATGATGTACTTATTTTTAGTAGCTGAATAGTATTCCATTGTGTAAATAAACCATGTTTTCTGTATCCATTCTTTGGTTGAGGGACATCTGGGTTCTTTCAATTTCTTGGCTCTTAGAAATAAAGCTGCTATGAAAATAGTAGAGCATATGTCCTTGTAGTATGGTAGAGGATGACTTGGGTATATGCCAAGGAGTGGTACAGATAGGTCTTCAGTTTAGAACTATATCCAATTTTCTGAGAAACCAGCAGATTGATTGTCAGAGTGGTTGTACAGGTTTGCAATCCCAAGAGCAATGGAGGAGTGTTTCCCTTGCTCCACATCCTCAACAGCATGTGCTGGGCTGTCAATTGAGTTTATGATTATAGCAATTCTAACTGGTGTAAAGTAAAATCTCAGGGTCATTTTGATTTGCATTTCTCTAATAACTAAGGGTTGAAGGAAAAACTTCTGGTTTCTTTGGAAAGTTAGTTATATCAAATGATATTTTGCTAGGGAACACAGGTGAAAGAATGTTTTAATAAAGCAGACATATGAAAATATGTTTCACAGAAGCAGACACAGATTAAAGGATATTTTGGTATAACAAACAAATGAAAGGACACATGATGATTAGAAGGAATATAAATATGACCCCTCAAACAATGGTAGCTCACTATTCTTTGCTATTTTATGCTAATGACATGCATGTATTGATTCATTTTACACGGGATTGTTGAGCTTTGCTTGTAGAGACTTAATAGAGAAAACTTCTCTAAGGCACTTCTCCTAAGGTTCCTGCAGGTTCTTGATGCTTCTGCAGACTCCAGCTGGTTGGAAACTCTTGAGTTTTCTTCCAGATTGAACTGCCCTTGCTGACTCATATGTGGCATTGGACAAATGGACTGGACTGCTGATTTGTGTTTGGTGTTTGCGAGTGGGACTGGATTGAAACAAAGATTCGAATCACCCCAAACAAACATTTCTGAACAGGTCCACTTCCCTGTATCCTAGTAACTTTTCTTCTCTACTACCTCTGCTGGGTGATGGATTATAAGGGATGCTGAACTCGTATTAAGTAAGTTGAGAAAAATATATGCCAATAAAGGGTGTTGAACATTACTTTAAGACCTTGTCCATTTGCGATTCTTCTATTGAGAAATCTGTTTTGCTCTGTACCCCATATTTTTTTTTAAAAAATGGGTTAATTGGTTTGTTGGTATCTAACTTCTTGAGTTCTTTATATATTTTGAATATTAGATCTTTGTCAGATGTATAGTTAGTAAAGATCATTTGCTAATTTGTAGGCTGCCATTTTGTCCTACTGACAATGCCCCCTGCATTACAGAAGCTTTTCGGTTTCATGAGGTCACATTTATAAATTGCTGACCTTAGAGACTGAGTCATTGGTGTTCCATTCAGGAAATTGTTGCCTATACCAATTGTGTTCAAGGTTTCAAGGCTATTTTCCACTATCTCTTAGATTTAGTTTATCTGTTTTTATTTTGAAGTCCTTGATCCATTTGGACTTGAGTTTAGTATACAGTAATAAATATAGATGTTTGCATTTTCTATATGCAGACATTCTGCACAATTTGTTGAGATGCTTTCTCTTTTTTTCCATTGTATAGTTTGGCCTGTTCATTCAACATCAAGTTTCTACAGGAATGTGGGTTTAAGTCTTTGACTTTATTCGATTGATCAACTTGTCTGTTACTACACTAATACTATAAAGTTTGTATTGCTATTGCTCAGTAGTACAGCTTAAGGTCATGGATAGTGACTTTTGACTGAAAAAAAAATGTATACTGTTTAAGAGAGGATCTAGTAAAAAAGACAAAATTCCAAAATTTCATAGTTTTTTTTTTCTTGTCATCAGCAGTAATTTTCTTTCAATGTTACTCATCTTCATGTAACTCATGAAACTGTGGAACATACAATGTTTCAAGACATGGCTTTGTTGTTATTTACAATATTTTAGTCATCTTTTGATAAGGGAAGAAATACATGTGTCTGGTATGTGGGTCCATACATAGGTTATTTTTATCACAACTGATAATTTGGAATTGAAAACATGAGAAGAATCAAGTTGACATCTTCTTCAGTAATGTTTTACATATTCTGGAAATATTTTCTCTTTTCATTGAATATAGTATTTCTTTTAGAGACCATAAGCAACATATAAATCTCTACATTAAATGTGAGCAAAACTGTTGCTAGGACATTAATCACTGTCAACTCACCCAGGCACAAAAGCAGATGACCTTGCACTCTGGGAAACAGTGACTATATTGAATCTTTCGGTGATCTCTTTGTTTTCTGGACTTAAGGGAGAGGCTAAAGTGTACTGGGAGGTGTCTTCAGTGTTGGAACTTTGGAACAAATTGAAAAAAGATAAATTACTAGGAGAAAGATGAAAAACTACAATAGTTATTACCTGACTAATTCTCTTAAAGAGAAACTTGGGATAATTTGGTACAACTCCCCTAACTAGACATTGATCCTTGTGAATATGAAAACATGCATATATACATATGTAGTTTATGTTTGCAACTGCCCATGAAATGTGCAAACATTTGCTCTTTAACACAACATTATAAAGTTGCATCAACTATTTTATCTCTAGGATTTCTTACTATAACTGATATTTCTGGAAACATTATATAATATAAAATTATAATATAAAATCATCTGTATGTTTCAAGAATTTGAGCTATTTATTTGTTCTTTTGGTATCAAGTTGTCTGTTGTTTCATACAAATAATGATTTAAAAGTCTGAACAAATGTTATTTATTAAACAATTATATGTTCTTTATTGATTCAGTCCAGTTTTCATCAATCATTTAAAATCTTGGCTATTCTACTAAAATGTTCTAGATTGAGTACTAAATATTATTTTTCTTTCTAAAAAAAAAAAACTTTGTATTAGAAAGTGCTGACTAACATTTATTTTTAGTCCTAGTCTTTGGATCTTTCAACATTTTCTAAATTAGATTGTTTTGCCTAATGGGTACCTTACACTTCAGTAAACAAATGTGATGTAATTTTAGTTTACATAAGTCTGTCCTCATTAAACTTATGCAAGGAACATGCATTAAGTTACTGGGCTAAAAGATGTTAGCATTAGAGTCAAGCCAGAAAATATTAAGGATATTCTAACTTAATTTGATCTTCCAATAATTCAGGTTAGGTTCATAGTTCCTTATCAAAGTGAAAAATTATTGGAGGGGCTTCTTAAAATAAAATTAAATCTGTGAAATAATGCTAAATAGATATATACAGACATTCTATGGAAAATTACAGAATGTTTTTCTGGTAATATGTCATCATATAATTTTCTGTTCCCTAGAATAACCACTAATAGTCAAAACATTAACAGGATAGTTAAAATCATAGATAAATAGATGTGGGAATGTCAAGAATTCAAGAATGTCCATGAAATCTATCTCATTGTTCATTTGTCATTTTTTTTAAATCAAGTCAACACAGTTAATCTCATTGTTTCTCTAGTATACAAGCTATATTTTGACTGTGATGATACTACTATTAATGATAACAGCACATATATGCATACTGAAACATATGTGTACAAACATATATAAATCATAAAAATGTTTTGACAAAAAGTATTCGTAATTGGGAAAATGAAATAACATTTACTGAAGAGTTGTATGCCAAACTTGTGGTAGGCATTTGGGGATCATTGTAGTCATCATAAGTATATATGTTGGGTAGGTATCCATGGCTCAGTGGTAGCTAGCTGTGTAGTATGTCTAAGATCCTCTGTTTGATTCTAAGGACTGGAATGAAGAAAGTGGCAAAAGACAAAAAGAGAAGGAAAGAGAGAAAGAAAGAGAGAAAGAAAGAAAGAAAGAAGAAAATGAAGGAAACAAAGAAATAATGACAGAAAGAGGAGGCAGGGGAGGGGAAAGGAGGGAGGGATGGAGGGAGAGAGAGAGAACAATTATCTAGTTAAAAATATTCTTATTTTACAAGCAAAGTGACTGAAGTTTGTAAAATACTCAAAAACACAGACTAGGAAATGATCAGAATTTTATTAGAATCCAGAAATCCAGTACAAGTTTATTTGATGAGAAAACCCATGCACAATTGTCCTATATCTTTGATTTCCTACATGGAAAAAACGAGTATTAATAAAGAAGATGTGGAAAGCTCAATTTGAACAAATTCACTTTTCCCCACTTATATTTTGTCTCACCACAGTATTCTATGCATTTCTATTGAGGGCTAATTATGTTTATTTTGATTTCTAACTCAGTAAGGTAACATTTGTATAACAATAACTTCTTTCAACAAAATACAGATACAATTGGGAAATAGACATAATTCATCATTCATACCTCAATTCACCAAGTTACTTTTATGCTATGCACTGTAATATATTGTGCATACAAAGAACATTTCAAAACACATAAGAGAAAAATATACCAAATATAATCCTGAAGAACTAATCTACCTCCAATGAACTACTTGTAATAGGACAGGAAGAGAAGGAATAGGAAAGGAGCCATTTATACAGGAGACTCTTCCCTTTTCTTTGTTGCTCCTGAAACATAATGGAACCTCTGAGGATTAATGCCTTGAGATGTAGAGAATCAACTAAAATAGTCGCCCCAATTCACCTCAATTCAATTTTCCAAGGGAGTAGTCTCACAAGACCAAATGCCTAAAGAATTGAGAATATAAAACCATAGGAGGCCTTTACATTCTGATATATCTTTACAAAACTAGATAAAATGCTTGGTTTTAACTGTGCCTTCTTATAAAAAATGAGCTGGGTGTATTTTTAGATGATTAAGAATGTTAAACCATTATTTACATTGTTTTAAACTATTTTTTCCTCTTTATACCATATTTTTTCTATACACCACAAGGGAAAAAAGAAAACAAGCAAGAAAGGAAATAGCTATTTGAAAAGTCATAGCAAGAAAAGGAAGATGACTTTCTTGCAGTCACAAGATCACAGAATCAGAACTACAAAGTAACATTTAAGCTAAACCATCCTTTTTATTAATATTTGTCATAAATGAATGCGTTTTATTGTATGTATTTGGCTGCCTGCATGAAATATGGGGTTTTAGGAATCTTTTCAAATAAATGGTGTTATCGCTAAAAATGTGGGCTGGAAGGAAGCTTCAAATACATGTAGCCAGTCCATCTTATTTATTTTCTATTTCTGTGACATAGCTTAAAATTCACCCAACAATCTGACTGCTTATTGGACACTTACAAGTGAAATAAAAAAAAATTGTGGACAAGGAAGAATAAAATAAAATATAAACCAATGGCAAACTAAGTCCACATTTTCCAAACTATACATGAAGAAAGGAAAGTATGCTCTACTGAAATGGTTAGTCAAGTAATACTTGTCTGTATTTCTTAGCTTATAAGTCATTTCTTTGGATGTCAAAGCTGTCAACTCCATCTTTGTATGTGTGTGCGTTCATTTTATATTGCTACATTTTCAAAGACCTAACATGTTCTAAATGGATGAAATTCTACACAAAGCTTTAAACAATACAACCTTTGGTACAAATTTAAATTGTAATAGAATGACTGAAGAACTGACTAGCTAGTGCTATTACTAATAGTTGAAAATCATATGTATCTTCATATCTCAGAATGTTACCCTTGAAAAAAGTCTATGATTTTGCCTTATCTTACTAGGAAGATGAGATTAAATGCAATTTCCACATTATTTCTAAATTTGCCTTACCTAGGTTATTTTCACAATTTTGGCTGCTAACCATCTTCCTTATCTTATACTGCCACCTATTGGTAAGTTATACATACTTCACATTTTAAAACCTGAGGGAAAGAAGTGGAAATATATCTAAAGGTCAGTTCACATCAGTAGTGAAATTTTAATGAATGGCAGAAGGTCTATGCTATTTCACAATAATTATTCCCAGGGAAAAACAAGTTTGCAAAATTTTGCAATGCTTTTATCCAAATTATTTAATGGAGGTGTTTCTGGCACTGGTTTTAGAGATATTTTTTAATGTTAAAAGAATGTAAAATAAAATTTAAGGACAACTGTATCTTTCCCAGTGACACAAAAACAACAGTAAAGAGATCATATGTTGGAAAGAGCTACAATTCTCAAGTTTTATACAGACCTGGAAGAGTGGGTGGGGGAGATGTTAAGGAATAAGTACAAAGATTCTATTCTTAGGCACATGGTAACCCTCATGTCTGCAGGGATGACTATTTCCTACGGGTACAACCGTAGGGCTGGTATTTACATTTACAGCTAAGTGGGATAAATGTAGCTATCTAATAGTTTGTGCTCTGTCACCAACATTATAATATATGAGTTTGAAAAGTAAGAACACCATTTAGGATTTCGCTGCTTTCCCTTTGTTAATTCCAAAGATGTAGATAATGTCACATTACATGTTCTTAACAGAGGGCATTTCTTTATAAGATTTCTTCACGTTTGTTTTAAATATTGTATCAAAAACCTCAAATAAATGGTGAGAGAGCATTTATTCTAAGTAGGGGAACTTTACAGATAGTCCTTTGATAATCTCATTCTATCACATTCTACTAATCCTATTTCAATTATGATAGACTACTAATGATTCATTATCAAATAACAAAAAACTCTTAAATTATATAAAAGATAGCAATGCTATTCGTGACTCTAGTTCTTTAATATTAAATCATATAATCACACATAGAGAAAAGAAATCTTGGATGATTAAAGAAAGAAATTGTATGATGTGCTATTCTGAAGGCTGGGTAAAGGACTTTATAACTTTGTTCAGTTATAGTTACACAGAAAACATATATTAAACATTTGGCAAAAAGAAGTGCACCCTACAATGAATACAATTCCATCTCAAATAGTATGAAAAACATTTCTGACTCTATTATGTACTTCCCCTAAGTATGAGAGATGGTTTCCAAAGATCGGGAAAATGAAGCCTCTATGGACTTACTTAAGCATATTACTCTGTAAAGTACAAGCTCCCTGTGAAGTTGATCAAGATAACCCTTGGCATAGTATTTTAATGCCATGGATATATTTTTTCTTTTTCTTCTTTTTTAATTGATTATCCATTTGTTCACATCTCAAATGATATCACACTTCCCAGATACCCCTCCACAAATCACCTGTCTGCCCTCTCCTCCCTCCATTTTGCCTCTATGAGGGTGTTCTCCAATCCACTCACCCTCTCCTGCCCCACCACTCCAGCATTACCCTATGTTGGAGTATCAAATCTCCATAGGACCAAGGGCCTGCCCTCCCATTGATGTCAGTCAAGGATATCTTAATAGTACCCATGAATAAGAAATAACATCTACAATTAAGAGACATAATGATCTGAGCTTCCAAATATTAAGAATTAAATGTAAATTATTTCGGTTTAATTTTTATTTCTTCAAAGTTATTTTAGTTTTACACAACATTTCAAAATGAATGGGATGAGAATGATTGTTGTATTAGAAAAATTAGACTATGTGTTTGTCACCACAAATAGGGGTCCTTTCAGTCATTTTAAAATGTGAATACTACAGGAGAGATATATATTTCACAAACTCTGTAAGTGAGGTATCAATGATAGCTAGCATTTATTAAGCACTATATACCAAGTTCTATACTAAAACTATTTAATATTAATGATATAAGCTGAATATTGTTATTACCATGCAACCTGCCCAAGGTCACTCCTTCACGAGCATGCTGAGCAGATGTACAAATCCATGCCAGTCTGATAACCGTCAATATTCCATGTGTTTTTGTGTTGTGTGAGGGGAAATAGGAGGTTCTATGTAGGAGCAGTTTTGGAGGAGTGTGCCAACATTCCAAGCAGAGTTGAGCTTCTAACCTAAGACTCAAAGGATAGATAGATTTGGTTGAAAAAAGAAGGACCTGAAATAAGAATATTCCGAGCTAACGTAAAAATGAGAGGAATCATCACATGAAAAATATAATTTATTTTTAAAAACAGTGAATAATTGAATGTTACTGAAATACACACACACACAAAGAGAGAGAGAAAGAGAGAAAGAGAGACAGACAGAGAGAGGGAGACAGACAGAGAGACAGAGACAAAGAGACAGAGACAGAGAGAGAAAGAGGGGGGAATTAGAAGCCTATGAAAAGCCTTGTTTGCCATGTTAAGAGAATATGAAATTGAATTGATCAAGGAAGCAATGAGATTGATTTTTAGCAGACAGGTGACATGAGCCTACTTGATTTAGAAAAAGTCCAATTTGGATCAAGAGGTCAGAATATATTAAAGAATCTCAACACTAAAAGCAAGAAAAACTAGGAAGTTGCATCAGTTATCCATGAAAGAAATTATGACACCCAAAACTAAAAGGATTTTTAAAATATTATACAGAGAGAACAATTTGAGAAATTTGGCAAACCAAGAGTAAAAGCCATAGATCTGAAACATTGTGAAAGGTAATGTGGGAAAGGGTTATCAAGTATTATCTTTAGATCTCTGCTTTGGACTTCTGAGTGCTATAAAAATTGGTACTGAGAGAATGATTTGGTAGCTTATAGATTTATATAAACTTACTGTGTTAGTCTCTGATGAATTATGGTAAAAATTCAGCATTTTAAAGAGATCCCATAATACCCAAGATTCACTTCACAGCAAATGTTGGGCTGAGCTTGAGGTCCCAGATGGAGGAGTTGGAGAAGGGACTGAAGGAGCTGAGGGAGTTTGCCACCCCATGGAGGGAGCAACAGTGTCAACTGGCCTGACCTCCCAATGCTCCCAGAGACTGGATCACCAACCAAAGAGTACACATGGAGGGACCCATGTGCTGGCCACATATGTGGCAGAGGAGATTCTTGTTAGCCATCAGGGGGAGGAGAAGCCCTTGGGCCTGAGGGTGTTAGATGCCCCAATATAGGAGAATGCCAAGGAGGGAAGACAAGAGTGGGTGGGTTGGGAAATACCCACATAGAGGCAGGGGGAGGGCAGAGGGGATAGGAAGGTTCCAAAGGGGAGATCTGGAAAGGGGGAAATATTTGAAATGTAAATAAAGTATCAAAAAATAAAATAAAATAAAATAATATAAAATAAAATAAAATAAAGAGATCCCATAAGGAAACTACAGTCTCCTTTAGATCGAAAATATTGGAATAAGTTCTTCATTTCATTAACATTCACTAGGGATATTATACATATATGGTATTATGCATATGATGAATAAGTTATGACAACTCCTTTCTGAGATTAAGATAAAAGATACAAACCTTGAAATATATCATAATAGAAATAAACATTAGTGGATTTGATTAGACAAAACACACTTGACACTTTTAAGACATAGTTATGCAGTATGTTACATATAACATATTGTATATGTGTTTATTATATGAATTGTACAAGCTATATATGTATATATTTAAATTAATCTATCTAGGTACACACGTATATACACATTTATATGCTAATTTTAGCATGAATACCACAAATATCTACTACAGTTCTGTTTAATACTTTAGAATACATGTTCTCAGAAAAAGGATTGATATCCACCATATGTTAGCCTTAAAGTATTTCCTGTTCCTTAGTAGAACAATCTTTGAAGGTTGTGAGTTGATGTCGAGAACAATAGAACATGGTGACCATTCTGTATGATGGGAGCAGAAAGACACCAAATACTAGTGAACAGCTGTAAAGCTCATAACACATTACAGTCACTAAGATATCAAAAATAATTGATTCTTTAAATTTTCACCAAAATCAATGGGTAAGGCAATATGAGAAGTCTTCCATTACATTGTAAATATATCTTCATATTGACCCAAATCTTTAGAAAACAAGTAGGGAAAAATTGTTGTTCCTGTAATAGTATAGGATGTTTCTTAAGCTCTTGACTTGGAATGTATTATGTATAAATTATTACACAATAGATAATTCCCTTACAAAAACAATCCACTTTAAATAATTGTTCATAATTATGTGTGTCAACATTTTCTTTTAATTTCAGAGAAAGACTATAGAATTTTACATTTGACCACCTGTTTAATATAAATCTGGTGTGTTGTAGTGTTATGCTATGTTATGTAGTTATAATTTATGAACACTTTGTGATTTGTCAATTATAAATAGCATTATTTCTTTTAAACCTACTAATAATAGTAATTATATTGACCCCTGATAATTCTAAATTTTCAAAGAAAATCACTTTTGTACTATTGTACTAAAGATATTTAATTATTTCATAATTACATATGATACTAAAATCATTCAAAAAGCTATGCATGTCAATTAGTTAAAATAAAGATGTCATAAATTTGGAAGAATGTAGAAAGGGTTATAAGGAAGAGAAAAATAAAATTAAAAGAACCTTTTACACACTATGCCAATATCTTTATTACTATTCAATTACAAATCTGTTATAGTTAATATATGAAAGCATACATTTAGAAAAACATTGGGACTGGAGTGATGGCTCAGCTGTTAAAAGTAAGGCTCACAACCAAAAATATAAGAAAAACATTGGAATGACATTCTCTTTGTTCTACACCATCTCAGAGTAACAAGAGTATCTTTTAGACTGAGTATTCACAAAATACATGACATGAACAATATTTGTATTGAATAAGGTTACTAAATTTCTCTTGGTCATATTCCTATGTACTCAATTGAAAATTATACTTGGAAATGTCTCTTTAAATTTACAAATATAATTTGAAATTAATAATTCTGTAGAGGATTGTTAATCTTAACTTGGCAGTGAGAATCATGATAGTGAAGAGTGTGAATGCAGCCGGGCAGTGGTGGCACACGCCTTTAATCCCAGTACTTGGGAGGCAGAGACAGGAAGATTTCTGAGTTCAAGGCCAGCCTGGTCTACAGAGTGAGTTCCAGAACAGTCAGGGCTACACAGAGAAACTCTGTCTGGAAAAAAAAAAGAGAGAGAGAGAGAGAGAATGGAAATAATATTGTGACAGTTCAGCATTCCAATATTTTGAATTCTCCAGGATATATAAGAGAAAAATGCCTCTTTTACAGTCTAAATGAGAGATGTTTACTATAGGGGATGGTGAATGAAGCTAGTAAAATGGCCTCCTTTATCCATGACAATATTTTATAACTATTTCTACATGAATTCAAGGAATGATTGATTTGGTGCATCCAATATGGTTAAGGAAATTGCATAATTAGTAAAAATAAGTTGGAATGGTTATTTGGCTTTAATGGGGTTGTTTGACTCAGGTTAAGTTGCATTATTCCCAGGACACAGTCTAATTATATAGCTTTGGTGGTCCTGAAATTCTGGCTTGTCTCAAACTCAAAGAGATCCACCTGCCTCTGCCTCTGCTCTGTAGTGCTGAGATTAAAGGGGTGCATCATTGCCATTTGGTAGCATTTTAATTTTTATGTGTACAACGTTTATACAGAGATAAAACCTGAATAGTTAACCTACAGTATGTTCTCTGTAATCCATCTCATTAGAAATACCAATCATAAGTGTGAAGCTGTATAATGGACGGTACATAAATTACCACTGTGATAATGTTCTCTTATATACTAATGAAATAAAAGCTGCAACACCAGTAACAAAAGTACCATTGGAACCAAATAAAGCTACTGTTCAAAAGTATATATCCTATACTAGCGAAGATATGTTTATCTTTTCAGCTTCTTTTAAGTATCTACATTATGACTTTCAGTTTAGCATTCTCATGAGATTCCTGAGTGTGCAAAGAAGTATATCTTTATTTCTTATGCCTTCCTTTGGGCTCTTTTCCTTCTGTTGGTTTGTTTTATTCAATATTAATGTGTGAGTTTTGTCTTATCTTATTTTATGTTAAATATCCCTTAGAAGTTGGTTCGTTTTCTAATGAGAGGCAGAAAGAAGAGTTACAAACTGGAGGCATAGGAAACTGTCATCAGGATATGTTGTGTTCATAAAAAATCTATTTTCAATAAAAAACAAAAAAAGAATATTTAAAGCAGAATTGAATTGTTCTATTTATTTATTAATAATATTATATGTTAATGTTGGTGAGACTAATTACTGGTTCTTATTCATTTTATTAAATATGAAATGTCAGGACTGAATACTGTGCTGACTATTACATAGAAGAAAAATATCGACTAAAAAGACATGAATTAAACATCACAAATCAGTATTTGAGAATTGGAGCAATTGGAAAGCAAATGAGAACAGCAACGTGAAAAATAAGCATAAAAGAAACGTTTAGGTCAAAAGGTCAGAATCTGCCAGGAACACTTGCTTTTGTTAACTTCAATGTAATCTATTTTATGAGAATACTGTGAAAAAAAAAGGGATTACTGTATCTTATGTTGCCAAAATTTCCTTGCATTTAATTTTACAGGAACTCCCCATCCACATTAAAAATGTATAAACACAATTCTAAACATATGAGCTGAGCATATAATCATAGTTGTCACAGAAGCCATTTGTGTTGTACTTCCATTTGAAAGTTGTGTACCTTCATCTTTTAACCAATCACTGATTACAGAGCACTATATGCTGTATGTAGTTTATATCAACCATTAAGGTGAATATATTTTGCTAAATCAATCTTTGCTCTGTTAATAAGCATGTCTTTACCGTTAGTAACATTGATTGGTACAGTTATGGGAAAAGCATATAGTATTTACAGTGGTGAGATCTTTGAATGTAATAAAAATGTAGTTCTATCCTGTCTGATCCAAAATAGAAAGCTAAGATTTATAAGTAGATATATTAATTTACCAGGTAAGCCCCAATAAATTAGGCTTTATGTTCTTTATACAAATGTGTCGAGAGGATCCAGGCACCCTGAATATTTTGTTGAGTATTATTAGGGCTTTTCTAAAACAGTAATGATAATAATTCATAAAATGCATAGAGAATTCAAAAACATAAGTCATTCTCTTCAAGAGATCACTTATTAGCAATAGTGAAGTCAAATGAGACTAAAGTAAATATCAGAGAATTATATCTGATCAAATGCCCTGATAATATCCACTGGTATAAGTAATGTGAGATTATTTTCATAGTATCTTGTTTGGTCTACTAAGGTTTCTCTTCGTTCTCCCATATCATGTAAAATTATTGATTTTGATTAAATTCAGCATCTGTTCTTTCACTTTGCTCAGAAGTTGAGCAAAAGTTCATTTCTCTTAATACAATGGCAAAAATGTGTATACTTTCAGACTAAATGGAGAACAAAATCAAACAAAGAAACAAAATTGTTTTCTTTTTTAAGTAGGAGCCAAGCTAAAATGCATAAAATGGAGTCATGGAAAGAATATGCTACATGAGAGTAAGACCTATCCATTATGTTTTTTTGTCTCAAGAACTTTTACCTTTCCCACCTAAAGTTGCTAAATTAAGAGATGTTTCTGCTCAGTACTTAATGACTTGGTTCCATTGATTCATGGAGTCTTCTAGTAAACTTGAAATTAAAGGGTTTTAAGCCTGTGGTGTAGAAGAGACTACTTGGTAGCAATAACCTAATTATAGTGGGAAAATCCTGTATTAGAGTCTACCGATTATGATTATCAAACAACATTCTGACAACTTTATAACCAATAACTATACCACTCACAATGAATGAAAGAAACATAAAGCAATTATCATAGCATCTTTCTACAATGCATAGTGATAGAACAATCAACATGCATTTAGCGCCTACTGTGGGCCAGATATTTTATAGTCATCTTCAATGTAAAAATTAAAACTAACAACTATCAAAATTATATCAAGGACTGGAGAGTGCTCAGGTCCTAACTTCTGGCACCTTAGACTATATACTGAAGAATTCTGTTATCAAGGTGTAATAAAGTAAACATGAGTCCCTGGGATGGGCATTTATCTGTCTGACTAGTGTCTTCATAGGGTTTAAGTGTAGTCGTAAGGATCTAAGAGAACTGACTGCTCTGGAAGATGATCCCACTTTCCAGAACTCAGATTTTAGCTCACAACTATTTACAATTTCAGTTTCTGAGTATCTGAGTCACTCTTCTGGCGTTAGCAAGTAACAGACAAGCTTGTGTTGCACAGAAGTACATACAGGTGATATATATTCATCCATTTAAAAATAAATTAATCTTTAAAAAAACTACATTCATCCTCTAAAGCTACTAAGCAAAGAACCACAGACAATAGAATGGTGAGTATTAAACAACAAAATACTTTCCTTGCGGTTGTGGTTACTACAAGTTCAGCATAAAAGTGTTATCAAGATATGTTTTGTTTTGTTTTTTTCAATAAACTTTTTCCTTCATTTGCATATGGCCATCCTCTCTACCTTCATGAGGTTCTTTTGGTATAGACTATGTTCAAAATTGATCTTCCTATGAATACACTTGTCATATTAGATAAAGGCCCATCCCAGTAACTCATGTTTATTTTATTGCATATTAAGAACATACCACCCCAATATATAGTCTGAGGTGCCAGGAGTTAGGTCCTGAAGGTAAGAATTTGAGGAACAAACATCTCATTTTACCTTATCATAATCAAATAATGTATGTACAGTCTCATATTTGCCCCTCATTCCCAGATCCTCTGACCCTAGATCCTTTGTTCTCCTGTCATTCAGAGAATGAGGGATATAGTCATATCTTTCATCTGTAAGAACTTCTAAGAACTAACTGATATTTTCACAATAACCCACCACAGCTACTGTCTAAAATACATGAATTGAATTTTTTACTGCTGTAGTGGAATTATTTCCAATATGTATTAATTTCTACACAATAATAGAGAAGCAATGTAGTGATGAATGCCTTTGGCTGGAAATGCACTGGCTTTCTGCCTGAAATAAAAAACGTAGGCTTTGCTATTCGTTTAAGTGTAATGCCAGTTTTAGAAGATGGTCTCTGATTTGTATTCACTTACCTTTTATTTATTTGTATTTCTTTGTATGTTCAAAATTATATAGAGACATAATTCACAACAAATAGATTTATTAACACAGCACAAATACCCTGGCATATGTTATGGATAAGTATTTGTATTTCGTTTCTTAAGGTGAATACTAAAAACACTAAACATTAGAAAAATATAACCAAAAGCCTTCAGGCTTTAAAACATCAACAAATTTCTTTCTAGCCTACAGTAGTGTATTTTCCCCCTATTATGTCCTTTGTTGGTTTACTTTGAAAGCTTTCTAATGTTTCTGAAATAATAAAGAATCTGTGAAAATTAAATGATAAAGATTCAGCAGTAGTGTTTCTAAATGAATCCTATTGTCTTACCTCTAATTGGTATTATATAAAGATTCATTAATCATTATCCCTGTTTCGTGTAGCAGAAGAATATTTTACCAGAATCTTTGTTGAACACAAATTCTTTGGATTTGAAAGGCAGAAATATTAAACAGCAAAGAGGAAGGTCAAACCAGAGAAGCAAAAGTCCATATTTCGAGCAAACATTTAATTTATGTTTCACTTCCTTCAGGTCTGACTGACATCGTAGTAATTAAGTTAACTCCTCCAAATAGATTTTTATGCTTTAGGTAATGTTTACTTGAGATTTTCTTATATAGCATCTTCTGCCATTTTTTAACAATTTGGCAATTTTTAAAGATGTTAAGTAATGATAAAGAGCAGAAATATCTACTAACCATTTCATATGCCAGTAGGAAATTACACTTATGGAGGGGATGGGGTTAGCAAGAATGAGTAAACATTTCAAAGCTTTCACCTGTACTCTTTTTCTAAATCTTGTAACCTTCCAGATTCACCCTAAATGTGTGTCACCTACAGTTCACTTCAGCTACACACAGGTCTGTGTTTTTTCCTTTTTTTTCTAGGCATATTAAATGTATTATCTTACTTCCCTAGTCTGTACCCATGCTCAATAGAAAGGCCAGGTGTTTCATAGGACATAGTACAATAAAATTTTAATGAAATTAGATTGCACAAAAGCTTTACAAATAGCACACAGAGAAAAGATTTTAAATGGAGGACAGAGAGTTTCCCTGATTTAGTTGAATCTGAAAAGTATTCTGAATACCTAACAAGGTGTTCCATTTCTCCTTATCTTATTATCTAAATGCCTTTTTCATTGACTATGCCATATTATTCTAAAGTTTGTTAGATAACAGATTTTTGTGTTCTCCATGAGTAGCTTTTCAATGGCTTTACATAAAAACCTAAATAAGTCAGAATTTCTGGTCTGAGAAATTAAGGAGAACTACATTTTGCCTTTCTGGATATTGACATTTAAAAACAAGATTTCAATTGAAAATAATAAAACAATTTTTTCAAGAGTCCTCTATTATTGTCACACACTTCATGCCCAGTTAATCGATAAAAATAATATTTTTCAACTAAACAATTATACTTCTGCGGCTGAAAAAATGGCTCAGTCGAGTAGATGTTGCTGTTCTTCCAGAAGTTCCTTTCTTTTTTTTCTTTCTTTTTTTTTTAGGTGTCATATCGTCCTTATTAATTTTCAGTGTCTCACTTCAGCTGGACATTTGTGATTCACATTTTTACTTACACAATAGCTCAGTTTATCAAGGAGTGTCTATATGCCATATTTTAAAATAGTATGTTTTGGCTAAATTTTAGAATTGTAAGGTACTCTAAGTTTTCTTTTTCTTTCTTTCTTTCTTTTTTCATTTTTAATTTATTTTTATCATTTATTTATTTAATATTTACATTCCAGATTTTATTCCCTTTCCGGTCCACTCTCTGATGGATCCACATCACATACCTCCTCCCTGCCCACCTGTCTCTATGAGGATGTCCCCATCATCCACCCCCAACCCCAACAGACCTCTAAACTCCCTGGGGCCTCCAGTCTCTTGAGGGTTAGGTGCATCTTCTCTGACTAAATCCAGATCTGGCAGTCCTCTTATGTGTTGGGGGCCTCACATGACTGGTGTATACTGCTTGGTTGGTGGTACAGTGTTTGAGAGATCTCGGGGATACAGATTAAATGAGACTGCTGGTCTTCCTACAGGATTGCCCTCCTCCTCAGCTTCTTCCAGCTTTTCCCTAATTCAACCACAGGGGTCAGCAGCTTCTGTCATTGGTTGGGTTCAAATATCTGCATCTGACTCTTTCAGCTGTGTGTTGTGTCTTTCAGAGGACAGTCATGATCGTTCCCTTTTTGTGAGTGCTCCATAGCATCAGTAATACTACCAGGCCTTAGGGCCTCCCCTTGAGCTGTATCGCACTTTGGGCCTGTTGCTGAACCTTCTCTGCCTTAGGCTCCTCTTTATTTCCATACTTGCAGTTCTTTCATACAGGAACAATTATGGGTAAGAGTTTTGACTGGGGATGTCAACCACATCACTCATTTAATGCCCTGAGTTTCTGTTGGAAGTGGGCTCTACAAGTTCCCTCTCCCCACTGTAGGGCATTTCATCTAAGGTCCCTCCATTTGATTCCTGAGAGTCTCTCACATCCCAGGTCTCTGGTACATTCTGGAGTGTCCCCCAATCTCCTACCTCCTGAGGTTGCCTGTTTCCATCTTTCTGCTGGCCCTCAGGGCTTCAGTTCTTTTCCCCCAGCCAGTACCACATCATGTTGCCCTCGCCCCCTCCCTATCCCAGGTCCTCCCCTCCCTCCCCTGTTGTGATTGCTTTCTTCTCTGACCCAAATAGGACTGTGGTGTCCTGACTTGAGCCCTTCAGCTTGTTGAACTTTTAGATGTCTGTGGACTGTATCTTAATTATTCTGTACTTTATTATGGCTGATATCCACTTATTAATGAGTACATACCATGCATGTCCTTTTGGGTCTGAGTTACCTCACTCAGGATGATATTTTCTAGTTCCATCTATTGGTCTGCAAAACTCAGCACGTACTCATTCCTAATAGCTGAGTAGTATTCCATTGTGTAAATGAACCACATTTTCTGTATCCATTTTTCTGTAGTGAGATATGTGGATTGTTTCCAGCTTCTGGCTATCACAAACAAGACAGCTATAAACATAGTGGAACATGTGCCCCTGTGGCATGGTGGGGCATCTTTGGGGTATATTCTCAAGAGTGGTATTGCTGGTTCTTCAGGTAGATCTCTTTCCAATTTTCTGAGGAACCGCCAGATTGATTTCCAGAGTGATTGTACCAGATTGCAATCCTACCAGCAATGGAGGAGTGTTCATTTTTCTCCATATCCTTGACAACCTGTGCTGTAGCCTCATGTTTTGATCTTAGCCATTCTGACTGATGTGAGATGGAATTTCAGGGTCATATTTACTTGCATTTCTCTGATCACTAAGGACTTTGAACATTTCTTTAGGTGTTTCTAAGCCATTCGAGATTTCTCTGTTGTGAATTCTCAGTTTCGTTCTATACCCCATTTTTTATTGGGTTGTTTGGTTTTTGTGGTGGATAGCTTCTTGAGTTCTTTGTATATTTTGGATATTAGCTCTCTATCAGATGTGGGGTTAGTTAAGTTTTTTTCTTAATCTGTAGGTTGTCGATTTGTCTTACTATGTACTTTGCCTTACAGAAGCTTCCTAGTTTCATGACATTTCATATATCAATTCTTGATCTTAGAGCATGTGCCCCTGGAGTTCTGTTTAAGAAATTTCCCCCTGTGCCAATGAGTTCAAGGCTCTTTTCCAGCTTCTATTCTCTTAGATTCAGTGTATCTGGTTTTATGTTGAGGTCCTTAATCCACTTGTACTTGAGCTTTTGCAAGGTGACAAATATGGATCTATTTTCAATTTTTAAAATAAAATTTCCATTTTTAATATTTTAATTTTGCACAGTGTGGTAGGATAGAAGAAAGTCATTTGAACTTCATAGCATTTGTATGAATATAAGTTTGTGCATATATGGTCTATATATATTTTTCAGGTCAGGAGCACTTCATGCTACACATGAATATAAAGCAATGTAGAAAAAGGAGAATCCCACTCAAGTCTTAATTTCCAGAAGAGGTTTCATCACTCTGAATTTCCGGAATACAAGGGATATGTTATCCATCTTATAGAGTTATCTTTTATTCATATAACTTTGGACAGGAAGTGGTTGACATTTAAAGATTTATGATTCTAGAATATTTGTTTACACATTACCAGTAGAGCATTCTTAACCTAAAAATCCAAAATCTAAAATGTAACAAAATTCAATATACTTCAAAATCAGAAACTTTAACACGTCTTGTGAAGCTAGAAATTATTTTAGGTTTCAGATCAATTTTAGATTTTCATGACATGAATCCCAGTAGAATTAGTTATAATGCTAGTTGAACAATTTATGTTTTATAGCAACAAATTTATATCCTTACTTTTCGGACTTCTTTAAATGAGTCATGTTTATCTCTCGTTTTAAATATTTATTTTTCTATTATATTTATGAGTGCTTTGTGTGCATGTATTCACCTGCTCTGTATATGCAGTGACTATAGAAGCCAGAAGACAGTGAAATAGGAATGATATTTGGTTGTAACTGAACCCAAGTTACATGGAAGAGTAGCAATTGCTCTTGAGCTTTATGCCATCTCTCAGGCCCTAGGTTTATCTTTTTAAAAAATTTCACAATTGTGTATTTTACCACTCTTACAGTATTTCACAGCAAACTCTATCCCTGACATGTAGAAGCATATGAACATATCTATACATCTCTAATAGCACTTCCTCAGAAAGAGCATTTATTCACTATCATGCTACATTTGTATTTATTGTGTTGCACCTAAAAGTTTTCATATAGTTTGACCTTCATATAATTCCATTAAATTCATGTTCATATGCAAATATGTGTATCAGAATGTTAAGTTCTATTTTTAGCATTTCACTATAAATTACAGAGCATGTTTTATTTAACATTATAAAGCCAAGATCTGGAGCTATGAATTTAAAAGTTTGTTGAATTTAACAATGATGCATGGATTATTCACAAAGGTTACCATTTTAGTACTTTAATTCAAGATAATTAGTATAATGTCTATATTATTTTATGAAATGACTAGTATATGTTGGTCATTTTGCCCACAGATTAACTTATTTTTCCTTTTATTGAAAATAGACATATTTCACTCACAGAACACATCATAACTTTGGTTTTCCTCTCTTTGCTTTTCCCAATACTTTCCCATTTGCCCTCCCATCCAGATCCACTGCATTTCTGTCTCTGCTTAGAAAACAAACACTCTTCTAAGGGATAGTAATAAAAATAAAATGAAATGAAATAAAACAAAAACTAACACACCAGAGTTGGGCAAGTCAAAGAGGAGAAAAAGATCCCAAGCAAAGACACATGAACCATAGACCCACTTGTCCACACACTCATGAATATATTTAAAACTCTAAAATATTTATACTGTGGACCTGAAGCAGACATGCACCAGACCCTGTTTGTGATGTTTCAGTCTATGTACGTTCGTATGAGCTTTAATCATATTGATTTACAGGACCTTGTTTTCTTGGTGTCCTTTATCCCCTGTGGCTCTTCCACTCTTTCTGCCTCCTCTACCATGGGGTTCCTCCCTGAGCCCTAAAGGGAGGGATTTAATGGAGATATCTTGTTTAAAGATGCGTGTTACAAGGTCCCTCTCTTTGCATAAAGTCTGTCTGTGGGTCTCTGTTTATATACCCATCTGCAGGACTAAGCTTCTTTGATGGTGGGTAAGCAAGGCACCTGTCTTTTAGTGTAGTTGAATGTCATCATTCAAAGAAAAACTAAATCTTAAACATAGAAGAACGAGCAAGTAGTTTCAGAAAATAGTTTCTGTAAATATAAATATTTAGTAAATTATGTAAATACTGAATATATAATTTACTAATACTTAACTAAGAAATCAAGGGAAATATTCTTCAGGAATATCTGCTTTGCCAGGTGGGACATTTGCCTCCTTTTTATTGCTGAATTCCCAGAGATCTGAGTAATGTGTGACGTTCTCAAGATAGAAGCACAATATATACTTACTGAATAAGTTGATAATTCTCAATTTATCTTATTTAGATGATTCTCTTCTCAGTTTATTAATCATTCTTTTTCCAAGACAAAATCCTGTTATATTTATTCACCTTATTTTTGTGGCTGAATTCTATTACTTCTAAAAAACTATTGTGTCTAATTTATTAGGTATTATATGGCAACCATGTTACATATACCCATCTAATGCTGAAGACAGACATGCATTTTCTGTTTATTTGAAATATGAATATTACCATATCCTTTATTCTTCACTCTAATGTCTAATTACTATCAACAACCTTTTTGCATTTTAACGTTCATACTTGCTTTTATAGTAAATCTCTTTGAAAACACTTACTCAATCCCCCTAAAATAATGCAAGAAGTAGCTAAAATTATTCATATTAAAATATATTTTGGCAATTATGAAACAGATACCAAACCATCTTTCTTCTTTCTCTTGTCTTTATAGACAAGCTAAGAAATACAAAAATCATCCTTTTAATTCTTCAGAAAGATAGTGATATTACAAAACAAATATATGTAATTTGACACTGTCTCCACAGATTTCACCTATTTGCAAGCCTCTCAAGTAATGAAAGGCAAGAAAAATAACACCTCCGAAACAAATAAACAAAATGACTATGTTTAAATCAAGGTGATTCTGTGGATGTTCATATGATTCCAAAGAGTTTTGTGTCTTTAAAAACAAAGTCACTTCTTTTATTTTCAAAGTAAGGGAAGGAAAGGCAAAATAAAATTCCCCTAAAATTCATGTAAGCACTGAAATACCCAGATGTTTACTGTGTAATAATCACAGCTGTTTAAACTACAGTTCTAAGTTTTATAAATTACATAAATACCATGTATGGGAACACACATTTGTTGCTACTTTCATAACTGTCTCTAAAAGTCACCGCTGTTTCCCTACAAAATAGATTATCACAAGGACCGGAAAGGAAATATTTCAGTATCAATATGCTTTTACAGCTGTAATTACCCAATTTGAGAGAAAAACATTAACTCGCTTATCATCACAGAAGCATTAGGTGTGTAGTGTTGCTTAATTCAAGTCATCAGTTTCCACTTAAATACATTGAGTAGACTCCCTACCTCTAACAAGGCATGATTCAGGGCACAAAAGTGCTAATCAAGTTTTCTTTCCCTAGATTATTTACTTTACTGGCAGACAATTTCATTAACCTCCCTCCTGTGTAATAATTTGCTCTGCCACATGTTCAGGAAAAATTATTTGCTAAGTGTACAATTATCTGACCACCCATATTAAATGATAAGTATTTTCAGAAATTCACAAAGAAGAGACAGTCTGACACCTAACCTATTTGAGCTAACCTTAAAATAATGAGGATTTCGATTAGCCCATTTTCATGAGAAATTTAGAATCTTAGATTCCCATTAAAAACATACTGATAGTTAATGACTTGGCACATCAGGGCATCTCATGGCATTTGCATTTTAGAAATGGATCTTATAACACAGTATGGAGAAAATGAGAAATTCTTTAAAAATACAGTTCAGAATCCAGGCATCCAGTGCCTTAGTATCAGCATTACTGATTTTATCTAAAAGATTTAGCAGTTCTCACTATAATTGGGTTGTGTCCTTACCAACTAAAGAGTTTAACTGCCTCTGCAGGGTTAAAAACAATTACCAGGGGGGATTTTCAATGTATGTAGTTACTGGAAGGAAAATCACCTAGTGATTTGGGGCTTAGTAAAGACAAGCCAAACGCAAGTACTCTGTGGGACAGCTGCCACCCGCAGAAGAATGCCCTTGTAAGACTACCTAATAACTGAGTTGCATCATAGGAATTTTCCAACTGCACAGTCACTAAATTAAACATACAGACATATATATGTAAAGAGATGACATTCTTGCTCTGTCCAATTCAAAATCAGTCCAATCAAAATATTGTTAAAGAGGCTAACATTTTCACAATGCATTTAGATCATCTGAGGCTCTGGTCATTTAATCTGCTGAACAATATTTTCAAACAATCCTTCAACTCATTTGATTAGATTCATATTGCAAAAACATACAAAGAAAGGTACTAACAACAGCAATGAATAAAGAAGACATCTTTGTCCCCTCATGTTACACAGAATCTATTGGAGAGAAACATGTATAAATAGATTCTATGTGTGCCAAGGGGTAGGTAAAAGATCTTATGGCAGTACATAAGCAAGCTTCCACTCAGCCTGTAGTTGATTCAGAAAGACTGCCTGGGAAAGGATAATTTGAGCTGAGTCTAGAAAAATTACTAGTTTGCTAATCTGTTGGGTAAGAAATTAGTATCTTTTAAGGAGAGTAATAACCATACATAAAACTGAGGAGAAGCACGAACAATGAGTTGAAGGTAATATAAACAAGATTATATTGTGCTAACAGCTTAACTTTAAGTAACTGATCTTGTAAGTGAGCCTGTTTTTTTTTTCTTTTCTGCCATTTCTTCTGAGTTAGGTAAAACCATGTCAATTAGATGGGGAGTTTGAATCATTAAATACACAACACACTTACAGTGAAAGAGTGGAGGAGACAAGAGAGATTATTCTAACTCTAGTGGGAGAAAGATTTTCCAAGAGATTATTATTTTCTGCTTCTGGATCTAACACCTTACTGGTGTGCTAATGTTAGGTTGGACATCATTGACCCTGATACTCATAGTCATTTGTGACTGATTATTCACTTTTCATTGAAATTGTCATCTTATCTTTCTTTAGAAATTTGAATTCAACCTGAAGATAAAGGAGATAAAATATGATCATTAGAAAAGCCATTTTCTTCTCAATTTTTCGTCTTTAATTTCCCCCTCTCTTTCTCTCACTCCCAAAAGCATTATAAAGCAAATCAGAAGTTACTAAATACTGTGTAACCCAGTAAAATTGAAGCTAAGGGTGGCGATTAGGTAAAGAAGTACAGAAAACAATGAAGAGAGTTAAGAGTGCTGTATTAGGAAGGAAAAAGTACCATAAACCTATTGACAATATGTAAAAGTAGAACACAGCGTTGACTCTAAGCTTTCTAGTATGTATGATGAATGACACACTGTTAAATGACTGCCCTAGCAAAGATAAACCAGTAGAAGCACAACTTTTTCTATTCCAGATTTCTCCCAGGGGAAAACATAGTACAAAGTTCATCAGAACCTTGAACAAATAAATATATAATTGTGAAAAAGAAGAAAAGAAAAAAAAAAACAGTAGTATAACACAATGGTTAATGCTAAACAATTTATTAAATATTTCCTACCTACCAATAATTAAATAAATATATAGTGGATCTATTACTATCTAAATTTTTCTAAGTGTTCTAAATAGGTGAATCCTTTTTATCAAGATGTAAGCCCAGTCTCACTTTAATTACTTCCAAGGGTTTTGTGAAATTCGATGAAGTCTTCACAAAAGGAAAATTGATTGTGATTACTGCTTAATAGTATTTTTCTGGTAAAATATACCAGGCATTTATGTCTTGAAAATATTCCTCTAACATGACTTGTTTCTCTCTATTTGCCTTGCACCTATCAACATGCCTGCATTGTAACTCAGGATTTAATAAGAGTGATTATGTTGTACAACAGAAAAGGATGATACTGGTGAATTACTCAGTAGCTTTCCTATATGGTGAAAATAAATTTATGAAACAGAATAAAGTAAATTATGTGTGATGTGATTCTATTGCTGCTTTGAACCACAGTAAATGGCATGTCTTCAGTATTAGGTATCAACGTTGTTAATTCCCACGGAAAGTGATGAGAAGCAATTAGACTCCTCAGAATGAAGATACACTGATATATCACTAAAGCACTTTTTCAATGCAGCAATCACAATAATTCTAGGAGCACTATTTCAACTGATGACAAGGTAATTCAGAAAAAATTAAATTTATTACATAAAGGAGAAATTTTCTTTTAAAAATACCAGTTCTATCTGTTTGACAAAAAGAATTTGGTTTAAAGGTGTAAAGATATCTGTCAACTCCTAACACCCTACAGGGCAGAGCTTCAGGCAAAACACTGTCACAGTTAGATATTTTATAGTAAAATAAATGTGTTTTACTTGTCTTCTTTGTTCTACTGTTCTTTCAGAGAAAATTGCTCTATGTCGAGGCATGACAATGGAGTATTGAAGTTAGATAATCAAAATCGGCACAATATGAATTGTAAATTAGGGGCAGATACTAATACCTTAGGATTTAAAGCTGTTTATAAGCTGTTTATAACTATATGGGAGGATAATAAGGATACATTTTCAGCAATCCTTAAGAAAACCAACTCTGATGAACATGAGATGGTGAAGAAACCCCAGTATTTCTTGCAATGGTACATAAATGCTTACTTTGGAAGGGAACCAAGCAACATTTTTCTCCTAAAAGTACATACATTACCTGAATGGATAACTTAGTTGTAGAATTCTGAATGTACTCACCTAACATACTTTAATGAAGAAAACAATTCAATATTCTTTTCAGCCAATGATACTTTTCTCTGTTTGAAGAATGATAAATATTAAATTTTAGAGGTGATTCATATAAGGAGAAGTTACAATAAATAAAATCAAGTCCCAACTAACCCCAGAATCATAATTCTCAAATTCCTGGTAGTTGTCAAGAAGATGTGAATGTTTTCTATTGTCAATTTGTTAGGAAAATAACTCTCAAGGAACTATTATGTAGCATAATTATGGCATTCATTGAAAGTCTTCATTCCTTGATCTGCTACAGGTTCTATACCTTTTCAGGTAGCAAATGTCATGCTTAAGGAAGCTACTCTTTCAGTGACCTAACTAGTGCATAGTTGTAACTTACATTTCATATGAATCTGCCCAGATCCAGATAAATCTAAGCAATTGCTAAACTGGAATGTATTGTAAGCACCTGAGCACCATGGTTAAGCTAGCAAATTCTAAATGCTGATTACCAACATTCCTATTGATTTTGAATACTAAGACTTTCAAATGGTGTTCTGAAACTTGAATTTCTAGCCATGATATGAATTGCAAATAGTATCTGGTTTTTAAAAAGATGAATAAATTTCACACTATGACTCAACCTTTTGACTTATGTTAACACTGTTGAGGCCAGCTGGCTTTAGGTAAACCTGGATGCCTGTCATGTTTCAGTATCAGTCTGAAAGCTACCAGGTTTTCTAGAGAGGAGAAGAAAGCATACAACAGATGGGATTTTTAGAAACCTCATGATCTTTTCTCTCATGAGGATTCTACTTAAGACAAAGGCTAAAAATCCTTTTAAAAAGGGCCATAGTGGAGTAAAAATCCCATTTCCAGTTATAAAGAACATGGATTTGTAAAGTTGGTACATTGTCAAAGCCTTTGCCAGGCAATGAATCTTTTAATGCAGATATTGATTTGATCTGCGATCATCAAAGCCAACATGCTTTCTCCACCTAACAAATTATTTTCATTCCTTGATGGGAATCCCTGCTGTGATAAAGCAGCAAATAAGCCTCCAGTCAGTAAAGCAATTTCTTAGCTCAATACATTAACTTGCAGTTACTTATATTTGGACTTATTATCTTCTTTCATAATTTCTATCTGTGCTCTCTAACCCATCTACTCTCAAATCAGTAACCATTGCCAAGTCATAGAACTCCTTCTCCTATGTACAGATTGAACAATGTTCTTAAGTAACCACTAGAAGGCAGCTCATACATAACAAACTCCCTTCTGAACTACAGAATAGTTGCCAAATTTTTCAGTAATGACAAGTAGCTGCCTTTTACAGTATTGCTCAAGGCTGTCTACAACCAAGCTACACATTAGAGTCATCCTTCAAAGTGTCATACATGTAGCACTCTGGTGAAATTCATTTCATGTGTCACAAGGTGTGTGTCTCAGATTAACTTCTCTAATTCTTCCTAACATGACTTTGGGTTAGGGACAGTTTCTTACCTAATATAACCAGAAACCTAAAAACCCTGTGCATCCCACATTTGCTGACGTTTGTTGGTACCACAGATTTTTGTGTATCAATGTAGGTCATATGTGCACAGTTACGGTGATATTCTCAACTACTCATATGAACTGAATCCCTAACGTAGAGGCTGAGAAACCCTGATGAGTCCATAGCCACATCTCATTCCCAATTTTCATTAATATTTTACCCTTCAAAATGATCTAGAATCAGTATTTTTTTTTTTTAGGTTTTCAGTACCCTAGTACAAAAACATCATCAGATTCTAAAACCTTAACTTTCTAAATCTTTCTGTGCCCATATATTTCCACTCAAATATATTCCCTACATTACACCCAAAGTGAAAGTTTGAAATTTATTTTTTCATACTTTATTTACATTTCAAATGTTTCTTTAAAAGTTTAATTTTTTTTTTTTTTTTTTTTTTGGTTTTTCAAGACAAGGTTTCCTGTGTAGCTCTGGTAGCTCTGGCTGTCCTGGAACTCTGTAGACCAGGCTGGCCTTGAACTCAGAAATCTGCCTGCCTCTGCTTCCCAAGTGCTGGGATTAAAGGCGTGTGTCACAACTGCCCGGCAAAGTTTAATAATTTTAAGCTGGTGGAAAAACACAAATGAAAATCTTAAATTTGGTTTATGATGACCTTAAATGGTCCATAGGTTATTTTGCTCTATCCTGAAATCCCTAACATTCTACACACCTCTTAATACTCAAGCCACTTGGACCATTGCCTAGTTCTTCAACTTTTTATAATCATTTATTTCTTGGGAATTTTGTCCATGCCGTTCTTCCTGCCATGGTTGCACTTCTGTTTCCACCTTCTGCATCAACAGTTTCAACTTCCATTTAACACTCAAAATTTTAAAGGACCTAACATAACCGTACTCCGGAAGACCCAACAAGCAGCTGAAAGAGTCAGATGCAGATATTTGCATACAACCAATGGACAGAAGCTGCTGACCCCTCTTATTTAATTAGGGAAAGACTGAAAGAAGCTGAGGAGGAGGGAAAAACCTGTAAGAGGACCAGCAGTCTCAATTAATTTGAACCCCTGAGATCTCTCAAACACTAGACCACCAACCAGGCAGCATACAACCCCTGATATGAGGCCTCCAACACATATACAGCAGAGGACTGCTGGGTTTGGGTTCAATCAGAGATGACGCACCTAACCCACAAGAGACAGGAGGCCCCAGGGAGTTTAGAGGTATAGTGGGGTGGGGGTGGAGAGTGGGGACATACTCGTGGAGACAGGGGGTGGGGAGGAGGTATGGGATGTGGAACAGTTGGTGGGTGGACAGTGAGGGAGGCTAAAATCTGTAGTATAAAAAACAATTAATAATAATAATAATAATAATAATAATAACTCAAATATCTTTAAGCATTTCTGTCTGAATCTTTCCCCTTCCTTGTGCCACAAAAGATCATATCCCTGTGCTACATATTACAATGGCTCTGGGTACCTTTCCTTATTATTTAGACCATTTTGGACATTTATTATATATATATATATATATATATATATATATATATATATATACATACATACATATATATACTGATGTCTATTTCTTTGCTAAGCTATTAACTCAGGGAATGAGACATATTAAATCATAGTTTTAAATCCAAATCCACACAATACAGGGATCAATGTGGATTCATAATCAGATGAAGAAAAGAATAAATCAGTGAAAAAATAGATAACCAAAAGAAGATGTTAGATGCTATGTGCTAATACACAATGAGTTATGATTAAATAATCCTTCATCTATATGTGGGGATTCTTCAAACATATACTACATTTGTCAGGAAATATGGAAATTCTTAATCAAACAGAAAAAAAAACTAGCATCATCTGTTGCTTTTCTTTTCTTTTTAATAATTCAATCATTTATGCACATTACAAACATATATCATCACTTCCCCTCCTCTAAATACCCCCTCACACAAGTAAGTCCTCACCCATTCCAACTTCCCCTTACTTTTCAAGAAAGAGAAGCCCCTTTCTGAGTATCAGCACTACTCATACCCACTCCCCCTTATTAGAAACAAAAGCTAAGCAGCTTAGTAAAAATGGGTTTGCAATCCTCATCAACATTCCAACACAATGCTTCAAAGACATGGAAAGAACAATTCTCAATTTCATATGGAAAAATAATAAGCCAGGATAGTGAAAATAATTACCAATAAAAGAACTCAACTATATTCATAGCAGCCTTATTTATAATAGCCAGAAGCTGGAAAGAACCCATATGTATTTCAACAGAGAAGTGAAGACAGAAAATGTACACAATGGAGTACTACACAGCTATTAAAAACAATGAATTCATGAAATATTCAAACAAATGGATGGAAATAGAAAATATCATCCTGAGTTAGGTAACGCTATCACAAGAGAACACATATGATATGTACTCACTGATAAGTGGCTATTAGCCTGAAACAACATGAAGCTATAGAAGAAAAAAAACCAAAGTGTGGGTGCTTTGGTCCTTCTTCAAAAGGAGAACAAAATACTCATGGGAGCAAATACAGAGACAGTGTGTACTGCAGAGACTGAAGGAAAGGCCATCCAGAGACTGCCCCACCTGGGGATCCATCCCATACACAGTCACCAAACCCTGACACTATTCTGGATGCCAAGAAGTACTTGGTGACAGGAGCCTGATATAGCTTTCTTCTGAGAGGCTCTGCCAGATCCTGACAAAGATATAGGTGAATGCTCACAGCCAACCATTGGACTGAGCGTGAGGACACCAACTGAGAAGTTAGAGAAAGGATTGAAGGAGCTGAAGGGGTTTGCAACCCCATAGGAAAAACAACAATATCAACCAATCAGAACCCCCAGAGCTCCTGGGGACTAAACCACCAACCAAAGAGTACACATGGAGGGAACCATGGCTCCAGATACATATGTAGCAGAGGACGGCCTTGTCAGGCATCAATGGGAGGAGAGGCTCTTGATCCTGTGAATGCTCCATGGATGCCCCAGTGTAAGAGAATTTGAGGGTGGGTGTGGGAGTGGGGGGTGGGTGTGGCCACACCCTCATAGAAGCAGGGGGAGAGAAGATGGGATAAGGGTTTCAGGGGAAAGTGGGAAAGGAGATAACATTTGAAATGTAAACAAAGATATATATATAAACTTTTACAGGAATCAGCCTCCCTGACCTCAAGCTGTCCTGTAGAGCAATAGTGATAAAAACTGTATCGTATTAGTAAAGAGACAGAAAGGTTGGTCAATGGAATAAAAATGAAGACCCAGAAATAAATTCACACACTTATGGACACTTGTTCTTTGACAAATAAGCCAAAAATATACAATAAAAAAAAGAAAGCATCTTCATTAAGTGGTGCTGTTCTAACTGGCTGTCAGTATGTAGAAAAATGAAAATAACTGTCACCTTGCACAAAGCTCAAGTCCAAGTGGATCAAGAACCTCAACATAAAACCAGATACAGTGAATCTAATAGAAGAGAAAGTGGGAAGAGCCTCAAACTTACTGGCATGAGGGGAAATTTCTTAAACAGAAATCCCATGGCTCAAGCTCTAAGATCAAGAATTGATAAATAGGACATCTTGAAACTTAAAAGATTTTGTAAGGCCAAAGACACAGTCGATTGGACAAATCCACAGCCTACAGATTGGAATAAAATCTTTACTAACCTCACGTCTGATAGAGGGCTAATATCCAAAATATATAAAGAACCCAAGAAGCTAAACTCCAAAGAACCAAACAGCCAAATCAAAAAAAAAAAAATGGTGTATAGAATTAAACAGAGAATTCACAACAGAGGATTCTTGAATGGCCAGGAACAATTAAAGAATGTTCAAAGTCCTTTGTGATCAGGAAAAGACACTTCAAAATGAACATGAGATTCTACTTTATACCAATCAGAATAGCTAAGTTCAAAAACTCAGGTGACAGCACATGTTGGTAAGGATGTGGAGAAAGAGGAACACTCATCCAATGCTGGTGGGATTGCAAACTGATACAACCACTCTGGAAATCGATCTGGAGGTTCCTCAGGAAATTGGAAACAGATTTACCTAAAGACCCATCTGTACCATTCTTGGGGGTATGCCCAAGAGATGCCCCACCATAGCACATGGTTACATGTTCCATTGTGATACCCAGAAGCTGGAAACCACCCACATATTCCACAACAGAAGAATGGATACAGAAAATGTAGTTCACTTACATAATGAAATACTACTCAGCTATTAAGAATAAGGACATCATGACCGTTGAAGGCAAATGGTTGGAACTAGAAAATATCATCCTGAGTGAGGTAACTAGACCCAAAAGACATGCATGGTGTGTACTCACTGATAAGTTGATATTAGGTTTAAAAGTACAGAATACCCAGGATACAGTCCGTAGAATTCAAGAAGGTTAACAAGCCAAAGTGCCCAAGGAAGGGTGTCTCAATCCCACATTGGAAGGAGAAGAAAGCAATCACTAGGGGAAGAGGGAGGGAGTGACCTGAGTGATAAAGTGGGGGAGCAGAAAGGGGGAACATGATTAGGTATTGGGGAAAGGAAACTGGAGTGATTCTCTGAGGGCCAGTAAAATGAATGGAAATATGCAACCTTCGGAGGTGGGAGGTTGGGGGGACCCTCTAGAATATACCAGAGACCCGGAAGGTGAAAGACTCCCAGGACTTAATTGGAGGACCTTAAATTGAAATGAAAAACAAAGGGAAGAGGGAACATGTAGAGTCCACCTCCTGCAGAAAGATGGGACATCAAGTGGAGCGATGGTGTTGCCATCCCACAGTCAAAAATTCTGACCCAGACTTGTTACTGTCTAAAAGAACTGCAGGGACAAAAATGGAGAAGAACCTGAGGGAAAGCACAAATTAACCATCACAAATTAGGATCTTTCATAAAGGGAGGCTCCAAGGCCTGACACTATTACTGAGGCTATGGTTTACTTACAGACAGGAGACTAACACGGATGTTCTCTGAGATGCCCAACATTCAGCTGACTGAGACAGATGCAGACAGATTTTCACTCAACCAATGGACTGTAGTTAGAAATCCCTGTGGTTGAATCAGGGAAAGACCAGAAGAAACTGAGGAGGAGCATGACCCCATACGCAGACCAGCAGTCTCAACTAACCTGGACCCCAGAGATCTCTCAGACATTGAGCCACAAACCAGGTAGCATACACTAGCTATTGTCGTGCCCTGAACATATATGCAGCAGAGGATTGCTTGATCTGGCCTCAGTGAGTGAAGAGGCAGCGCCTAACCCTCGAGAGACTTAAGGACCCAGGGAGTGAGGAGGCCTGGAGTTGTGGGATTAGGTGGGGATATTCTCTTGAAGACAAGGGTGGGGGGTAAGTGATGAGGAACTTTCAGAGTGCTGACAAGAAGAGGGATAATGACTGGACTTTAAAAGAAGACTAAAGATAAAAACAAAATAAACAAAAGATTAATGAGAATCTTGTAAAAGTGAAAATGATTAGAAATCAAATTAGGTACACTTACCATATGAACTCCCTACTGAGATAAATTTCATATATTTGTTGGTTTTTAAAAAGCCAACCAGTATAACTGTATATTGATTGCATAGCAAATAGCTGATGGGGCTGGTTGTGTGGCCTTTGTATGTTTTAAAATATAGTTATTTAGACACCATAGACAAATACTATAAGCAAGCAGGTATCAATCAAACTTTGAATGGCTAAATAAATTTAACACAGAAATAACTGGATTGTTAATACAAAAATGTAATTGATAAATTACAAAATCTTTCAATCTCAAAAAATACCACTTGACATATTAGAAATAAAAAGAAAATACACACACACACACACACATATATATATATATATATATATACATATATACATACATACATACATACATACATACACATATATGCTGACCTGTGAGACTGTAAAAGATGTTTCCCTTTAGGATCAGAAATAATACCATTTCTCTACAAAGTACCAGAAGTCCTACTCTGAATTATAATTATTAAGCTAGAACTAATGTTGCAAGGTAGGAATTCAACTTAAACAAGAAAAGTAATCTTTTTTATATAGATGACATGATCTTACATGTAGAAAATTCTGAAAAATATACAAAACTATATTAAACTATTAAAGAATTTGCAAAGTTGGAGGATACAAAATCAAGGCACAAAATCAGTCCTTTCTTTTCATTCCTAAAATAATAGGAATAGGAAAGTAAAACTGAATACACTTATAGTAACATCAGAAAAAAATCAGTTATGATTAAGTTCACCTAAGGAAAATATAGAGTAAAGCAAATACATACAGAACAGCTGGGTGGTTAAGGAACAAACAAAGAAATGAAGAGATAGCTTCTCTTCATAGACTTGAAAACTAAGTATGTTGTAACACGTCAGAATTCTCCAAAATAATCTAGATTCAATGAATTTTTTGTCAGAATATAAAAAACATTTTCGGCTAAACATTAAAATTCATAGGGAAACTTGAAGAGTTCTAAATACACAAAACTATATTAAAACACACACACAAACAAATTTGGAGGTGTCATGCTTTTCAATGTCAAGATTTTTTACCAAACATTGCACAGCATCCTAAAATCCTACCACTTGAGAGGTGGAGGCAAGAGCACCACCTAGTGAGTTAGAGGCCACCCTGGGCTAGAATAAATAAATGCATAATTATTTAATTATAGTGAAATTATATTAATCAAGAGTTTGTCACTGTAGCATGAACAGAGTCATATAAACTAAATAAGAGGCAATCCAATAATAAAGTCACATATGTAATAAAAATATGTATGGCAAAATGTCATAAGTTATCTATGGCAAAAGAATGAAAATAAATTCCTGCCTTATTCCATATATAAAAAGTCAGCTTAAAAATGGAAAGATGTAAGTAAAAAACATGTGGGAAAAATTACTTCTAGGAAAAAAAATGGGTGAAACTTTGTGCTATTTGCTTTGTAAGTGATTTCTTGAATATGACATATTCAGCTTTCAGGCTTTATGAGAAAATATAAGATATTACTTTATGTACAAAATTACTTATCTTGAATTATAAATTTTGATTATCTATGCACAGTCTTCAGACCTCATGGTTTGTGGGCCCACATTGAAGCAGCATGTTATGGTGGCAGCATATGGCAGAGCAAAAACTCCTCTTGGCCAGAATCTGGAAAAGGAAAGTTCTTTGTTTTCAGCACTCTTTGTTTATTGAAACTCCTTTAGGTTTCTAAATGAGTGCTAATGTGTATATGGAAAACACTATTTATAATTTGAAAGAAACTCCATGGAGCTCTGAAGAAGACTAATATGGTCTAAATTTTAAAAAGATATGATCTGGTTCAGGATACACTTACTCCAAATATATTTTAGTCTAGAAAACACTTTAAACTGAAAGAAATGTGTGTGTGTGTGTGTGTGTGTGTGTGTGTGTGTGTGTGTGCAGGATTTTAGGGCTGTCTTTCTCCTACTCACCTTATCTTAATACTAGAATTCCCTTTGCCAGATTCTCCCTAAAGCAGACCCACAATTCTTCCTGGGTGGAACTCCTCCCTTTGAAGGAACTAAAGGAATGCTGAAACTGAGCCTAATCTGAATACTCATTCCGTTATAAATAAAACCCACACACATAGTTTATAGTCATTAGAGCATGGCTCCTTGTCTTCCAAATGTACTTCTATACACCATCTATAAAATTTCTCAGCTTTTTGTACGTAATCATGACAGATTCTCATGTCACATATAACATGGCAAATAAATGTGTAAGTTTTGCTCTTGTAAAGCTGTCTTTAAGTATAAAGGATAGAATCATGAAGCTTTGTATCTTTGGGAAAAAACTATTCTATTCATTCTTTACAAAAATCAAAAATATATTTGACACTGTGGGATGGATAATGGCCTTATGAAAAATACTGAGAAGAGAATTAAGTAAATTGTTGTTGATATTGTATTACAGTTGTTTTAAGTTGCTGGTTTACATTTGTATTAAATTTTGCCATAAGATGTTTCATAATTATGATATATGCATTTCAATATGTAAATTTTTTTCTCACAAAACAGAACATGAGTGAATATTGAAATTTACTTAATGATATGTACTCTGTGAAGTTGAGTGTGCAGATATCACCAACTTCAAAATGTCCTGAAATACAACAGACTGTGTCAGAGTGAATGAATGGAAAGGTGCTTATGTAAGAGATGAATCAAATATGACACATGTAAAATGTAGAGTATAGGTGACCAGAGTTCAGACTATTATTTAACAATTTTTGACATTTTCTCCATATTTCATTTAAAAAACTAAATTGCACAGTTGTTACAGTGAAAGTACACAGAGCACATACTTACTAGGGCCTTTATTATACCTATATACACTGCATCTGCATTGTTTTTCTAGAATGGATTTCATATGTTTTATCTTTTTAATTTTCACACTTACTATATACATTGAGAAACAACAACAACAAAAAGAATATATAACCTACATATTGTGAAGCTAAAGTTACTACATGTGCTTTGTAATTTACAAGTATATTAAAGACATCCAAGAGGGGGAGTACACTGCTGTCCACTCATTTTGTTGAGTAACATTACCTTGGTTCTCAGAGCTTTCATTCTTGTTTGCTTTCCATCATGCCCAGCAAAATGTGATATGCTTTATCCAATTTACTTCATTTAAACTTTCAAATAGTTCACGGATTTTGAGTTATTCTTTAGGTATTAAGAGTAAAGTGTATTTTATTTTACAAAATGTGTTACCCAAGATTAGGGCAAGCCAATGAGTGGTGGATCTGGAATTTGCCTTCTATGTCCAAAATCCTTGTTCACAACCAACTTAACCTCTACACTAACTCTGAAATTTTCAGAAACTTTCTTTCCCTTGGTGAATTATTGGCATAGGTGAAGTGAAGAGAAATATGTCTGTGGTCAGTGAGGAAAACCAGGTAACGGTTAATTCCTGTTGTCTAGAAAAATCTCCCATACCATACACAATGGCTAGTCTTGAGTGATTCCACAAGTTTTATAGGAACTTCTGAATTCCAGGGCTCTTTCTAGTAGGAACACACACCCATCCACACACACACACACACACACACACACACACACAC
>JADRCH010007713.1:2997258-3017871 GCA_019843965.1 Rhynchomys soricoides
CACACACACACACACACACACTCACACATACACACACTCACACACTCAGTGATTCCCAAGGTAACTGCTTTCATCAGTAGTCAGAGATATCAAAGAAAAAAAATAGCTTTTTTTTTTTTTTTCTCTTTCTCTCTTTCACTTTACCTGGTCTGAAGCTAATGGGAAGGGTACTTCTGTATATTCTTTTGTAAATGATCCTTTGCCTCAGGAGAGAGATTAATTGGTTTATATGGTTAGCTACCTTCTTAAAGAAAAATCTTTCAAGAGAAGAGAATAGTAAAAGCAAATCCCTGTGTGTGTGTGCCTTTTTAATAGCAGTATTGACTAACTTGGAAGAAAAATCCCGTGTGCATATGCAACAAGCTTCTTATTTATCTGAGACTTCACAAAAAGGATTTAAAAATTGGTATAAGCCAGTTGGTAGATTTTACAGCATCTAAAAGAATAGATTTCTCTATTAATTAGTTTACATTAAAAATAAACTACAGTACAGTAATTAAAATTAATTGAGTATATATTACGATCTGGGCTATATATTACAAGTTTTATATGATTTAATATTCAATTGTCACAAATTTATGAAGACAACATATTAGTCATGCCATACAAATGAAAATGTATATTGATAATATAAAAAAAACTTCCTTACCTTCTTAGAGGAAGTGTTGGCACTCACTGTGCCCAGTTAACTGACTACGGAGACTATATACATAATTTTCATAATACCAAACACATTAACTCAGGCATAGTATACAAGAGAAAAGAAAACACTATTATCTTAATAAAATATTCAGTAACACAAAGTGAGATAGGAGAAAATATTGTAAGATTTTGACTATAATAATAAAAAATACATTTATGTTATAGCTTATTATAATATTTAAGAATCATCCAAGGCTAAAATTAAAATCCCTAGATTCTATGTATCCAGGTAAGTGTCAAGAGACTGTACCCTGAGATCCAGCTTTCAGAACACCTGTAGATATAAGATGAAAACTTTGAATTAGAACTTCGCAATATTTATTTCACAATTTGAAAGTCAAATCAGAAAGATACTCTGAAGTGGATCTGTAGCAGATGATTACAGATTCTTGGCTTCTTATTCAAGGAATTGAAATAATACCCCTCACAGACTTAAAAAAAAAGAGTACTATGGAAACTATTTACATCAAAGCAAAAGATCAGAATATAGTGCAAGAGAACAGCAGGCATTGTAAGTGAAGATAATCAAAGAACCTGTTTATTGCTTATTACTGTTTCTTTTATAAGGTTCAGGAGGAGGTCAGTTACTAAGACATATAGTGAGAGTGTTTCTCTTCTCTTTTATTCTTTGACAATTTCTATATATGTATTTTGATGTTTTGTTTGATACATTGGCTTACATAAGCTTTTATTTTCTATTGTATATGACCTTTCCCACAGTGGGTCTGATTTTACGCATATACATGTCCGATTATAAATAAGCATAAAATAATAAATAGGGCATTCATCCTGAAAATTTACTAGAAGAGAGTTGGTCTTATTGCCAATACACCACAAACCAGTACCAGTCAGATTGGACTTTGTGTACTTCCTATCTGATATGTGTTTGATTTTTCTGGGAACAAGAGAAAATTCTGTCTTTGTTCAGAGAGTGTAGTATATGCATCCCATTGAAATGGATGTTCAGAGTTGCTATATGCATTCTGCAGAGAAATGTGTGTATGCATAGCACATGCAAGTAATGAAACTAGGCTGCCAAGTGTATTATTAGAAGATGGCAGTGGTAATAACCAAAAGTGTTGTCCCAGGTTACCTTCAGCTTGACAGACCTCAGCTTGACAAAGACCTGGCATAGTTGCCCTGTCCTTATGAAGGACAGCACTGAAGTGGAAAAGGCAACTGCTTCCAATATAACTAAAAGGCCTGAGCAAAGACATGAACACCAGCAATTGGAACCTTGTGAGAGATAGCAAAGCATCATGTCTGGCAGCTGCACTCCTACAAGAAACCACAAAGAAGCAATCCGAGCAATCATATTCCATTCATTGAGGAATCCAAGCTTAGGATTCCATGAGGGACCTCAGCAAAGCAGAATCAGTACCTGTATGTATACCATGCCTGCAAGAGACCACAGAGACAGGGTTAACACAAAAGACTGTACAAGAACAAGCCTGGCTCACATGCACAGGTGAGGAACTGCATACATAAGCTAACACTACACCATTTTGACATTTCCCTTCCTCAATATATAATTTCAAACTCATTAGGACAGTTGTGCCCTGATATACTTTACTTTTTCCTTTGTGTGAGTGGGAGTAGGAGTGGCCTGAATTTGAGTGCCTCTTTGCTTTTTCTTCCTGAGTCTCACAATTGGTTTAAGTTGTTCATGACTTTGTTTTCCTGATTTGGGGGGTTAAGTTGTTTGAATTGGTTTTGTTGTTGTTGGTGGTTGGTTGGTTGTTTATTACCTCTTGCTTAATCTGTATTTGAACTTCAGCTGCATCTATCTTACCTCTTCCCTTTGTCTTCATTGTTACTGTCATCATTTACTTTTATGTCTTTTATTTGTCTCTTTTGCTCTAACACTGATTTATACTACCACTGTACTTCTTTTCCATTCTGTCTTAGGGTTTTATTGCTGTGAAGACACATCATGACCACTACAACTCTTGCAAAAGAAAATATTTAATTAAGGCTGGCTTAGGGGTTCAGAGGTTCAGTCCATTATTGTCAGGGCAGGGAGCATGGCAGCACATAGACAGAGAGATCTTGTGATGGAGAAATAGCTGAGCATTCTAGTCTAGATATGAAAGCATAAGGAAGAGAGCAAACTTCTGGCCTAGCTTGGGCCTTTAAAACTACAAAACCCATCCCCAGTCACACACCTACTCCAACAAGGCCATATTTCCTTATTCCACTCCCTAAGCATTTGTAGATGTGAGTCTATGAGTCAATTCTTCTTCAAAGCATAATACACTCCTACCTTTGATAACTGATATCTTAATGTACATCATTATATTTTTGCTCACTCACTCCCTGAAAATTATTGTTCTGGAACATTGTGTCTCAAGTTTTCTAATGCTGCTACACTTTGATATAGTTCCTCATATTGTGGTGACTCCCAACCAAAAATTATTTTTGTTGCTACCTCATAACTGTAATTTTGCTACTGTTATTAATCATAATGTAAATATTTGTGTTTTCCAGTGATCTTAAGTAATTCCCCTGAAAGGCTCATTCAACCTCCAAATGAATTGTGATACAGGTTGATAACCACTGCTCTGGAAGAAGTAACTATACCTCATCATTATTGCTGTTTTTCATAGTGAACCTATCCATTTAATGTAGTTGCTTCCATGTTTTGTATTCTATGCACTATGTAGTGTGATAGATTGAGCTCAGAGCCCTGAGCACATGAGCTGCAGCTTTCAGTACTGAGCCAGTGCAGTGAGCAACAATGATATATCAACTCTACTGAAACCCAAACACACTTGAATACTGCAAACATTTTCATTAAAGAAAATGAGTTAATCTATGCAGTTAGCCAATCCCAAATGAACAGAACCCATTGAAAACCAAATGAAAAATCAAAGTAATGTGACTCCATTTAAATTTACTAACTTAATAATGACTGTATTGAGGACACATTAGGTTAAAACACCAGCAAATATTACCAATGAATAATTACAAGGCTATTCAGTGAAAGTGTAGATGATAAAAGCCTGTGAGAAAATTCAAAATCACACATATATCTGAGTAAAATAAGGATATAATCATGGAATTTGGAATGGAAAATTCAGATTTCAATTGAAATTTTGGAACTGAAAAGCACAATATCAAATTAAGAAAGGGTTAGTTTTTGACTCACAGTTTAAAGGTACAGTCTATCTTTGTGAGGAAGTCATAAAGACAAAAATGTGAAACATTTTTTTAACTCATCTGTAGTAAAACAAAACAAAGGAGATGAAGGCTAGTCTCAGTTACTTTTTTCCTTTTCATTCAGTTTAAAAAGCTCATCATGAAATAATGAAAACGACTGCTACAGTGCATATTCCCAACTTAACTCAATCTAGAATCTTCTCAAAGACATGTAGTTATATAGAAATTCCTTGTAAATTGAAACATTATAACTGGTAAAGAAAAAGCTAGTTTCATTAATACTCAGATATTAAATGAAACTTACAAGTCTGGGTAAATAGACCCGTGCAAGATTAATGAGACAAGAGAAAGCAGTAAACAATTGATGATGGAAGAGGAACTCTGAAGAGCTGAGCTGCCTGCAAGTCATACAAGAAGCTGCTCTAAGAATGAAGCATGTTTGTCTGTTTGTTTGTTTGTTCTGTAGTTTGTCAACCATGCTGAGATGGACACTTGTGTTATGCAGTTGCCTTTGTGTCACCTATTGTATTATTAAGTTCTCACCTGTAATCGTGTAACTACTTATAATAAAGTCATTGGTTAAATAAATTGGGTTTTTAGTTCTGTTGATGGTGTATCTGGATGAAGAGAAATTTGTTCAGTTCTGCCCAGGAAAATTCATACAACTCATGTCCTATGCATTATTTTCCTTGTGTGGATCTAGATCAATTCAAGCTGTCAATCAATTTTAACCATCACAGTAGATGAACGAGAACATGCAGGCACTGAAAAGATATGTTAAGAAGGTATGAGCAGAATAGAACTACACTGAACACAATGACATGACAAACTCTAGGAAAATGAAGAGATGGTTCAGCAATTAATGAAGCACAAGATACCAAAAGTTATGGGGCACAATGAAAGAAGTTCTAAGAGGCAAGTTCATAGCACTAATTGACTACATTAAAAAATATAGTAGTAACATAACTGCACCTCTGAAAGATCTACAACACAAAGAAGAAATGACATCTCAAAGTTCTAGAGAGCAAGAAATAATCAAAACCAGAGCTGAAGTCAAGAAAATAGAAACATCATAAACAATAAATTACTAAGAATCAATTAAACCAAGAGTATTTTTCTTTTGAGAAAAATTCTTAATATTGACAAACATTTAGCAAAGGTAACTAAAAAGTGAAGGGAGAAGATACAAATTAACAAAATTAGAGACTAATGATGGACATAAAGACAGACACAGTGGAAATTCAAAGAATCATACAGGCATTATTTAAAAGCCTATACTTAACCAAATTGGAAAACCTAAAATGAATGGATACTTTTCTTGATATATACCTCCTACCACCCAATCCTTCCCCTCTGGGCACAGGGAACCCTGAGTAAGTGGAGGTGGAAAGAATGTGAAATCCAGAAGAGATGGAGGAAACCGAGGAAACAAGGCCTTCTAAACACATTGTGATAAATGTGTATATGAACTCACAGAGACTATGGCAGCTGCACATTGCCTGCATGGGTTCTGAATTACACGGGATCCCAGCACTAAGAGAAATAGATGAAACCTCCTTTCATTAACCCAGAAGCTATGTACAATTCATAACTACTTACAAATGATAAAATTGTGTTCCCCAATGGAGTCTATGTTTTAAATCTACAGTTTATACATTCCATAAAAATCTTCCAAGCAGCATAGAAATCACAATGTGATTACATTCTATTTTCTTCTAGTGAATGATCACAATGAGTAAACATAAAAAATCATGTTTCTCAATACTCTCACATGAATAAACATTTTACATATTACAAGTGAAAAGAAACAAATTATTCCCAAGAACATAAGCAAACCCAATGGAATCTTACTGGGTATAAAACTACTCTTAAGTTAAAGCCATGATGATGACCATCATAAAACAAGCTCAATGGCATCTTTGGAAGTTCTTTGTTTCATAATGCTTTGTTAAAGAATTTTTCTTTTTTAAATCTACTAGTTGTTTGCAGATATATTATGGCTTCCAGTTTTGTTTTTTTTTGTTGTTGTTTTGGTTTTTTTGTTTTTTTGTTTTTTTGTTTGTTTGTTTTATGGTGTGATTGTATGTGTGCATGCATCTAATATGTACTTCTTAAGCATTTTCTTTGGCTCTTTTCCTACTGTTTATTTGTTGTCTTCTTACTATGATTTGTTTGGTTTTGGTTTAATAATTATTTTATTTTATTATTACTCTTTGGATGCCTGCATATGTTCTGACAATAAACAGAAAGGTGTTGATTCAGATGCAAGGCAAAGAGTAAAGGAACTTTCAAGCATCGGGAAAGGAGAAACAACAGTAGAATACACTTTATAAAATAATGTGTTTTCTATAAAAAGAAATATAGAAAAGGTGAGTTTACTGCTCTTATCAAAAACTCTATTTTTATTCTAAGCATACATATCAATTGGCTCAAAACTGATATTACCTCAAGCTCTGTGATATCAACGGCACTATTCTGACTTCTATGAGCTCCTGTCCTTACATATGAAAAATCCACCAACAAATGCACATAATTTAAAAATAAATTAAACCTAAATGAGGATTAAATCTATAAATCTTGGTCATGAAATAGGAAATTGAAACTAAATGCATAGAATATATATTACACACACACATACACACACACACACACACACACACACACACACACACATCAGAATATTTCCCAAATCTTGGGGAAAAGAAGGTTCTCCAGATAGAGGAGGCATTTAGAATTCCAATTGGGCAATAATAGAAAGAAAGATTCCCCCATCATACTATTGTTAAGATATTGACTATATATACTACAAAAATAATATTGAAAGATTCAAGAATAAAACATTAAGCCCAGAATAAAGTCAAACTCATCATATAGACAGCAGGTTTCTATCATAGCTAAGACAGCATGTACTACTGTATTTCAATACCTAAAAGATAGTATCTGCCAACCTAGATTACTATATCCAGCAAACCCATTCATTATAAATTAAAAAGAAAAATATGTTATAAATGCAAATTAATAGAATTCACTATCACTAAGCTAACAATATACCTGCTATTCAAAAGAATCTTACAAAGCAAGCAGAGGTAAACACATAAATGAAGTCACTAGAAAGCATCAATTTCACTGACAGTATGTAATCCACAGCTAAGTATTGGTAAAATAGTAATCATTGCACAAACACCAATAACTTAGGAATTAGTACATATATGTTACTAATAACACATAAATTTAATGTCCCTAATTTGACAATCAAAAGGTGGGGATGAATAGGAAGCCATGAAAAACCCCTAGTGAATAAAGTCCTGCATGAATATATGCTGTGCAAAGGATCCCAAAGTCTTATATTCATGGGAAGCTGCAAAGCCTTATCCATGGATAAGTTATTACTCTGATAATAACTAGTTCTGTGATCATTGTAGATGTCTACTTTGAACATATCATACATAGTAACAGAACGTAGTGATATTTATTCAAATATATTTGTTTACAACATAGCCAGAATATTTGTTGGACCATGCATGTTGTGATTTTGCTTCTTTTTTAATTATTTAAAATAATTGTTCACAGGTGCTATGATTCTCTACAACTTTCCATGTTTTATTATTCCTCTAATTTGTACCTCAAAGTAACCTATAAATTATTTCACAAGTTAAACAGTTAACCTCACTGTTAGAACTTTCTATAAATCCTACTTTTTATACAGATTTTTAATTTATTACATGGAACAGTGGTAAGTGTTGTGAGAGTCACGCAGCTCCAGAAAGACCACACCAGGTCAAACAGTTCCATGTGGGGTTTATTGAAAGATAGGGGGAAATGTGGTGGCATAAAGAGAAGGGGAGGAGAGAGAGAGAGAGAGAGAGAGAGAGAGAGAGAGAGAGAGAGAGAGAGAGAGAGAGAGATAGATCAGTGGGTCTTCCATTTATATATGGATAGTGACATAGCCACAGGTATAGGTGGGAGGTAAGCCAAGTGGATTCTAGGAATATGGTGGCTGTTGCCTTGGCAGCAGGTGTGCAGGTCGCACTGTTACCTGTGTGTGATGTCAGTTGTTTCAGAGGTCCTGATGCCAATAGTAAGGATGGTGGGATCTGCAGATCATCCATATTTGTGTCCATGATTTGAATCCTGAAATTAGTATTTAACCATTAATACCATAACATGAATTATTTAAAAGCTTGTCCTACAGGTTTTACACTTACAAAGTGTATGTATTGTATTACTCATATTAGAACAAAAATAATATAAAATGAGTGATTATTATGAATAACCCTATGCAATGCCTAGAGATTAGTCATAGCATATTAAATTTAAGTTGTAATTAACTTATTTTAAAAAGGTTTATTGTCTCTCAATTTTATGAATCTATCTCCTCCCTTGAGCTTTCATCCTTTAGACTTCCCAAGAGATATCAAATCCTGTGTGTTTTTTGCAACAACTGCTGGTGATCAAGTAATTGTATTGTTGCTTTCTGTGCCAAGAAAGGTGGATTATGAATATCTTTTCATTCATTATTAATTACAAACTAGATTGACCGTAGAGATTAACATTAAGCAAACACGTTATCCTATAATTGTTGCTTTGGGAAAACATAATGGTGGATTCTTAATAAATACATGGCACTAGACTAATAATAAAAATAATACTGATGCCACCCAACATTTGGAGCAGGGAGATGATTATTTTCCACGTTTTCTCTGACCTTACAATGTTTCTGCTGTTGAGGTAACTGAACTTCACATGATTCCAGAATTAAAATACAATTGAAAGTTTCACCCTTCTTCCTATACACAGAATACATTATTTGACATATAATGATGATCTTTCTTGTACTTTTGATGAATTCCCGAGTCAGCAGAAGTAATGTTAATGAAACATGAAAAGTCAACATTAATTAGTGATAATGAAAAATTAAAACTCTTTTAATTATTATGTGGGTCTGATATTTTGCCCTCACTAAAATATACAAGAAAACTAATTAATGAGTTTAATGCCACACTCTTCCCTTACTGCATTCTTAAAATTGACTTGGCAAAGGTTGTCAACAAGTCCAAATCAAGCATTCTCTTGAGAACAATGTTCTATTCCTAGGATCTATCCATTCCTACTTCAATAACCTCAAATAATGCTTGTTTTTGGATGAGTCTTATATTTAATGCCTTCTAGGAGAGCTGTGATCCACAAAGTCATTCTATCTACATAGTGCAGAAGAGTCCCTACCCATCCTCTATAGAATTACTGCATTTTTCTATTAGGCAACTTAAAATCTACAACACTCTAACTTGGATTAACAATATAAAATATAACAATATTTCTGGAGAAGTTGAAGATATTTCACTTAGTGGAGCAAAACAGTGAAATGTTTTCATATGTTTTATTTATTGAGGTGTTTCTAAGCATAGGATATGGAAACTACCATGATTTCTGTACTAATTCTTAAAGAATATTCAATGAATTTATTAAGATTAAGCTATTCCCTGACTAGAGAGATGTCTTAGTAGGTAACGGCATTTGCTGCTAAGCCTAATGACCTGATTCTGATTTATAGGAAGCACATGGCAATGAAGAGAACTGACATCAACCAGCTGTCCTTAGACCTCAAAACATGCAGAGTAATACATCCTCCTACATAATATAAAATACCTTGGTGTGACTTTAAGCAAGCAAGTGAAAGATCTGTATGACAAGAATTTCAAGTCTCTGAAGAAAGAACTCAAAGAAGACCTCAGAAGATGGAAAGATCTCCCATGATCATGGATTAGAAGGATTAATAAGGTGAAAATGGCCATCTTTCTGAAAGCAATCTACAGATTCAATGCAATCCTGATCAAAATTCTACTTCAATTCTTTGTAGAGGTAGAAAGGGCAATTTGCAAATTCATTTGGAATAACAAAAAACTCAGGATAGCCAAACCTATTCTCAACAATAAAAGGAATTCTGGAGGAATCACCATCCCTGATCTCAAGCTGTATTACAGAGTAATAGTGATAAAACTGTATAGGTTGGGGAGCACCCTCATAGAGGCAGGGGGAAGGGGTATGAAATAGGGAGTTTCCGAAGGGGAGACCTCAAAAGGGGAAATCATACAAAATGTAAATAAAATAAATATCCCACCCCCCCTCCAAAAAAAAGATTAAGACAGGAGATTCTCAGCCCAGAATTGTGTTATCTGGCAAGTTTTAAAATATAAAATTGTCTATTGTTTTCCATCAAAAATATAAAATAAAAAAATAAAAAACCTGCATGGTATTAGTACAGAGACAAACAGGTAGATCAATGGAATAGAACTGAAGACCCAGAAATAAACCCACACACTTACTGTCACTTGATCTTTGAAAAAGGAACTAAAACCATCCAGTACAAAAAGAAGACAACATTTTCAACAAATGGTGGTGGACCAGCTGGCAGTCAGCATGTGGAAATATGCACATCGATCCATTCTCATCTCCTTGAACAAAGCTCGAGTCCAAGTGAATCAAGTACCTCCACATAAAACCAGATACACTGAAACTAATAGAAGAGAAATTGGGAAGATCCTCGCACTCATGAGCACAGAATTTCCTGAACAAAAAACAAATGGCTTATGCTCTAAAATCAACAACAGACAAATGGGACCTCATAAAATTGCAAAGCATCAATAAGGCAAATGACAAAACAGTAACCAACAGATTGGGAAAAGATCTTTACCAATCCTAAATCTGACAGAAAGCTAATATCTAATATATACAAAGAACTCAAGAAGTTAGACTCCAGAGAACCAAATAACCCTATCAAAAAATGGGGAACAGAGCTAAACAGAGAGTTCTCAACTGAGGAAACTGGAAGGGTTGAGAAACACCTAAAGAAATGTTCAAAGTCCTTAGTCATCAGGGAAATGCAAATCAAAACAAACCAAAGATTCCACCTCATACCAGTCAGCATAGCTAAGATCAAATACTCGGGTGACAGTACATGCTGCTGAAGATATGGAGAAAGAGTAACACTTCTCCACTGTTTGTGGGATTGTAAACTGGTACAACAACTCTGGAAATCAGTCTGGCAGTTCTCAGAAAATTGGACATAATATTACCTGAGGACCCAGCTATACCACTCCTGGGCATATACTCAAAAGATGATTCAATATATAACAAGAACACATGCTCCACTATATTCATAGAAGATATATTTATAGCAGCCAGAAGGTGGAAAGAACCAAGATGTCTTTCAGCTGAGATGTATTTCACAGAAAATGTGGCAAATTTACACAAAGGATATACTATTCAGCTATTAAAAACAATGACTTCATGAAATTCTTAGGCAAATGAATGGAACTAGAAAATGTCATCCTGAGTGAGGCAACCCAGTCACAAAAGAAAACACATAGTATACACTCACTAATTAGTGGATATTAGCCCCAAAGCTCAGAATACCCAAGATACAACTCACAGACCATATAAAGCTCAAGAAGGAAGACCAAAGTGTGGATGCTTCAGTCCTTCTTTGAAAAAAAAAATATTTATTTATTTATTTATTTATTTATTTATTTATTTATAACTTCTTATTTACACTCCAGATTCCCCCCCTATCCACCTTCCAACTGTTCCACATCCCATACCTCCTCCCCACCCAGTCTCAATGAGGTTGAGATTGACCTCACACCACCTGTCTTCTAAACTCCCTGGAGCTTCCAGTCACTTGAGGGTTAAGTGCATTGCAGGGAGCTTCCTGGCCTGGAGAGGGTAATGTTGGAGTGCCCAGAGTAGGACTCTGGTGATGACTTTAAAGTCTGAGGGTCTTAGGACTTTCTAGCTCTCTAACTGTACTGAAATGCTGATGAAAACTTGTAAAAAAGAAAGAAAAAATTCTAAAAAGTTTCTTGCTCTTTTTGAGGGTAAAAGGCTGCTGGTTTAGGAGATTGACACCTGTACCCTAAGCAGCAGGGGATTAAGTAATGTGGCCTGTGTTCTATCTCAGTAGAAATTGCTGGACTCTAACTTTCAATCTGCTAGTCTGAAGTCGCAGGAAGAAAAAGGGACACTTAGAAAATGATTATAGCATTTATTACTAAATTGTAAAAAATTTCCTATGAAAGTTATCTAAGGGGGAAAGCGGAAAGATCCTAAGTGGGGAAAGGAAAAACTTCTTCTAAGTGGGGAAAGGCAAAAAAAATTTAGTAAGGAAAAAATTCTTCCAGGAGGGAAAAAGAAAGGATTCTCCACTAAGGAGAAAAAAGAAAGGATTCCCTACATCTATCCTCTCTGTCTTCAGTACTTATTCGTCTTTCAGAACACGTGATCACATGTTACAAAGTTCATCACAAGTTCTCACAAAATATCAAATCATAAATTGAAATAGGAGTTTACAACAGAGAATGTTTACATGCATTTCCATTAGGAGTTATTATCTGGCTAAACATCCATCACCTGTCTCAACTCCACAGGTCACTGAAGGTTTAAAACCATAACTAAGTTATCAGTGACGTTTTGTATAGATAAACCCAGTCAATATTTTATCTCCTGTCCTAGCACCTATAGTAAATCTTTAGTTCCCTCTTTATGACCTTTGGTTAATTGTTTTACAACCTTTTGGAATGTGCTCTGGGTAGGAGAATGTCTGGTTACTGAGAGCAATTAACTGCTGACACTTGGAAGACTGGCAGAGTTCTCATTGCAGTTTTGACTATCAGTAAAGGACCTAATAGCAGTCCCACTATAAAAGAGTTTAATAATCACTGATATAATAAAGACCTAAGTCATCTATTTGTCTATATAGCATCACTATAAGGCAAAACATCTTCGTGGATCTGCAGAGATCTGCTCCAAAGGTATGTGCTACTGCTTAGTGATTGTTTAATAATAATGTTTAATAATAACAAGAAATGCATATTAATAGAAGGAATCTTTCCTAAAATGAATCCCTTACAGCCTTGCTTAATAAGGGCTCACCTGTTGAAGATTATATTGTGGGAACAAATGGCGCAGGGTAGAGTGAAATCCCGAGTGTCTGACCCAAGTGCTCGCGGCTCCAGAGTGAGGCATGGGACATGCAGGAAGTGGCCATGTGCCTCTGCCCACAGTCCTCTGGGCTAGTCAGGCTGTGAGAAGCCTTTGCAGAGGCCCAGCCCATGGGTGGGGGAGGGGCGGCCATTCCTGAAGGAGGAGGCTGCAGTCTTAGTGGGTTTTCTAACTCTGGGCACTGCAGACACTGCTGGGTGCTGCAGAAGAGCTAGAAAGGGCACAGCTGGGGTCCCTGCCAGGACCCAGTTGGCTGCTTGGGCACCTGCTAGCTGCTTTGGCTTGGGCAGAAGTCTGCTGCTACTAGAAACGCTGAGAAGGCTTCTATGGAAGGGTAGACCTGCAGCTCATTAAGCAAAGGCCAGTTCCATTGTTTCTCACAGCAGATGAAGATGAATAGAGACAGCCCATAGTTCTAAGGTGTTTATTTTCACTGTGGAAAATGGCATGGGTGAGACCTTACCCCGAGAACTTCAGGAGGGGTGAAGTAGAAATAGTAACTGGGAAGGGGCGTGGCTAAGTCTCTAGGTGTTTCATTAACATGGGGATGGCTTGGGACAGCATGGCCACAGCTCTTCCAGTGGTGGAGCTTGGGCGCCCATGACAACCCCTCTACTTGAGGAGAGGCCTGGGGGGCATGACTCTTTTTATAAGTGACCAAATGTCACAGACCTATGGAGAGATGTAGACATGTGTTAGAAGCTAAGAACTTTGGCAAACATCTGCCATCCCTTATAGGCTGGAGACAGCCTATTGGGCCTGCAGCATTCAAACCTTAGCTCCACCAGAAAAAAAGACTGCCAATCATGGCTCAGCATTGTATAATAATCTGAAGCAGGTCATTTCAGGTTGATCACCTGCTAGTTATTAGCTTGTCCCATTATGGCTCCTGACAGTGCATCATCTCTGATTGAACAAAACCCCAGCAGTTCTCTGCTGTACATGAGTTGGGGGCTTCATATTAACTGGTATATGCTGCCTATTGGTAGTCCACTGTTTGAGAGATCTCAAGGGTCCAGACTAATTGGGACTGCTGGTTTTCCTACTAGGTTCCCCTCCTCCTCAGCTTCTTTCAGCCTTTTCCTAATTCAACCGCAAGTGTCAGCAGCTTCTGTCCATAGGTTGGGTGCAAATATCTGCATCTGACTCTTTTGGCTGCTTGTTGGATCTTCAGGAGTGCAGTCATGCTAGGTCCAGTTTTTGTGAGCTCTCCATAGCCTCAGTAATAGTGTCAGGACTTGGGACTTCCCCTTGAGCTAGATCCCACTTTCGGCCTGTCACTTGGACATTCTTTTCTTCAGGCTCCTCTCAACTTCAATCCCTGTAGTTCTTTCAGACAGGAACAATTTTGTGTCAGAGTTGTGACTGTGGGATCACACCCCTTCCCTCATTTGATACCTTATCTTCTTGCTGGAGGTGGGCTCTACAAGTTCCCTCTCCTCACTGTAGGGCCTTTCATCTAAGGTCCCTCCATTTGATTCCTGAGAGTCTCTCATCTCCCAAGTCTCTGGTGCATTCTGGAGGGTCCCCCCAATCTCCAACCTCCAGACGTTGTCAGTTTCCATCTTTCTGCTGGCCCTCAGGGCTTCAGTCCTTTTCCCTCACCCAACACCAGAACAGGTTCCCTTCTTCCCCTCACCCCCACCTGTCCACTTTTCCTTCCAGGTCCCTCCCTTCTTTCCCACCTGTGATTGCTATCTTCTCCTTCCCAAGTGAGACTGAGACATCCTCACTTGGGCCCTTCAGCTTGTTGACCTTTTTAAGAACTGTAGACTGTATCTTGGGTATTCTGTACTTTTTTTTTTTTTTGCTAATATACACTTGCTAGTGAGTACATACCATGCATGTCCTTTTGGGGCTAAGTTACCTGACTCATAATGATATTTTCTAGTTCTATCCTTTTGCCTGAAAAACTCAGGATGTCCTAGTTCTTAATAGCTGAGTAGTATTCAGTTGTGTAAAACCACATTTTCTGTATCCATTCTTCTGTAGTGGGACAACTGGGTTGTTTCCAGCTTATGGCTACACAAATAAGGATGCTATGAACATAATGGAACATGTGCCCCTGTGGCATGGTAGGGCATTTTTTGGGGGGTATATGCCCAAGAGTGGTATTGCTAGGTCTATTTCCAATTTTCTGAATAACCTCCAGATTGATTTCAAGAATGATTGTACCTGTTTGCAATCCCACCAGCAATGGACGAGTGTTCTTCTTTCTCTGTTTCCTTGCCAGCCAACATGTATTGTCACCTGAGGTTTTGATCTTAGCCATTCTGAGTGGTGTAAGGTGGAATCTCAGGGTTGTTTTGATTTGCATTTCTCTGATCACTAAAAACTTTGAGCATTTCTTTAGGTCCGTCTCAGCCATTTGAGATTCCTCAGCTGTGAATTCTCGGTTTAGTTGGATTCCCAATTTTTTTCATTGGGTTGTTTTTGTTTGTTTGTTTGTTTGTTTTGTTTTTTGTTTTTTGTTTTTTTTTTCTTTTTTGGTGGTAGCATCTTGAGTTCTTTCTCCAAAATTGACCATATAATTAGATACAAAACAACCCTCAACAATACAAGAAGATTGAAATCACCCCTTGCATCCTATCAGATCACCATGGCCTAAGGTTGGTCTTCAATAACAACAAAAACAACAGAAAGCCCACATACACATGGAAACTGGACAACGCTTTGCACAATGATAACATGATAAGGAAAGAAATAAAGAAAGACTTCCTGGAATTTAATGAAAACGTTGACACTTCATACTCAAATTTTTGGGACACACTGAAAGCAGTGCTAAGAGGAAATGGCTTAGCACTAAGTGCCCTGGTAAAGAAACTGGAGAGATCTTACACTAGCAACTTAACAGCACACCTGAGAACTCTAGAACAAAAAGGAGCAACTCACCCAAGAGCAGTAGACAGCAGAAAATAGTCAAATTCAGGGCTGAAATCAAACAAATAGTAACAAAGAGAATACAAAGAATCAACAAAACCAAAAGCTGGTTCTTTGAGAGAATCAACAAGATAGATAAAACCCTAGCCAAACTAACTAAAGGCCCCAGAGGCAGTATCCAAATTAACAAAATCATAAAAGAAAAGGGGGAGATAACAACAGAAATGGAGGAAATTAAAAAAAAAAATCAGATCCTACTTTAAAAGCCTATACTCAACAAACCTTGAAAATCTAGAAAAAATGGGTGTTTTTCTAGACAGATATCACATACCAAAGTTAAATCAAGAGCAGGTAAACTATCTAAACAGACCCATATCACACAAGGAAATAGAAGAATTCATTAAAAACCTCCCAATAATGTGTACTCCTTGGTTGGTATACACAGAGGACAGCCTTGTCAGGCATCAATGGGAGGAGAGGTCCTTGGTCCTATGAAGGCTGGATAGATGCCCCAGTGTAGGGAAATTTGAGGGTGGGGAGGCAGGAGTAGGTGGGTGGGTGGAGGAACACCCAAATAGAAGCAGGGGGAGGGGAATGGGATAGGGTTTTTCCAGGAAGGGGGTGGGGGGAAACTGGAAAATGTATAGCATTTGAAATGTAAATAAAGAAAATATCTAATAAAAAATAAATAATAATAATTTTAAAAACTTCCAACCAAAAAAAGCCCAGGGCCACTTGGATTTAGTGCAGAATTCTACAAGACCTTCAAAGAAAACATGATACCAATACTCCTCAAATTATTCCATAAAATAGAAACAGAAGGGCCACTACCTAACTCTTTCTATGAAGCCACAATTACTCTGATACCTAAACCACACAAGGACCCAACCAAGAAAGAGAACATCAGACCAATTTCCCTTATGAATATTGACGTAAAAATACTCAAGAAAAGTCTTACAGACCAAATCCAAGAACACATAAAAATTATCATTCACCATGATCAAGTAGGCTTCATCCCAGGGATTCAAGGTTGGTTCAATATATGAAAATCCATTAATGTAATCTCCTACATAAACAAATGCAAAGAACAAAACACATGGTCATCTCCTTAGATGCAGAAAAAGCATTTGACAAAATACAACACCTTTTCATGTTAAAAATATTGGAGAAATCTGGAATTAAAACCCATACCTAAACATAATAAAAGCAATTTACTGGAAACCAAAAGCCAATATTATATTAAATGGAGACATACTTGGAGCAATACCACTAAAATTGGGGACAAGACAAGGATGCCCTCTCCTTTCATATCTATTCAATATAGTAATTAAAGATCTATCTAGAACAATAAGACAACAAAAAGAGATCAAGGTGATACAAATTGGCAAAGAAGAAATAAAGGTATCACTATTTGCAAGATGATATGATAGTATACATAAGTGACCCCAAAAATTCTACCAGAAAACTTCTCCAGATGATAAACAACTTCAGCCAGATATAAAATTAACTCAAGTAAATCAGTAGCCTTCCTTTATATAAATGATAAACAGGCTGAGAAAAAAAATTAAGAAAAAAACTCATTTCACAATAGCTGCAAATATTATAAAATATCTTGGGGTAACTCTAACCAAACAAGTGAAAGAAATGTATGACAATAACTTCAAGTCTCTCAAGAAGGAAATCGAAGAAGATCTCAGAAAATGGAGAGATCTCATATGCTCATGGATTGGCAGAATTAATATAGTAAAAATGGCCCTCCGACTAAAGGTAATCTATAGATTCAATGCAATCCCCATCAAAATCCCACATAATTCTTCAAAGACATCGAAAGAGCAATTCTCAAATTAATCTGGAAAGGCAAAAAAAAAAAGAATAGTGAAAACAATTCTTAACAATAACAGGATGGCTAAGGGATTCACCATCTCTGACCTCAAGCTTTACTACAGAGCAATGGTGATAAAAACTGCATAATATTGGTACAGAAACAGGCACATGCATCAATGGAATAGAATTGAAGACCCAGAAATAAAACCACACACTTATAGACCCTTGATCTTTGACAAAGAATCCAAACATACAATGGAATAAAGAAAGCATCTTTAATAAATGATGCTGGTCTAACTGACTGTCAGTATGTAGAAAAATGAAAATAGACCCACACTTGTCACCTTTCACAAAGCTCAAGTCCAAGTAGATCAAGGACTTCAAAATTAAACCAATACACTGCATCTAATAGAAGAGAAAGTGCAAAAGAGCCTTTAACTCATTGGTGCAGGGGGAAATTTCCTAAACAGAACTCCAATGGCTCATGGGCTAAGATCAAGAATTGATAAATGGGACCTCATGAAACTGGAAAGCTTCCATATGGTAAAGGACACAGTCAATAAGACAAGTTGGCAACCTACAGATTGGGAAAAAAAATATTTGCTTCAGCCCTTCTTAGTAAGAGGAACAAAATATTTATTGGAAGTAGAAGTTGGGAGGGACTTGGGAGGAAGAAAGGAGGGGGAGGGGGAAGGGGTCAAAATTAGGTATGGGAGGAAATAGAAATGATATACAGTGGGTCAGAAATTTGAACAGAGTTATGTAGCAATTGGGGATGGGGAACTGGGAGTAGCCATCAGCAGTCCCAGATGCCAGTAATTCAATAGTCTCCCAGGACCCAATCAGGATGAGATTAGCTGAAATCCCAACAAAGGGGAAGGAGAACCTATAGAGACCACATGCAGAGGATAGGCAAAGTCCCCAGTTGGGGTAAGGGTCTACCCACTCATTTCCCAATTTATAACCCAGAATTGCTCCTCTCTAAAGGAAATATGGAGACAAAGTGTGGAGCAGAGACTGAAGGAAAGGCCATTCAGAGACTGCTCCATCTGAGGATTCATCCCATATACAGTCACCAACCCAGACACTATTGTGTATGCCAAGAAGTGCTTGCTGACAGGAGCCTGATATAGCTGTCTCCTGAGAACCTCTGCCAGAGCCTGACAAATACAGAGGGGGATGCTTGCAGTCAACCATTGGACTGCGAACTGGATCCCCAACTGAGGAGTTAGAGAAAGGACTGAATGAGCTGAAGGGGTTTGCAACCCCATAGAAAGAACAACAATATCAACCAACTAGACCCCTAGAGCTCCCAGGGACTAAACCACCATCCAAAGAGTACACATGGAGGAACCCATGGCTCCAGCTGCATATGTAGCAGAGGATGTAATTTGTCGGGCATCAATGGGAGGAGAGGCCCTTGATCCTGTTAAGGTTCAATGCCCCAGTGTAGGGAAATGCCAGGGCAGAGAGGCAGGAGTGGGTGGGTGGGTAAGTGGTAAATACCCTAACAGTAGCACAGGGAGGGGTTATGTGATAAGGGCTTTCTGGGGGCGGGAATCAGGAAATGGGATAACATGTGAAATGTAAATAAATAAAATATCCAATAAAAATAAATAATTTTAAAAATCCTAAAAAACAAAACAAAAATAACTAAGAAATAAATTAATTCATATGTTTAGGCATATTTGAGATGTAGAAATTATGTAGAGTAGGGTAGTAAGAAAGGCTCCCAAGAATGAGTACAGTTCAAGAACAAGGTATTTTGCTGTAAAATTTTCTATTTACAGGAGAAATCACCCTTAATTATTATTTTAATGCTTCCTAATGAATTGTTGATGTCCATCCATATTTATTATAAGGGGTGATGTGCTTTATTCATATTAAGCCAATTGTAATTTTAATGTCCTTCAGAAATACTTCCACAGACATATTCACAATATTTGATCAAATATCTGTAAATCATGATCCATCCAAGTCAATGCATAAAATTACTCATTTCACAATATGAACAATGGTATTGTGCATTTTAGTAGTTTTTCGAGTTTAAGACAAACCAATATTCTAGAGGCAGTGGGGATGAAATATATCTGATCAGAAAGTTTAAGAAGACAAATTTAAGGATCAACATAATGCAACTGAGAAGACTTGGCAACTTGCTTTTTAAAAAAAGTTTCGAGAGTGTTTTTCAAATGCATTTACATCATATAAGTACTTAAAAACAATGTTTGCTGTCAGAATTAACAAAACACAAAACTTGTAGCTTCATTTCCTAATATAACATCGTAGACGAATGTTGATAGTATGCCCTACAGAACTATTTTCATTTGAATGGTGTTTCAGTAGGTTATGTCAGGCAACTAAAGCATAGATATATTTGAAAACTCATTTAAAGTTTGAGATATAAAGAGCTTTAAAGTCACTTTAAAAGAGAAGTGGGCTATGGGCCCAGCTCCTTATGCTACCAGATTCAAGATGGTTTCAAGCATGGCCAGAAAAAAAATTCTGATTACTGAAGGCAGTAGCTAATGCGGAGACTACTAAATGTTCCAACTGCTGAGAATAAGAGATGGTGAGTGCTCTGCCATATGTGGAATTTCTATATCATCTCTGCCTAAAACACGAAGATCAGCAAACATCACTGAAGCAGGGATAGAAAGACTCAGAGAACGGAGAAGACTGCAGTGAAAGGTTGGCTCTCATTTAACCTGACTGCTATAAATATGAACTTGCAGCAGATGTTTGTAGTGACAGGAGATCTCTTCAAGATCAAGAGAGTTAAAATTCCAACAGTGATAAAGGAGGAACTCCCAATGCTTCACTTCTAATACATGATGTTTATGAGAAATCAGCCAGTTTTCTTTGTGGACAGGTAAAATTCCACCAAGATACGTTGTATACAAGTATGAGAATTTTGAAAGCTAATAAAAATTGACATGATATGATGTACTTCATTAAGCACTACAGACAATATTTTATTCAACAATTATTATGTGTTTCAGCATTGTGAAATTATATATATATATATATATATATATATATATATATATA
>JADRCH010007713.1:3022015-3207592 GCA_019843965.1 Rhynchomys soricoides
ATACAACATTATCCTAACTTAGGAGATTGCTTGTATATATTTATCAACAATTAAAGAAAAAAGGCCATGTATTTGAAAATGAAGATTTTTTTTAATGGGAAGGTTTGGAGGAAAAGAAGGGAAAATGATATAATTATATTATATAATCTAAAACAATTATTTTTAAAAGTAAATAATATATGACTCTGTTCAGAGATATTTTTTTATATTACTGGTACTTCTATATTACTGGTGCCTCCTCTAACTTGTTTTTTTTTTTAGTTCCTGTGCTACAAACTTTTTTTCTGAATGTGTTGTGAGGTTTTTGTTTGTTTCATGAGACCATTTCCTAGATATGCCAAAATAACATCAACCAGTCTATGTAGTCCATTATGACTGTGAACTTCTGAATTTACTGTGCTGACCTCCTAAGTGCTGAAGATTACACACACATGCCATGATATCCAGTTTCTGAGATACTAAGAGTCAAACTCAGGGCTTCCTTTTATGTGCTCTACCAACTGAGCTGCATGCCCAGTCCATCTGCTGTTTTTAAAATTATCCTAAAGATGATTCACACGCTAACATATTTATTAACTGTCATAAATGACCAATGAGCTTATATCCATTCATTAATCTAACATTCTTCCATAGGTTTATGGAGTGGATGCTGCTAATATAACATTGCTGAGTAACTGTGTTATGGAAGACCAAAGAAGCAAAACCAAAATAAAACAAAACCAAATGCTTTCTAATATATATATATCCCTGTTTTCCTTGGAATTTGTTCCTAATATCTGATCTGGAAATAGGGAAATAGGCTCTATACAGTTGTCATTAGTACCTCAAATTTCTTGGTAAAATAAAATTTCTCTGAATTCTACAGGTGAGCTCTAATTTAAATTACTAGTGTCCTTACCAAAAAAAGGAGCAAAGTGAGATCAGAAACTGGCACAGGAGAACATTACATGACCAGAGAGGCAGAGATGAATAATGCACCAAAAACCAATATGTTTAGCTGATACCAGAAGATAAATCAACTCTGGGGCCTGCATAAAGAAACACAGTAACAGTGACTCTGTTTTCAACCCTGTAATGCTGAATGTATATTGCTACTTTCTAGAACTGTGAGAATAAACTTATATTGTTTAGCCAATATATTAGTGGCAAGTCATTTTACCAGCTCTGGAATAGTTGTGTACAGTGCCTCTGGTAAATACAAAGTTATAGTTTGAGTAGGTTCCAGAACAGGTTTTCAATATTCAGACCTCATACATTTAACCTTAATACTTTATCCATTTTATGATATTAAAAAAGCATAATATAATATTAAGCCACTTGAGTATAGAAAAATTTAGGGTAACCTTTTTTTCTAATTTCAACTTCTTTTTCAAAATTATATATATATATATATATATATATATATATATATATATATATATATACTGAAGACAAGCTTGTTTTTAAATATTAGACATTTAAGTTTCAGCAATTCCTAGATTTTCTGGATTTTTATATTGCTTTACTGTATAGTCACTGATTAGGCACACTGACTTTCTTTCTTCAGTCCTACACACGAATGAATTAAATGAAGTCAAAATGTTAGTGTACATAAAGTATAAATGAATACTTGGAACTATATTTATTTATATAAAACGTATTTGTTCAAAACACAATACAGGTAAAAACAACTTTCTCTTCATTACAAAAGAATAGTTAATTTTGTATAACTACTAATTAGCTGAATCTCATGGATTTCAATAGAAACAAATTTAAATAAAAATTTATAAGATTACCATTGTTGCGACAGAATAATTAGACTAACTACTTCTACTTCTTCATAAAACACATCGTACTTTTTCAAAATGGAATTTATTTTCATCCTGAGACTTAGCAAGAATAAATACTTTAACTCTACAAGTTAGAATATTAACCCTACTCATAAGGCAGCAGATCTCATTGCCTATGTATTTAATGATCTCCAAAACTAGTTACTCATAAGCCAAGCCTTCAAGAATAAGAAGAATGAAAAAGGTTTCTTTTAAAATAATCATGTAGTTGGATCATATGGTAGATCTATTCCTAGCTGTTTGAGGAACCTCTGCACTGATTTCTATAGTGACTGTACTGATTTATACTCCTTTTATCAGTGAAAAAAATTTCTCCTTTCCCCACCCCCATTTCAGCATTTCATATAATTTACTGTTTAGATTTTAACTATTCTGACTTGGATAAGACAAAAACTCAAAGTAATTCTAGTTTGCATTTTGCTGATGACTAAAGTTTAAGAAATATATTTCTATTAAAATTTAATATTAAAAAGTATTTCTCAGCTATTTAAATATTCTTAGTATGTTCCATGACACAATGTTTGGTTTCTTGGTGTTCAGTTTTGTGGATATTTTGGGTGTTTATTTTTTTCTACTACATACTAGATTTTGTAAATACTACATACTAACTACGTACTATCTGTCAGATGAATAGTGGATATTTTTTCCTATTCTGTAGGATGACTAGTTAGTTAAATTGATGCATACTTCAGAATACAGTGTGTGTGCTATGGTATCTTTGTGGGCCTGGGTGGACAGTGAGGGAAGCTTCCATACTGCCCTAATAGAACAGGTACCCACGTCTGCTTGCATACCACCTGACACAAAATAAAGCATCCTAGCAAACTAGTGGAACTTTACAGTGAGCCTGGAACAGGGTGGTGGCTGCTTTCCCCATCTTTACAGAAGTCCCTGCCCAGGCCCTGGCAGCCTGGCATCTCCCCATAGTGCCAGTGGGATTGTTGGTTATTCCACAGCTCATTTCAGTTCACCATTGTTCCAAGGGCTGTATAAAAACGTGTGCTGCTGGGCAATTCAGTCCATCTGCACCTCGATGTTTCTTGGATTCATGACTCTGTCTCCTTCACATCCTCCTGGACCCAGGGTCCCACAGAGATCCCATTTACTCATTGTTTACCTTGTTATCCCCATGCGTCTGGGATTCTTATCATAAAGTCCTTCTGTGTGCCCATAATCTGAACATATAACAAATGACTTTATATCCTACAAAACACATTTCTTCATAAAACAAAACCTTTAGAAAATGGATAGATTTTGGAGGCTGGAGAGATAGCTCAGTAGATAAGATTATGGAGAGGTTTTGCAGAGAACCTTATTTCAATTCCCAGAATCCACATGGAGAATCATCAATGTCTGTAACTCCTTTTCTGGGGACTTTTTTTTTTTCTGGCCTTGCACACTTGTAATTGCATATGGTGCACATAAATGCATTTAGGCACACACACACACACACACACACACACACACATTAAAACAAATAAATAAATGAATTTAGAAATAAATACTTAGTTCCAGATTTCCATCACATTTAAAACAAATTAGGGCTGGAGAGATGGCTCAGCGGTTAAGAGCACTGACTGCTTCTCTTCCAGAGTTCCTAAGTTCAATTCCCAGCAACCACATGGTGGCACAAAACCATCTGCAATGGGATCAAGTACCTTCTTCTTGTGTGTCTGGAGAGAGTAATGGTGAATACATAAAATTGAATAAGAAAAACAAACAAACAAAAAACAAATTAAATAGATATGATAATTGGTTAAAATTTTACTCTATTAGTTAAATACCATTTTTTCCAGATAATTTTGCATTTCAAAACCAAGACACGTACAAAGCACATTTGCACCTATGTTTCACTGCTGTTCCATTCACAATAGCCAGGAAATTAAAACAAACTATATGTCCACCAACTGATGGATAAGGAAAATGTGATAAATATATACAATACAATATAGTTCACCTATTAAGAAAAATGAAGCTATGAAATTCACAGGTAAATAGATGGATCTAGAAACAATCATTCTAAAGGAAAAACACAAACCCAGAAAAACAAATTTCACCTGTTTTTTATTTTCATTTGTAGATGATGGTTTTTAATATTTAGAGATGTATGTATTTAGAATAGTCATAGAATTAATTGGTAAAAAATCATGGAGGTGTTACAATTTCAAGAGAGGAGACAGAAAATACAATTGTATAAATGGGTAAAGTATAACGATTGAACAAGAATGGTTAAATTTGGTGAGAAATGGGAGTAAAGAGTAGAGATGGGAGTATGGAGAAGAATAAATATTACTAAGGACCTTCTGATGAATTCATACAGTATCTTTCTCTTGTAGAATCTTCCTTAAAATTATAATATACATATATAATAAATTTAAATTAATTTAGTCTACTATGCCCCAATACAATACCAACAAATTTTTAAAAAACAATACTAAGAATGTGCTACCACTTTTGTAGTTGTTAGCCAGTGGCATTGCATAGATCCCCACATATTACTAGCTATTTCCATTACTTACATTACTTGCCTGAATGTGGTGCTAAGAATATTGCTGAAGTCACCACATAGTTGCTTCATGGAAGAAGTAAATGGCACCAACTTGGAAGCTTGATCCTTATCTTGCTAAACACCAAGATATTTTACTTTTTCCTACTGTAGGAGAAAAATTATTATCAGTATTACCCTTCTTAATATCTCAAAAACTATAACAACCATTGGCCAGACATGATATGTTCACTGTTCTGAACTAATGATCAACAGTACTAATGGGGCAAAGAACCCTAAGCAAGAACTCTAGAAAGCAAGGTCTTAGAAAGAACCTGTTGCTATTATTCTAGTAAATGAGTCTAGCATTAAACTGACAATGTGTTATCCTTATTCCCACATGTAAAGGGAATCTCTAAATTCTGGTCAGAGAATATTCTCTTTGCAATGCATGCTATTAACTCAAAAGTCCCAGCTGGTAAACATACAGAGAATAAGAGACTATGTAGCTCTTAGCCCTAAATGGGAAATATGTATCATGCCCTCATCTCCTGAGATTCAGGAAATCATCGCAGAAGAGATAACAAAAAGATTTTAAAGCCAGAAGGAGTAGATGGTTGCAGTGAAATAGTTTTCCACATTTAACAGAAAATTGCACATATGAATTCACAGTGGCTGTCCACCATATACATGACTCTGGAAAGCTAAAGACAGAAAAATCCCCAGAATTAATCAGAGTAATTGGGTAGGGAATGCAGGGGAGGGGGGGGACATGAAGTTCTACCCATTGTTAAGACTCTATTGGCAATTGATATCTGCTAGGAGAGTGAGAGGAGTAGGTTCTTTTTCTTAAAGATTGTGGCCCCTGAGAGCCCAACCATGTTTGACTCAAAGGACATATACCCAAGAATATATGGGAAGCAAAAACTAGACTCAATATTTTTGATTTTTAAAAGAGAACACAAAGTTGTATATACATGTCATATTTACATTATATACAGATATACATACCACTCAAAAAATAAGATAAAATGCTTTTATAGGCAAAGACCATGTTAACCAAAATGTTCATTGCCCACAATTCTAGAATATTGAAATTTTACTATAATTACTTTCATTGAAACTTTTTAGTAGAGAAATGAAAATCCTGCCTTTTAAAAGAAATTGTCTTCAAATATCATCGCTTTCTGAAATACAATTTATAAATTTTTAGTAAACAGCTCAAACACTTTTCAAAAAATAAATTAGGTAGTAAGCTTCAAAATATATATTATATACAGCTTATTATTAACTAAAATTTAAGACATTTATCTTAAATAGCAGCACTAATAATTTTTAAAAAGTTAAAATATCAACTCACCGGACCACCGAGAACTCCTAGAGACTAATCCACCAACCAAAGTGTGTACGTGGAGGGACCCATGACTCCAGTTACATTTGTAACAGATTATTGCCTTATCTGACATCAATGGGAGGGGAGTCTCTTGGTCCTGTGAAGGTTTGATGCCTCAGTAAAGGGGGATGCTAGAGCAGTGAGGCAGGAATGTACAAGTGAGTAGAGGAGCACCCTCATAGAGGCAAAGGGGAAGGGGGAGAGGCAGTGGGATGGGAGGAGGGGCAACCAGGAAAAGGGATGTCATTTGAAAAGTAAATGAATAAAATGATTAATAAAATGTTAAAATTTTCTATTTCAGTGGGAAAACATCTTTCAGAGTAAAATAAGTGATAGCTATATTTGTTTGATTTGTACCTAGCATAATATATGAATATAACATACAAGATGTATATACATCTCTGTTATGCATTAATGAAGGAATGCTTGCCATAGAAATACTTCCGATTTCAGCTAATTTAGTATTTGCTTGTTACCTTTATTTTGACTTTTGAACTTATGTGGATTTATTTTGAAAAGATTACAGGTTCAGTGATTTCCAATCTCTCCTAGCTCTCAACCCTGCCCCCTCCCCACTCCCCAAACTTGATCCCTAATCCTGTTTTCCTCCCCAACCCCTTTCCCACCTAAGCTACTTTGCTCCATCCACCTCTAAAGTCCATTTTATTTCACCGTCTTGATAGAAACTCAAACATCTTCTTTCCTTCTATAGCTTCTTTGTGTTTGTGGATTGTAGTATGGTAATACCTTACTTTATGGCTAATATCTACTTATAAATAAGTACACACCGTGTGTTTCTTTCTGGTCTGGGTTACTTCACTCAGGTAGTTATTTTCTAGTCCCATTCATTTGCCTGAAAATCTTACGATTTCTTTGTTTTTAATAGCTAAGTAGTATCTTATTTTGTAAATATACCACATTTTCTTTATCCCTTCTTTGGTTGAGGGAAATCAGTGGAGGTGGCATCTCTGGGTCAGGAGTGCCTCTCAGGAGACTATGGGGGTGACCTTACCTGAAACTTCTACAATTGAGGGATATAGAGCCTAGATTTGCCACCTCCTATAGCCAGGTAGGACTTCCAGTGGAGTGAGAGGTACACCAACCACCCACAAAACCTATGAGCTAAATTTGTCCTGCCTACAAGATATGCAGGGGTAAAGATGGAGCAAAGATTACAAAATGGCCAACCAATGACTGACCAAATTTTAGATCTACCACATGGGAGAAAGCAAACCCTGACAATATTAATGATACCCTTCTATGCTTACAGACAGAAGTCTAGCATAACTGTCTTCTGAGAGGGTTCATCTAGCAGTTGATGGAAACAGATGCAGAGAACCACATCCAAACAATAGGTAGAACTTTGGGAGTCTGGTGGAAGAGTTGGGTGGGGAGATTGAGAGGGTGTGATGGTGGGACTGGAAGAAGAGTAGGGAGGGGGTTTCAATCAGGCTGTAAAGTGTATGAATAAATTAGTGACTTTGACTCTTGAATACTGTAAGCCATTTATTTGAAGAATGCTTCCAACTTTATATTTATTTACTTTTTCATTATGATTCACCTCTGAGTATTCATTTTGTTTGAGAATTAAACAAAAGGGAATCTATGGCCTGTTAAGGGATCTCACTCTACCTTTATATGTTAATATACTACTCCTGAATTTCTATTGATATTGGTATCAATAAATTACTCCTATATTTCTATTGATATTAGTTTAAACAATCTATTTTTTGCCAGTTTAAAGTATAGTACATACAATGAGGTATAATGCATAAAACTTAACCTATAACTATGTTACTAAATTGTATTTTACTAAATTATTATTTTATCATATTGTTGGAAATAAATTCTTTACTCATAAAACTGCTTATTACAGAGCAATATCCTGTTCTATGCTATCAAGACTTCAAAACTCAGTGTTTGCTGAATATCTTGGTCATATTTAGAAGCAACATAGTATTATTAACTTATATGGTCTAGGTTTTGGTATGTATGCTCTATGATATTGACAAGAAGAAATCACTGAATGATGTATTTCTCAAAACATAGCCCCATTGCCATGCAATGCATGGTACATATAATCTGTTTCTGTCTGTGTTTGTGTTTGTCTGTCTGTCTCTGTCTCTCTCCATCTCTCTCTCTCTCTCTCTCTCTCTCTCTCTCTCTCTCTCTCTCTGTGTGTGTGTGTATGTGTGTATTTAAAATTAATTTCAGTGGCATATTTAAGAAATATGGGACACTGTCTACAGGACCACAGTTCTTAGTCTGTATTAATGATTAGAAGGAAGACTCACACTCTTGATGTTAAGCTACCCAACAAGTACCTGTGATTGAGTTACTTCTGCCACGGTGCTAAGGAAGAGACAATTGTGACCAAGAGCACACATTTCTGTTTCAGTTACTAACTTATAAATGTTTTAATACAAAAATAAGTAGACAACCAAAGTCCCAGAACTTTGCACCTCTAAGATAAACGAACTGCTTTTTGGTTGAAAAGTTTATAAAACCATATTTTTGTCTTCTTGGAGTTATAGAAAAAAATCTACGTTATAACTTCTAAAGACATAATGATTTTGAACAAAAATACTTTCCTATGATTCATCTAAGAATTGGCAAAATTTAGAACCTTAAAGCAATAATTCAATATTTCATAGTTCTAGAAGTGAGAAATCTTAAAATCAGCTAAAGCCAAATTGTTGTCAGAGAGTAATTTTTCCCAATCCTCTATTGAAAATTTGTTCCATTGCTATAGTTGCTTCTAGAAGTCTACTTTAGAATTTATGATTTTATAAATGAAATCATAAACTTTTCATTTATCTCCATAACTGGTATTCACATTCTGTTATCTACTGTCGTCACATCAACTCTAATACCTTTTCCTCTTTTACATATTTTGAGACTTCATGTATGTGGTGTGTGTGTGTGTGTGTGTGTGTGTGTGTGTGTTTGTGTGTGTGTGTGTGTTATTTGGGGGGTGTCTCGAGATTATGCAGGGTATTCTTCACACTAAGATCCTTGCTTAACTCAAAGACTTCTGGAAAACAAATTTAGCAAAGTAAGATGACAAATTAATAGATTCCCGAGAGTGGGAGCTTAAAATCCTACTAATAAATTTTTTAAAATATGTGTAATTTATCAATTAGAAACTATAGGGAGCAACATAAATTGATAAGGAATGATTTGAAAGAGTGAATCTTATAACAAGCTATCGTTTTTTAGAAAGCAACACAAAATATATGTTTATATTAGTGTGTATCTCTGAGTAAAAGCAAATTTCCTGAACAAAGATGTTCTGAAGTTTTTAAAGAACAATACTCAGTTACTAGCTATATACCATTCTTAGGATATTAACATTAACCACAATTCCCTGTGAGAATAACTAAAACTACTGGGTAATTTATTTCTTCCAAATGTATTTTTATTTGTTAAACCACATAAAGGAGGTGTGTAATACATAAGTCTTTAAAACTTAAAAAAGTTATAGAATAATTTCTCTGCCTCTGTTATTAACATATGTGAGCACAATGACAATGAATACCACAAAACATATAAAACAAACTTGGTAAAATGGAATAGAAAAGGTAGTATAGCTAAATTATATCTGTAAATGATTTAAATCTATAAACATAAAATAACTGTCAAATATATTTAAAGGAATAAATAAAAACAATAAAAAGACATAAAGCCCCAAATCTAAATATGCTATCATGTCCCCAATATTTAGGGTAGAATTTCTCCCTCTGATAATTCTCTAGAAGTGACTTTACAGTCATCACCCAGAGATGTGCCTAGATGTCCTAAATTAAGTCAAGTTGTCAAGGAAGATTAGCTATCTTGGGCTTTAGAGAACAGTGATAACATTACTGTGAATAGTTTCATACTAAAGTAAGTTTACTTAAAGACCTGCTCTCATCTGTAACAGGACTCAAAAAGGAGCATCAGAGGTGACAAAAACAGGGTACTTTGAAAAAAACCTACTAGGAACGATCTTCTATTCTCATTTGATGCTGGGGGCGGGGGGGCAGCACACAGTATTTCACTGCTCATAGTACAATAATGTGCTCTCATTATTCCTCTAGTCATGTATTAGAAACAAAGCAGGGAGTCTACTGTTAGTGGCCCTATATTTGGTAGAAGTAAGTTATGTAAGATGGGATTTTCATCCCATAATAAGAGGCAACAAGAGACACAGCTAGAATTCACCCCACCCGCCACCGCTGCCAGTAATGCCAGGTGATTTAAACAGGTGATATCTGACCTTATTCTAATTTGTTTGTCATGGAGAAGGTCAGTACTGTACTTGTGGTCTACACCTGTCATATATGTTTATCCACTAAATAAAAAGTAGTAAATGGAAAATGTCAAAATTTTTTAGGATAAAAAAGAAGTTTTACCAAAAGCATACCTTTTCTTTGAACAAGTGGAAAATCTAAAATCCTGAATGAAAAATATCTGAGTAATAGGACCATCCCAGTTTCATATACTTGAATGATTAGCTCCCAATTGGTTGACTATTAGTAAGAATTAAGAGATATTAGAGGATGTGAAACACTGTGGGTGGATTTGAACTTCCAAATGTACACAACAGACACTGTGTCTGTATCTGGGTGTCTGTCTGTCTGTCCGTCTGTCTCTCTCTCTCCCTCTCTCCTTACTTCTTTTGTATTGGATGGAAGCTCTCAGTTACTGCTATAACATTATGCCTGAATTCTTGCTGCCTTGCTTCCCACCATTATCATCATGGACTCTAATCCTCTGAAACTCTAAGCAAGTGCCACAATCAAATTCTTCCTTCTAGAATTTGATTTGGCCATACAGTCTCTTTACAGCAGCAATAGAACAGTAACTAGTACAACTAACACAATATACATCAACAAAGAAATAAAGAAAACATATTATATGCACATGTTGGAATTTTATGCAGCTGTAATAAAATGAGATCGTGGAATTTGAGAAAAGTGAATGCAATGAAAATCATATGCTAAGTTACATAAACCAGTCTCAGAATGATAAAAACCATATGTTTTCTCTTATATGAAATGTGTGTTTGTGTGTGTTTCTATATATGTATATTGGAAGACCACAAAACTAAAAAGGGGTCATGAGAGAGAAGGAACCGATCTTAAAGAATGTGGGGAAAAGTGTATAAAAATACATGTAAAAGAAAAGTAGAATGTGTGATTAACTGAGGGGAGAGATCCAACTAGAGCAAAAGAGCTATAGTAGTGGTGGGTGGTTAATTGTCGGGCAGTGATAAGAAGTCTGTTTTCTGGTAGAGCTAAGGTTTGAATGCTGCAGGCTCAATAGGCTGTCTCCAGCCTATAAGGAATGGCAGACTTTGCCAAAGTTCCTAGAATACAGCTTCTAACATCTGGCAACATCTCTCCATAGGTCTGGGACATTTGTTCAGGTAAAGAATGGTCAACCCCCCCCTCCCCCAAGCCCCACCACAAGAAGAGACGTAGCCATGCAGCCCCAAGCCATCCCTATGTTAATGAGACACCTAGAGGCTTCCCAGTTAATATTTCTACCTCGCCCCTCACGGAGGTTGTGGTAGGATCTCATACACACCACTCTCCACAATAAAAATAAACTTCTTAGAACTATGGACTGTCTCTGTTCATCTTCATCTGCTGTGGGAAACAATGGAACCGGCCTTTGCTTAATGAGCTGCAGGTCTACCCTTCCATAGAAGCTTTCTCAGCGTTTCCAGCAGCAGCAGACTTCTGCCCAAGCCAAGCAGCTAGCAGGCTCCCAAGGCGCTAACAGGTCAAGGCGGGAACCCCAGCTGAGTCCCTTCTAGCTCTTCTGCAGCACCCAGAGGCGCCTGCGGAGCCTAGAGCTAGAAAACTCTCTGAGATGGTTGCCATGCGTGTCCCCCGGTAACTGCCGCCCCTCCCCCACCCATGGGCTGGGCATCTGCTAAGGCTTCCCATAGCCTGACTAGCCCAGAGGACTGTGGGCAGAGGTCCACTTCCTGCAAGTCCCATGCCTGACTCAGGAGCCTCGAGCACTTGGGGCAGACACGGGGACTTCTCTCCACCCTGCGCCATTTGTTCCCACAGCTAATGATTCAGAAAAAATTATAATTGCAAATATGTTATGATGAAGTCCAATACCCAGTATGCTAACCTGAAATAATACAAATATAATGAATAAATATGAAATAAAATAAATTCAAGAAGTATTTATAGACTTGAAAACTACATTAACTTAAGTGAATGTAAAATGTATAGACACAACAATTTGAAGATCAAAGGAAAAGATTAAGTAAGCTTAAAATTAGAAAATAAAAATTTAGCTAATATGAGCAAAGGAGAGAAGATAAACCCAAAACAGTGTATAAAACCCTTAGAATTCTGAGGAAAATAACTGAAGTTCTATTGTCTCTGTCACCATATACTTAGAACACGAGAGAAAGTTGATGTAAAAGTATTCAACCAAATATGACCTAATTAGATTAATGCCATTAATTCAAATAGTAAAGAAGTGTAGTAAATCTCAAATAGGATTAAACAATGAAGAAACCGTCGTCTAGATACCATAGTCTAATTGCTTAAGATTAAATAAAATAAAACTCCTGAAAATAATTATAGAATAAAAACTACTTACAGATGAGCTGTGAGTTGAGTAACAGTAGATTCCTCATTTCTGAAGGAAAATAGTCCATATGTAATGTAATATAGTAGGTTGTTTTTCTTGATAGTTTACTAAAAAAATTACTACTACCTGATGTGGCTCTCATTGAGTATATAGTAAGTACGTAGGGTAATTTTATAAGTAAACATGTAGAATAATGTGACCTGAATGAATGCAAATTTCTATATTTCATCAAAGTGTGAATATATGTACATATGAATAGTTAATGTTGTTATATGCTTAGAAGAAACACTAAAAGTAACATTGAAAACAATAAACTAAAAGGACCAAATGTTTATTTTGTCTGTGAGTCTAGCCTTTATTACTGAGTCAGAGCTTCATATGTTTGTTTAGCTTGAGGTTTTTGTGGAACTCCTAACAGCAGGAGTAGAGTGTCTCTGACTCTTTTGACTTCTCTTGGGACCCTTTCCCTCCCATTGAGTTTCCTTGTCCCATCTTGACGTAAAGGTTTTACCTAGACTGACCACATCTTGCTATGCCCTGTTCATTTGATATCCCTGGAAGGCCTGCTCTTTTGTTAAGTGAAAATAAAGAACAGTGGATCTGAGGGAGGGCAGGTTGGAGTGGGAATGGGGGGAGTGGAAGATTTGGAGGAAACTGCAATTAGATGTATTGTATGTGTGAAGATTTTTCTTTTAAAGATAGCATGAGTAAGCCAGAAATGGTTGTACACAGCTTTAATCCCAGCACTTAGAATGCAGAATTTGGGAGATCTTTAAGTTCAACTCCAGCCCCAGTACATAGTAAGACCTTGTCTCAAAAACAAACAAACAAGCAAAAAGATTAAGATGTAACTGTGAAACATTTCCAAATATTCAAAAAGAAATAATACTAGATGTTGAGAAGAATAAGATAGAGAGGAAAACATAATAAAATTAGAAGGGGTAGTACTTCAGAGCTTGGCAAAACAGGGAATTTGTGATTTAGAATAAAGTCAAGAGAACAGTTTAGTTTCTGACCTGTCAGCTTCTTTAAAAATATGTCTCAGTGTGGTGGCTTTTCAACTCCCAGCTCAGCTCACTGGAAAAAATTGTGTGGCCTATAGCGTAGAGTCTTGCCAAACAAAATAAAAACACAAATTGCTGAGAAAATCAGTTGGGACATAAAAGTTTCTGAATGGGAATGTAAATGTCAATCCAAGAGAACCAGACCACATGAAAGTCTCCAAATAGTCTCTGGAATTTAAAGTGCTATATGCATTTGCAATACTGTGTACATGTCCTACAATGAAAAGGCACAAGTTATTTGCCTCTATCTGTCCTTGTCACCTTGTACAGCCAAAGATGAATGATAAATAAGTTTTTGTTTTGTTTTGTGTTCTAGATTCTTAAAGTGAAAAAGATGCCTCCTAACAAAGATCTTGTTGGCAAACAGAAGAAATTTTTTATGGATAATCATTTCATGACCATTAAATTTATAATAACACTAGTGTGAATATTAAGGCTTCCAGTCTTAAAATAAAAACAAGAACATTTAAAACAAAAAATTAGCGACATCTCTATTGTTGTATAACAAAGAGAAGGGCATTTAGAAAATTATCCCAGTAATATGCTAAATAAATAATCATGAACATAAATTGGCACATAATATGATGATTAATCTTCCTTATCTGCTTGACTGAATTCGGAACTACTTAAAGAAAACAACTCTAATCAGTCTAGGCATTTGTTTTCAGAGAAGTTTAACTGAAATAGGAAGAACTACCTTGAATGTGTTTGGCACCATCCCAAGAGCAAGGTCCTTAATTGAATGAAAAGGGGGAAAGGAGAATGTCAGCTGAGCACCAGTATTCCTATTTTGTTTTATGACTGTGGGCTTGATAGATTGCCTTGTGCTCTCACTGCCTTGCCTTCCTTGCTATGATGGAGTTTACCTAAAAACTATGAGACAAAATAAATTTTTCTCTATGTTTTGTTCAAGTATTTTGTTACACCATCAGGAAAATTAATTTAATACAAAAAAAAAAAAAACCAAAGCATTAATGTGTTAGATGTGAAGTGAACTATCTTGTTCTGAAAAAATATTAAAGTGGGTAAAAAATTTAAAAATATGCTATATTTGGGGAAGAAATGAAGAGAAACATGAAAGACATAAACAGGATTTTGGAATTACTTAAGACTTCAATCAAGCTGTTTAATTTTATTCATAAAAAAACTAAGGGAATGACTACAAGTGTAGATGAGTGATAGAATGATTGTCTGACATGCATGAAACTACAGGTTCAATCCCCGTTAATGCAAAACAAACCTTGATAAAACAGCAAAACAAAAATGCCTAAGGAAATCTTAAAGGAACAAAATTATTAAGGAATCAAATAAAAAACATTCAGAAATTATAAAGTCCAATAATAGGTATTAAAAGTTCACCAAAAAGATCCAAGACTATATTTATGTGGCAGAAGAATGAATCCACAGCCCTCCCCAAAGTAATTAAAGTGAAAGAAAAGAAAATCTGAAGAAACACAATCAGAAATCTGTAGGGCACCTTAATGCATACTAAAGTATGCATAATGAGATTCACTGAAGAAGAAATAGCACAGACAGGGCAGTAGTATGATTTATTTTGTGTGCCTGGCCCTTTGAATGATCCCCAATCTCTTGTCAACTGGTCTTTTATGTGTACTGCTTAACCCTATTTCAGTTTTGGTTGCTTCTGGAAGCTGGAGAGAGTATAAAATGCCATCAGAGGCCAATAAAGAGTAGGGGCCAGGTGAGAGAAGAGTATGGTCAAAGAGTAGGATTAGAAAAGACAGTTGATGCAAGAAGAAAAGAGATTGAACAGCGTGAAAATACAAGACAGTTGAGACAGAAGCTGAGTTGAGACAGAGAAGAGATTGTTCGGAAATATATGAAAGTGAATTGAGATACCACAGTGAGAACACAGTTGGTGACAGTTGAGACAGGAGAAGCTGAACAGAACAGATAGGCTAGAAGAGTTGTTATAGTTTAGAGCTTCTGGTATTGGGTAACCTGGGAGAAGGGACTATTTAATCACATGGCTGGGAAACTGAGGGAAGGAAGAATGTTTGGAAGAAACCTTTGAATAAGCTGCACTGGAATCTAGGAGGAGGGCTGTCAGGGAGTTAAGAGAACTGGTTACTATTTGTAAGAAAAGTAAAAATTAAAAAAAAAACATAAAAACACATTTTACAAGGGGCAATTCAAGGGTTTGCAGTTGCTGCTGAAGAAAATATTAAATGGAAAATGTTTTAAACAATGTATTGTCTTTTCAGTTTAATGCTAAAGTGTGTATCATTATGGGTTGAAATTTATATATGGTCAAGGCTCTATACTTCTACATGTCTCTAGAGGAGAATTTATTTCCTCAGCATTCCCTGATTCTAGAAATTGTTTCAACTACTTGGTTCATGCCCTACCTCTTCAATATCAGAAATACCATTACCCTGACTTCTGTTCTTGTCATCACATTTTCTTCTCTTTTTTATCTTAATCTTGTAGCTTTAAAAAAGTTTAATTTTTACTTTAAAAATGTAATATGATTGCTAATCTTAACAGTTTTTATTTAACAGAATGTACAAAGACTTATATCATAAGGAAATTCTTATGTTTTCTTAGGGGTATGTAAACAATTGCCTGTGTACTTTAGACAGAGTACCAAGGACAGATAAAGTAATGATACACACAAGTCTAGCTTGGTCAACTGATTGGGTTACATACAGACAATGAAGGTGGTTTTACTTAAAAGACCCTAACTCAAAAATATCTGCATCCTGTGAAATCTCATCCCATCATGAATGAACACCTCATGGAAACAAGATCAAGTAGTCCATCTTTTTTATAAAAAAAAAAAAAAAAGGTTATTTTATTTATTTAAATTTCAAATGTTATCCCCTTCCCAGTTTCTCTCTGCAAACCACATATCCCATCACTTCTGCTTCTATGAGGGAACCCCTATGCACTCACTCACTTCTGCCTCTCTGCCCTTGCATCTACCTACACTGGGTCATTGAGCCTCCACAGGATCAAGGGCCTCCGTTCCCATCGATGCCAGATAAGGCAATCCTCTGCTACATATGCATTAGAGACATGGGTCCCTCCATCTGTACACTTTGGTTGGGGTATCTGGTTGGTTGATATTGTTGTTCTTCCTATGGGGGTTGTAAATACCTCCAGCTCATTCAGTTCCCTATGCTCAATCCAATGGTTGGCTTCGAGCATCTGAATCTGTATTGGTCAAGATCTGGCAGAGCCTCTCAAGGGGCAGCCATACTGGGCTCATGTCAGAAAGCCCTTCTTAGCATCAGCAATAGTGTCTGGGTTTGGTGTCTGCAAATGGGGTGGATATCTTGGTGAAGCAATCTCTGATGGCCTTTCCTTCTGTCTCTGCTCCACTCTTTTCCCCTACATTTCCTTTAAACAGGGGCAATTCTGGGTTAATATTTTTGAGATGGGTGAATGATCCCATTCCTCAATCAGGGACCATGCCTAACCTCTAGATATGGTCTCTATAGGTTTTCTCTCCCCTTTGTTGGGTCTTTCAGCTAACGTCAATCCATGTTGGGTCTGGGGAGCCTCTTGCTTTCCTGGCATCTGGGACTTTCTAGTGGCTACCCCCAATTCCCCATCCCCCACTGCTACACACCTCCATTCAATTCCCTGACCCTGTGTACTTCTCCCCTGTCTCCTCCCACACCTGATCCTGTATCCTTTCCCCCTTCTTTTTCCCAAGTCTCTCCTTCCATCTAACTCCTGTGATTATTTTTTCCCCTTCTAACTAGGAGTGAAAATCCATTTTTTGGTCTTGCTTCTTGAAATTCATATGGTCTGTTAGTTATAGTGTGTGTATTACAAGATTTTGCCTAATATCTATTTATCAGTGAGTATATACCATGTGTCAGAGTCCATCTTTTATTCAACATTCTAGTTCCTATATGATCTAGCCTGTTTCCAGATCACTGGTAGCTTGTGTAATGGGAAAATGGAGTATTAGATGGAAATTATGGTGATTCTCTCCTACTTTTACTACATGTTAAATGTATCTTTTACTGTTACCATAGACCAACCTACCATTGGAATGTTCTAATTATTCTGTTGCCATGACGAGTGGGCCAAGGCATCCTATGTTCTCTGAAATGGTGATCATTGCCCCCTCTCCTGGTCTATCACCCATTCTCTTCTGAGAAAGTGAAGGGCTCCCTTGGTTATCCCCCAACCCTGGCACCTCTTGCCTCTGTTGGGTAGTTGCATCATCTCCCACTGAGGCCAGACAAGAAGCCCAACTAGAAGAATAAATTCCACAGATGACAGACAGCTTTAGTGATAACACCTGCTGCAGTTGTTTAGGACACAGATAAGGAACAAACTACACATCTGGTACATATGTGCAGAGGCCTAGGTCCAGTCCATATGTGCTCTTTAGTTGATGGTTCAATCTCAGAGAGACAAAAGATTCCAGGTTAGTTGACTTTGTTGGTCTTCCTGTAGAGTTCCTATATCCTCCAGGGCCCCAACTCTTCCATAAGAGTTTTCAAGGTCCATCCAGAGTTTGGCAAACAAGACAAGGACATGAAATGAGCATGGGCTTGTGGGAAAATTGCACTAGTAGATTTGTTCAACCCAGGGTTATAACATATTATTCTTAAACTTCAAAAGTTCATTATTTTATCATTAATCCATAGAACATTTTTAAGCTATTAAAACCCTAACAAAACAATGATACTATTACCACAGTTATAGACTTAATATTTTAAATTTATTTTGCTCATTATTAAAAAATATTAGTGCTCTTAATCTAAAATAACTTTGTATTTCCCAAAGTTTCACCATGACTAAATGACATAAATCTAATGCCCTTTTTACAATATATATTTCAGTATAAACTACAACTAGTAGAAATGCTAAGGTATCTAAACCTTTTATCTTTTTTTATAGCCATAAAGTTTCTTATAAGATTCAGAGAATTTAATTAAACCTACCTGTCACAGTTCAAATGGACTCCAGGTAAATGCTCCTGTCATCAAACATCCTAAGCTTCCTTACCTGTCTACACCTGAGAATGGAATTTCTCTATCTCTTCCTTTCCCTGGGATAGTTCCCTGGTCCTTTGCCCTTTCCATAGTCTTGGGACTCCTGTTCCCCAACTATCAGGACCATAAACCTAAATGTTTCAACTCCACACACAAGATAAAAACAAAAACAATTAAAAAAAAAAACCAAAAATATAACAACAAAACAAAACAAAACAAAAACCTTAAACTTCCTAGTTTACCTTCTGTCCCTAGTGCATTTGTCCCAGAGGATGCCAATTCAAGTACAAACTATTCCAACAACTCACCAGCCCCATATGTTCTCTTCAAATCTATATGCTAGAGATCTCCAAAGTATCTAGCCCCAGACAGTCCAGTTTCAGGAACTTTTCCAATACTACCTGCATTGTCCTTACCCCAGATGGTCCCATAGAACCTGAACATGAAATGAAAAACCCTGCTCTTCCCAACCTGACCAACATTCCAGATTCCTTGGGTCCTTAACAAGCTACAATGTAAGCAGGAAGCAGAAAAAGAAAATGATGTGCATTACTCAGGTACCCAGTGATAAAACATGGAGATTAAGGGTTCTCTAGCAGGCCAAAGCATGACAAACACAGCTCCGAGTATGGACAATATGATGACAACACGTTTTGTCTTTTACCCTTCCCCTGCTTGCTGTAAACCATTAGATTACATTCCTAAAGCTAACTTCCAAGGTTAGTTTAGTCAGACTCATTCTTGAGACAAAATACCAAGGTTCAACAATCAAGGTTCATTATCTGGCTAACATGTCCAATCAGGATTTCCTAACTCACCCTAACACAGACTATCCCTTTTTTCCTAAAAAATACTCTTTCCTACAAGAAGGAATTGCTGCTTCATGCTTGGTGCTTGCTGCCTTTTTTGCTTTATGCCTTGCAACCTCATCCACATGCTTCACCCTCTGGGATAATAAATCTCTTTTTTGCTGAAAACACGGTGTCTGGGTGTATCCTATATCATCTCTGAGGGGGTATCCTACCTTACATTACAAATCATTTATTTTAATACACAATAGCTGCAAAATACAAGTGCAGTAAAATGATATATGTCAGTGGGTATTTAAAGGAAAGAATAAAAATGTAGTAGGAGATGAGTATTAAGAGAGAACACAAATATATTTATTCATGTACTTGTAGTGAGGGTGCTTAATTGTGTGCCATAGTTCTTTTTTATTTAAATGCTAAGTTAAATTTATATTTAAATATTCCAACAATCCTCAGCACAATTGCATATGATAAAGTACTTTTAAAGTATAACAATATAATTTTCATTAGGAAAAATATGCTAACCTGGTGAATATTTTTAAGTTGATCTTCCAATGCATTGATATGATACAAGCACAGTCCTATGAAGGACATGTTCTTATTGACCTTGTGATGTCACTGTCACTAAGCCCTCAAATGTGAGTCTTTTTCTTTACTCTTTTTTCTATTCAGATAGAAACTAATCTGTCAGCATGCCAGCTTTAACTAGCTGAGATGAAGCTAAGCTAATTTAATAGGAACTGTTCAATAGCTTCGACCGACCTGACACTGTCATTTAAAGTGCTTCTCTGCCCCACTGTCTTTCATTATTCCCAATTCTTTCTTCAGAATGGTTGAATACCAAGTCAAATAATATATTTAGCAGTCAATAGGCCTGACTTTTTTCTCAAGGACATTCTTGTGTTGCCAGAAACTGTCAAGTGGAAATACATATACTGTGAAGGTGAGAGGACACTAATTAAATATACAGAGTTTTAGCCAAAGAAGCATGAGGCACAGCTTGCTGAATCAAAAACTACTGCCTCTTCACTGAGTTCACAGATGTTGACGACCATGAGTTCCTAAATTGCAGCTTCTCAGAGGTAGGATGTAACATTCCTGCATTTACACAAGGTCCAGGCCATCCTTTGGAATTCAGGTGCTATCATTCTGGTTCAGTGAGGCATGCCTCATACCTAGGTTATTTAACCTCTCTGCATCCTTAGATAAATGTACTGATTTTTGAGTCTTAAGAGTTACTCTGGGGTTGATTTGGTTCAGTGGTAAACTACTTGCCTAGCAAGCACAAGGCCCTGGGTTTGGTCCTCAGCTCCAAAAAAAAAAAAAGTTACTCTGACATATGCAGGGAATGGAGTGTGAGAAAGATATTATCAGGAGGGTAAAGTTTGTAATGGTGCTTTGATTTAAAGCAAATCTCTTTTCAAGATCCTTAGTATCATCTTAATCAACCTCATGTGAGCGTTTTACCTATCATGTTTAACAAGTTAATGGTAAAAATTTCCCTATGCTCGAAAAGTAATTAGAATAAAACAAGGGTTAATATATTTAAAATGTTCAACACAATGTCACAATGTATATACAACAAAACTATTATTACAGTATTACAATATTATTACAATTTTATTGTTATTGATTTTAAGAAAGAGAGTTTTGTAAAAGGACATTCTAAATGATCCTTTTATTATTTAAATCAGGTTATTACTGATGGCCTAAACACTCCATGTTTAATATCATTATGTAGCATTGGTTTGATCCTTTTAGCCACCACAAACCCAGTGTTTTCTCTTGTTTGTTTATTTATGTATTTGCTTGCATATTTTTTAAACAAAGCTATCTCTTAAAATGTTATCGTTTCAATAATGTAGCAAACTGATTTCAGAGTTGCACTCTCACAGCAGTTTATAGGTTAAAATAAAATTGTAAGCCCTTCGATGCTTGATATTTTGATTACATTTATATTCTAGCTATCAACTAATAATACATTTTATATAAATATTGTAGAACAAAAAATTATCAAATATAAAACAGCTGGATACTTTGGCATCTAAAACAAAACACTTTTATAGACTATGCTTGTACTTGATCTGTTTCAAGGCAAATAATCCCAATATCTGTCATTTATACTTCTCAAACTCTCAAATGCAGATTGGATACTTTATCACATAGTTTCACAGAATTTAATATATAAAAATATGAGCCTATGCTTTTTTTTATTTTAGGAAGTGCTACTATGCCATTGACAAAAGTTGATTCTTAGTTAAAAAAAATAAATACATAAGTTCTGAGAGAATTATGTCTTCTTCATTAATAGAAAGAGGTGGCACACATTACTTCTAATGAGGAATCTTGATTTGTTTACTTTTATGTATTAAATCAGGTATCACTTTTTGCTCAAAGCATCATCAGTTGCATAAAATAATATGAATATATGACAAGAATGATGGTATGCAATTTAAATCTCAGCCTGAGGGAGTCTTGGAGAGGTAGGACTCTATGAATTCAAGGCTAGCCTGCTCTACATAACCAGTTCCAAGACAGATAAAGACATATTGTAAGACACAGACTCATTCATAAATGAAAAACAGCATAGACATCTTTGCTAGTAAAAGGTTATAATCTTAAGAATTGCATAGTAGTGACTGGGAGATCGAGTTCCAATAACTGAGCCAGACTTTAATGTGTATTATTATTTAATAATGAATTGAAGAATAAAGGAAAATATTATGATCATTATTTGTAGTAGCTATGTGTACTGGCTGGTTTTGTGTCAACTTGACTCGAGCTGGAGTTATCACAGAGAAGGGAGCTTCAGGTGAGACAATGCCTCCATGAGATCCAGCTGTAAGGTATTTTCTCAATTAGTAATCAAGGGGGAGGGCCCCTTGTGGATGGTACCATCCCTGGGCTGGTAGTCTTGGGTTCTATAAGAGAGCAATCTGAGCAAGCCAGGAGAAGCAAGCCAGGAGAAGCAAGTCAGTAAGTAACATCCTTCCATGGCCTCTGTATCAGCTCCTGCTTCCTGACCTGCTTGAGTTCCAGTCCTGACTTCCTTTGCTGATGAACAGCAACATGGAAGTATAAGCTGAATAAACCCTTTCCTCTCCAACTAGCTTCTTGGTCATGATGTTTGTGCAGAAATAGAAACTCTGACTAAGACACTATGTGTAGGCATAACATTTTCATACAGTGTGTAAAGTTTACCATTGTATTATTCAAATTTTGATTTTTCTGCCCTATTATGTTGTTTCAATCTAGACATGGCTTTGTTATGTTTATTTTTAGAAACTCCAGTCTCAAGTTTGTATAAACTTTGTTTGTCATTCATTATTTGCCTTGCCAGTAAAAGCCAAGGAGCCAATACAGAGCATGAGTGAGAAAAGAGATGGGATTTAGGGTTCTAGGAGAGGTGGAAAACGACAGAACAACAGGAGGAAGGAGTCACAAGGGAGGTAGAGAAGATATCAGGAGAAAAGAATGGAATCAAGAAAGGATGAAAATTTCAAGTAAGATGTGAATATAATCTGGGAGGAAGTCTGACTAGCTTGCTGGTGTAGAATGGAGTAATAATTGCTTAGTATTTGGCTCAATGCAATTTTAATAAATCTTTGTCTTTTTATGTGGTTATTGAGGAATTAGCTACTTAAGAAATATAGTCACCAGATTATTTACTCAATATACTTATATTAAAAATAATTAATTTTACAACCATGATTATACACATGGATAAATCCTACAGAATCTGCACACTAAAAGAATACCAGAAGACAGTAAATTGACAGACTATATAACATCCATTTGCAATTACAGATTGTTATCACTCATCAGCATTCAAGAACAGACAAGAAGTTCCAAATAAAACTAACAAATAAAATTAAGATATTATCAGGCCCAGGTGAAAAGAAGGGGATTCTACTAATCTTAGTAAAACATACTGGGAGACAGTAATTCATGTAGAAATTAGTTTTCTTCAAGTCAGGCTTGGTAAAATTCTCTAAAGCTTACAAGCCTCAGAGTAACATGTTCCAAATTTCTGTGTTTCCCATAGTTCCAAGGCTTAGGTGTAGTTCCATGTTTGGCCCCTCTGCTGGGGTGTGGTAAAGCAGCTTGGCAGGTGAAATGATGTGGTCTAGACTGTGTTTACCCTATGCCTGATGTCAGGTGCTGGGCTCAAGTGAGGCACCAATATGCCACTCTTGAGCCGAAGATGTAGGAGGCTGAAGTTGGGTTTCCCTGACTCCTAGAAATCCAGTCACCACTGGAAAACTGCACACAGGAGTAGGGAACAAAATATTAGGGATCTCTGGTCCTAGGATGATGTATCTGGGGACAGGGAATCCCAAACTCCTGGACATCCGGACACTGCTAGGTAGTGGGGAGTTGGGAATGGACTTGGGACCTGTGGGCTGAAAATGAGGTTAGGGACTGGGGGGTGGGAAACTCTGGATTAACTCATTGATGGTTGTCCTTAGCACAGTTGTGGTTGTTTGAGAGCTCAGAGGGGCCTTCTGTGGAAGATTTATGCTGTGGCTCTGTAGACAAAGGCTTTCTCCATGCTCCCCATGGTGGTTCTTTCTAAAAGAGATAGTCTATGCTTACCTCTATCATTTATTAACTGTTCTTCATGGAAAATAGGTACATACCACTTCCTCAGGGTAGACTAGAGATTAAATATCTTTTGCAGGAAGGAATGTCTAGGAAGGAACGCTTATAGGCTAAACCCTCACAGCCTCTGGATACCCCATTAGCATGGAGACCTCTGTTCTGATCTATGTGACCACAGGTCATGTTTTCTCTGTGGGAAGTGTGGCAAGTGTTCCAGGCCAGGAATCATGTAAAGAACAGGAAGGTGCCTACCTTCTCATGCGGGTGCCTAAGTGTTAGGGATATTGAACCCACTCAATCTTACTAAATTTCCTGGCACAGTCAATTGTCCCACACATAAGAATTTTTATGGGTTAATGTTTTTTGTCCTCCCAAGGAAAAGACACTTTATATACAGTGAAAATATTCTTTGTTCCCCTTGGAGAAGTACTATGAAGGACATGTTGATTGGAGGGTTGCTCTACTTTACTTCACAATTCTCCTCCAAGACATTCATATGAGTTGTGAAAACAACTGATTTTGCAAGGGGAAAAACATACCTTAAGAAAATGGAATGGGCAGTAGTACTAAACGTCTTTCCCTGGAAGTCAGTAAAAGGCATAGACTATTACAGAACATTAAGTAAACTGAAGGGCTCTGTTTATCTTTTCATACCAAAGCCTAAAAGAAAGGAAAGGCCATTGTTCCTAAAGCTTAGACCTTTTGATAAATTTCTATTCATTTCTTCCCTATAATTGCAGTTCTGTTCTGTTACAGTGTGTCTCTTTGTCTATCTATCTATCTGTCTACCAACCAGTTATTTATCCATCACTCTGACTGTATGGGATTTTTTGAAGAAATACTAATCTTAAATGAACCAAACAATACAATTCTTCTTACAAGAACTACAAAAGAAAGAATAAATAATATCTATTTCTGTGAAACTCAATGCAAATTCTTACCTTATTCATAATTTTTCCAAACTCTACAAAGGAGAAATATGTTTCCTCAATCTTATAGAAACTAGACTCAAAAAGTTGTATGATGACTTTGTATTTACTGATACATGATTCAGTGCTTACTCCCTCAGAAGAACAAGAAAAGCATGCCTTGATCTCTACAGTGATATTTAATGTCCAATGAAGCAAGATAAAAAATTTTCTAAATGTTCATAGAATAGAAGAAAATAAATAAAATATTTATTTATACCTTATTACCTATAAAAATTTCCAGCTATTTCATACACACAAACAAAAATGATTCTAAATACCTAGACAAGTTTTAAAGAATTTCCAGAAAAAGTAATGTATAAAGATCAATTATAAGTTACATATAATATAAAAGATATCTTAACATACAGAAGATCAATAATATTCTATATGGTGGTATACGCATGAAAACTTACCATAGTGCAGAAATATGAGATATATAGTTATTAATTTGACAAATGTTTTGCTAAAAGTCTGTGGGGCAGTGGACTGTGACAGTCAGCATGGCCCCTGGTGGAGCACAGGCTTAACCCCAGGCAACTCAGTGGGGATAGCCCTGCAAGGGACTGGAAGGTCACCAATGCTCCTCCTGTCAAGTAGCTACAACCCCCACAACCCCCTATAGAGAGGTCTGTCACATAGGAGCAGCACACCAAGCCCTTCCACATGCAGATAAGGTACCCTAAACTCCCAGACCAAGCCAATGGGAAGTATCTGTTCTCAGACCTCTGACCCATCCCAAGCTATATTAGACCATCCCAAACTGCATATGAGAAATCCTATCCAGAAGGAATAAAGGTGTGAGAACTACTCCATTGTCTGAGAGAGCTTCTATCATAAAAGCTGTAACACTGCTGCTTGGGAAGAGGTCTGCTCTCCCAAAATGCCACCAGAAGCTTCCTGCACTTCTTGCAGGCTAATAGGCCTCTCATGGGCTCAGCCTGGTCCTGACTCAGCACAGAGCCGCAGGTGCAGTGTCTTGGAACAACTGAGGCAGCAACCCAGCAACCCCAGAGACAAAGGTTGAGGTGACTCCCAACCCTGCTTGCACTCTCTCATTTGCCTAAACCCTCGCACTTGGCCTTGGCCTGGCCAGAGATCCCTGTTGAAAGCCTCCAGCACGCAGGCCCACAGAACTCTATAATGAAAACTGCAGAAAAAGAATTGAAAAATAAAATAACAATTCACTCTGTTTATGGATTGCAACACTCAATAATGTTAAGATGTAAATCTCTCAAGAATTTTCCTAGTACAATGCAATTATATCATAATTTCCAAGAAAAAAACATGTTCCATACATATTCTACAAGGGTTAATGATACTGAGTTAAAAGGAACTTGAATAGTCAAAACTGATACTATCTAATTTGAATAGTTATTATGAAGCTACAATGACTGGGACAGTGTAGTTTGGGTATTTGCTACCTGTAAATCCCTGTGGTATATGCTTCAAGTCAAAATGATAACTCTACGCAGAGCATAAAATGATGTGTCTTTTAGTAGAAAACTATGGTATGATTGGACTTGGAAAGATGGCATAAAAACACTGCTTGCGCTTAGAATAATAGAAGTGTGTCTTATTAGAAATCTTGGAAATATAATCAAGGTGGCCAGAATTGATTCAAAACAAAAGCACATTTTTATATAAATTACGTAAGTTTAGATGTGCTAGTGACATGGTACATGAAACAGTATCACAATACAAGTTATAACAGATCTTTCCTAGTATTCTGTTTAATCCTCGGATCACTTTACATAAGGAAATACATACTTTTAAAATGGAAGACAGTAAGCTATCAATTGTCCAGAATACCAAAAACAGGAAGTTACAGTTTATCAAAAACAAAAGAAAAAACAAAGAAATTGAATAAACAATGAAATTGAATTGTGTTACTATGCTTTAGTAGATTGGATAACATTTTATATAAATTAATTTCAAATCTACTTAAATCTACTTAAAGCACACAGTAATACACTAATGGGTTAAAATTTATATGTTTAATGCAAATAGTATAAAAAATAAAGTTTAGTTTTTATAATTTTGGTACAAGGATGAAATTCTAATGCAAAGTACAAACTTCAAAAGCTATAATAAAGATTCAGTGATTTGCTATCATTCAGACCACTGATCCCAAGATTATGGGTAAGAATAAAACAATGTAGATGAAATTAGAGGAATTTGAACACTGTTTTAAGCAATATTGAAGCATAGTTTGCTGTTACTTAGTCAGTAGAGCACCTCTGTACATTATAACTCAGCATTTCCTCTTCTAGTTTTACTTAAAATAACTCTTACAGGGTTAGAGGTGTAGCACGCTTGCAGAGATCTTGACTGTCTAGTTTCAATATCCAGCACCATAAAAAAATCTTCTGTACATGCATGTCCAAAAAAATATAATAAAATGTCTACATCCATTTACACATAAATACATGAGTCAAGCCAAATGTCTGTCAACCATTTTGACACAGACAGTATTTGAATAAAATCCTGAAAATGAGTACTTTGACATTTACTAACAAATATGATCTGTAATAACATAGAAAGAGACAAAAATAGCATGTAATAGAAAATTTAATGTTATGTGTCAATATTGCTGGTCCATAATGTGATCACATATTTTCTTCAACATTACTCATATATTTTGATGGGGATGTTTTGGGGGGTTAGTATAATGTTTTGGCTGAAATAGTGTGACTAAATTTACCTTCAATATGATAGATAAACCTTATCTAATAAGCTGAATAATTTAATAAATAACAAGAAGAAAAAATCAGCTTCATCTTACCAAGAAAAAATTCTCTAGAACCCTCACTTTGAATATTTTCTACAACACCAAGTTTTCCTAGCTTTATAGTAGAATGGCTTGAATATCTGAGTTAGAATCTGAGTCTACAGATTCTAAATTTCAAATAGTCTAAATTTCAGCTAATGCTATTTTTGGTTTTTATTTATTATTTAGTTATTTATTTACTTTACATCCTGATGACAGCTCTCCTTACCTTCTCTCCTTCCAGCATCTCCCTCTCACCTTCCTCCTGTCCCATCTGCCCCTCCTACCTTTTTCCTCAGAAAAGGGGAGGCCTCTCATGGATATCAACTAGCCCTGGTATTTCAAGTTGTAATAAAACAACGCACTTCTTCTCATATTGAGGTTAAACAAGAAAGCCAAGTTAGGGAAAAAGGATTCAAAGGCAGGCAGCAGATTCAGAGAAAGCCCCTCATCCTATTAGGAGTCCTACATGAAGTCCCAGCTACATATCTATTGTATGTGTCAGTGGGCCTAGGTCCATTCCAGGCATACTCTCTGGTTGGCAGTTCAGGCTCTGTGGGCTCCTATGGGCCCAGGTAAGTTGATTCTGTAGGTGTTCTGGTAGTGTCTTTGACCCCTGTGGCTCCTTCAGTTCTTCCTCCTTATTGTCCACAGGATTCCCCAACCTCCCCCTAATGTTTGGCTGTGGGTCACTGCATCAGTTTCTATCAGTTGCTGGGTGAAACCCCTTTGATACTAGGCTCCTGTATTCTGTATGTATAGCAGAATATCATTAATATTGTCAGTGGTAAACTTTCTCTAATGCATATGGTCTTGAGCTGGGCCAGTCATTGGTTGACCCTTCCCTCATTTTCTATTCTATCTTTATCCTAGCATGTCTTGTAGGCAGGACAAATTGTGGGATAAAGGTTTTGTGGCTGGTTTGGTGTCCCAATTTCTTCATTGGATATATTCCCTGGTTGCAGGAGATGTTTAGTTCTGGCTCTATATCTCCCATTGTTAGAAATCTTATCTAGGGTTGACCTCAGAGAATCCTGGGAGATTCCATTGTCTTAGGTTTCTAGCTTGTCCCAGAGATGCCTTTCATTCCAGTTGTCTCTCCCACTACTCTCTCCCTCCATCCTCCCCTTACTTGATCCCTCCTGTTCCCATCCACAAATCTTTCCTACCCAGTCCCTTCCCTCCATTCAACCCTGATGTCTATTTTTTTTGTATTTTCTCAATAAGATTCAAGCATCTACCCTTTGCACCTTCTTATTACTTAGATTCTTCGGGTCTGTGGATTGTAGCATGGTTATACTCTACTTTATGGCTAGTTTCCACTTATAAATGAGTATATACAATCTACTGAAACTATCAACAATGAGACTTTCTTGGGTTTCTAGCTACTGATGTACAAAGCAGATTTAGAACTTGACATTCTTCAATTCCCTATACAAAAATCTCAGTCTGTAAAATCCAACATGGCAGAACACAACTGTTGTCCCAGTGTTGGTAGTGTACAAAGAGGATCCCTAGAGCTTGCGAGCTTACCAGTATAGATTAAATGAAAAACTCCACATTCAGTGAGAGACTGTTTCTCAATATATGAGGAGAAAAATGATGGAAGAAAATACCTAACACCAATGTCTCTCCTTGACAAGAATATTTCCAGGAATGCACATTTGTACACATACATATAATACATACACATAAACACATACAACATCCACTGCCAACAAAAACAATAGTAACAGCAATGCTAAAAATAATACAAGAGAAAAGAAGGAAACAAAGAAAATAATAATCACACTATTTATGGTACTGTTTACTTAATGAAGGATAATGGGACTATAACATAGGGGCCATTTAAGTTACATACCTCACTTCTAAGAGCCTCATTTATGAACCCAGGTCTAAACTTCATACATACATGTTTACTAGTTTTAGCTATATAGATATATTCTACTTGCATATAACTAGATACACAAAAATACACACCAGTCTAAAATGCAAATGTGAAGAACCACAAAATTAAAATGTAGCAGCACAGAAATTCTGGTTAAACTTAAACATGAAAATAAGTCTCAGAAAATATGAGAAGAAGCAACAGTACATTCAACTCTACAACTCTATCTATCTATCTATCTATCTATCTATCTATCTATATGTAAAATAAAAGGTATGAAAAGTTGAATGGAAGAGACTTCTTTCTCCACATAAGGATCCTTCTTTTAGGTAGAGGCTTGCGGAAGTTCAAAGACAATAAAGGAAGTAAAGTGTGTTCTTACTGGGGACACTTGAAGATGTTTAGCCTCTACAGCTATAGAAACATAAAACAAAATCCTTCACCAAGTTAATGTGGAAATATTCTCTAAAGGGTTACTTACCTCACTTTCAATTACATTATTGTCTTAAACAGGGTTTTATTGCTGCAACAGAACACCATGACAAAAAAAAATCAAGTTGGGAAGGAAGGAAAGGGTCTATTCAGAGGCTCATGCTTGCATATCACTGACATTTCATCACTGAAAGAAATAGAGCAGAAATTTCTAGCTTCTTTAACAAGTCAGTTGTATCATGTTATGTTTTTCTAGAAGCTGTCTTGTGAAAGGGCATGTAAAGTTTTGCTGAAAACAGGCACATGTGAGGACACATGATTGTTAAAAAGAATGTAAATGGGACCCTACAAAGAGTGAGAATATACTTTTCCATTTACATGCTGTGTAAGACTTGGCTGGGCTTTGATGGTCTTCACTGCATAGAGTGAAATGTGCCAAAGAACAACTTGTGGTATTACAGCTAATTCTGGAAGCTTCCACTGACTCCTGCCAACTCAGTAGAGCCTTGCTTTTTCTGCTGGACCATGCCAACCCTACTGATTTGTGTTTGATGTTTGCTATCGAACTGGACTGCTGGTATTCTGACACAGAATAATAGAATTGCCCCTAATGAACTACTTTTGAACAGATCCACAATACTCTTTATTTTTTTTTTTTTGCCCCTATGTCTGGTCAGTGGGTTAGAAGAAAGTTTGAAGCATTTAAGAACACTAAATAAAGTACGTTTTAAAAAAATCTAAGCCTACAAGGAAGAACAGGAACTCAAACATGGCAGGAACCTGAGTCAAGAACAGATACAGAGGCCATGGAAGGGTGTTGCTTACTGGCTTATTTCTTATTGCTTGCTCAGCCTGCCTTCTTATAGAACCCTGAACCACAAGCCCAGGAATGGCACCATCCACCATGGGCTGGGACCTCCCCCAATGATTGATCAACTAATTGAAAAAGTTCCTTACTGCTATATTTCATGGAGGCATTTTTCCAACTAAGACTCCTTCTCTGATACCGCTAACTTGTGTCAATTTAACACAAAAAGGCCAACCAGTACAACTATGTATGCAGCATTTGAAATTTTCACAAAAAATCAGAAAGAATGTTCTAACCTCAGAAACAGTTTGAAGTGTTTAATAGATGTCTGACTATGCTGTGATATAACACATTTTCTACAATTGATAGGCGTTTTACAAAAACACTAATGTCTTAAGGGCATGCATTGAAAATTAAAAAAAAAAAATAACAGGCAGAGACACAAGAATTTAACAATATGTAAAAGAATTGGGAATCAGAAATTTTTCTGGTAAAGAAGGATAAAAATAATAAAAGCAATCAGCTTAGAGACAACTATAAAATACTAAACACATGCATAATTGTAAAACAAAGAGCTTGGCCAACATAGCAAATGATATTGAAGGGACAGAGCTAAGAAAGGAATTTATATTTTGTGAAACTTATATACTCCTGGGGAGACACGAACCAATCAAGTACTGTTGAAAGACCAAATTCTAGATATGAACCAAGATACAACATTGTGAATAACTCAGTTTTATTTGAGTTGGTTATAAGAATATGGGTGAGGAGTTCTTTTCAGAAGCAGAAATAACAAGAAAAAAAATGCCATCCCTGGAATGTATGTCTCACTGTAGCTAGAGGCCTGAAGTGAACTGCACAACCTGCAGGCAGCTCAACAAGTTGAAGCATGTTATTTTCTGATATCTCAGTTTGTATGACTTTTGAAATGGATTGCCAAAGCAATCCATTTCAGCTCAGACTCTTCTAGTTAGGTTGACAGGTCTGAGAGTGTCTCTCAGCTGTCCTTATTGCTTTTAAATGCTTGGAGGAGGGACTTGGTAAATCTGGTCATTTTCAATGAATATAGCTATTTATCTGTTTATGTACTGAATTTAATGAACTTTCCTATAAAATGAGATGTTTATCTTCCCTTAGACTATACTGTTGTTTCACCCTACTTCTTTTTAACAACCTATTTCTTTTCTTTCTTAAATTTAAAATTCTTTTTCTCTTATGGAATACATCTCAACCAGTTTTCCCTCCCTCCATTCCTTTCAGCTCCATTCTCCTGAACATACACTGCTCCTCAATTTCCTCTTCAGAAAAGAGCAGGTTTCTAAGAGAAAACAGCCAAAGAGTGCAAAACAAAATACAGTAGAACAAGATAAAAACCCTCATGTATTAGTTTGGGTTTCCATTGTTGAGAAGGAATACCATGATCAAGGCAACACTGATAAGGGACAACATTTAACTGGGACTGGCTTGCAGGTTCAGATATTCAGTCCATTTTCATTGTGCCAGGAAGCATGGCAGTGTCCAGGCTGACACAGTGCTAGGAAGAAAGCCTAGAGTTCTACATCTTGATCAAAAGGCAGTCAAGAGAAGACTGTCTTCCAGATATCCAAGAGGAGGATATCAAAGCCCACCCACAAAATAACACACTTCCTCCAACAAGGCTATACCTACACCAACAATGTCATACCTCTTAATAGTGCCACTCCCTAGGATAAGCATATTTAACCCGCCACACCTTATATTTGAGGCTGGACAAGGCAACCTGATAAAAAATATATCATAAGAGCAGGAAAATGAGTCAGAGACACACATATTCCCACTGTGAATTTTCACACAAAAATACTAGGCTAACAACCATAATATAGATGCAGAGGACTTGATATAGAACCAAGCAGGCCCTGTGCTTATGGCATTAGTCTCTATGAGTTAGTGTGAGCACTGCCTAGTCGGTTTAGTGGGCCATATTATCGTAGTGTCATCTATCCCCTCTGGCTCCTACAATATTTCCCCCTCAACTTCTTTTGGGTTCCTGGAGTTAGAAGTGAAGAGACCATGGGAAGCGCCAATTTAGACTCTTTTTCTCCAAAGTGTCTGGGTCTCATAGGCTGCTTGAGGAAACCAATTCTGATGATGATTGCTATGAGTATAGAATGTCATTAAGGATCATTTCATTGTTTTATTTTTTTCATTTTCTGTTCTTTTTTTAACCAGTCCTGTTTGGTTCTACCTTAGGTCTCTCAAATATCAAGTCTCACATTCCTGGCCATATTCCAGACAGTATAGGACATGGGAATCCTCTCCTGGTGTGGACCTCAACTTAAACAAGACGATGAATGCAAGTTGTGCTGGGGAAACAATGATTGAATATCAATTTATTTTATAAAATGTCCTACAGGATATGATTCTTTATAATCTGCCATAATGCCCTTCATTCTAATGTAGAGGGACGACACAGTAGTATGTCATTGTCGCTTAATATCAGGGTCATGCACATACTAATTTAGTGTACTGTAACTGAACATCTTCAGCCCTAGATAGTGAGAAATTTTTACTAAATTATTGATTGACATCAATCCACAGGTCTAGAAAATCAGGAAGCACATAGAATACACATTAGTATAACGAAAAAACAGTACCAAAATCTACCCATAAGGAAAATATACATTAATCTATATGATACTGAGAGAGAGAGAGAGAGAGAGAGAGAGAGAGAGAGAGAGAGAGAGAGAGAAGCTCTTGGAAGAAGCTAGAACAACCTTAAGTGTACAGGAACAAAGCAAAGAATTATTGTGGGCTCTGGTCCGAAACCTGAAAGGAAAGTAAGAATAATGTGTAAAGTGGAAATGTTGAAAGAAAAGATGATACTGTGGCAAAATGTATTTATTTATTTATATACTCATCATACTTCACCCAAAATTTAATGACCTAAAACATGAAGCAGTGCCTACTAATCAATGATAAACAACTCATCTCCATGCATGAAAACTCTGCATGGCTAATTCGAGTATGCAGAAATGGATACTTCCATCAATTATTAGCTGGTGTATAATTCTGAAGGACATTTTGGCAGTATGTTTTAAAGATAAAAGTGGACCAACCTAGCAATAGTAAATAATATTCTGTATAAAACTGTAAGAAATAGTTGAACTTGAGCCCAAAGAAACATTTATAAGTATGTTTACCACAGAATGTAAGTAGCAAAATACTAACTAGTAAGCAATTCAACATCAATACCTGTTAATCAAGAATCGGAATAGCTGCTTCAGCACTTAAGAGCACTGGTAGCTTTTACAAAGAACCTTATTTGGATTCCTAGTTCTCACATAGGTATTAAAATCTGTCTGTGACTCCAGTTTCACAGTATCTGAAACAGTTCCTTCTTCTGTTCTCTAAAGGCTTTTGAATCCATGCAAAAAAATAAATAAATCATTACAATTATCAAAAAGGAGAATGATTAGTGGCATATTATGCATGGATATTATGTACTGAAATGTAATAGACACGAAGAGAAATTATTTTGTTTGTACTGACATAGTTAAAGACTATCACAGGTAAATTAAATTGTAGAATACTATATACATGATACTGCAATTTTAAAAAATGTATAAGTATATGTACTTAAAGACATTTCTGTGTATATTTATATATGTTTACATATACATACAAATGCAAATATATGTATTTATATAAATGAATATTTTTATAAATATATATGTATGAAAGTACATGAGGGTTTCTGCATATGTGTATATATAACTACATAAGCAACATTTTGGAAAAACATATATGAAACTTAGTGAAAGCTATCATTTAAAGAAAAACACTCATTTAGAAAAGGAAGTTATGTGAACTGTGAGGAAACACTCACCTGTTACTCTATAGGTGTTTGAATTGTTTCAATATTTTAGAGTGAGAATATAATACTTAGCTAACGAAAAATTAACATAATAAAATGAATATGGAATTTGGAATTGAATCAAAGCACACTAAATTACAGGAAGTTCTAATAGTGTGAAATGGTGGTCACTGACAGCCTTTTAGATATGATTTAATATTTAACTGAAATGATCAATCATACCTTCTATTAGCAATAAAAGCAATAGGTTACACATTTTTAAGTGGGTTCTACTATTTTGTCATGATTCTGTAATTTGACAGCTATGTCTTTTCCATCCAAAAACAACATTAATAACCATCCCAATGCACTAATCAATGAAACTAATCTAAACTAACACAATATACCTCAACATACTAGATTCTTCCATATTTAAAACTATAGCATGGTGCTTCTTTGTCTCAAAACAATCCACCACAATAAAAAACTGCCTTTATCTTATTAACTTCACGTCTCAATATTCAACGTTTGATTTAATAAAACACAGATGAGGTCATAAATGTTAATTTTCATTACCAGAAGTGTTTATGCCAGCCATAATTCATAATTAACATTATTTAAACAATTCCCTATAGCAAACTTATTGATTCCTTACATTTTTGTTCCTATTTTCTGCTAAAACCTTTAAGTTCTTGCTGGAGATACAAAGAAGGTTCCTAAATATTCTGCTGAAAGAAGTATGTAAAGCTTTTCAAATATATTTTTGACTTATGCAAAATGAGAGCACTATCTAAATTTGTTAATTTTAAAAGTACATATGTGTAATTACTCTATAACCTGCTATCTCAACCTAATCTGTTGTAACATTTTATGCATTATCCTCATTTTGCTTATATTATTTGGATCTTATAAGTAAAAATTTATGAATGACGCTTTTTGTTGTTTCTGTTTAAAACTATACACTACAGACAATTCTCTATTATAAATGTTTAACCACTCAAATTTTTAATAACTACATAGCTGTCCTTTAGAATTGTGTGAAGCATCTAGTGATAGTAAACACTTTTGGGGGATGGTAACATCTCTGGTAAACACTAATATTTTTGTGTTGTTATGTTGGCATGGCTTGTGACAATCAAGGAAAAAGATTCATGCAACGAAAATATTTCACACCTTCAAATTAACAAAGATAATGGAAATTTCTAGGAAATACAATGTAGTTCAAAATTACTAGTGTGCAATTTAAACAGGCAGTATAAAGAAGAATTAATCTCAGATTGATGGACAATAGCCAGATCATGAAAAAGATAGATATATTTTACTAGACATAATACTACACAAAATTTCACTTATCTCTTGAAGGAATTTACATTCTAGGTTAGGAGTTTGAAGCTTATCAAGCTTAAGGCAACTGATGTTGAAATGGAGTATCCAATAAGTGATTTTAAGCTGAACAGTTTAAGGGCTAGAGAGAGCTTAGTTAAGAGGACTTGTCATTCTTTAAGAGCATCCAGGTTCATTCTCACATGAGGGCTTTACAACTCTCTGTAATTCCATTTCCTAAGGATCTGATGCCCTCTTCTGATCTCTATAGGGTGTACATACATGTCTCTAAATAAAAGACACATACATATCCTGGTTTTCAATGTGATTTCTCTACCTGATTAATTTAAAGTTGGTTAATTGTGTAATATAGAACACTTAATTTTAATGCTTTTAAAATTGGTAGTATTTAACAAATTTAATAGGACAACAGTATAATGAGTTGCTGAACATGACTATGCATACTTTTGGGAGGTGTTAAGTGAACTACATAAGTACAGAGAAAAATATACAAAAACAAGGCAAGAGATTATATTTTTCTGGAGTACGTTTGAGCAGCAGGCCATTAGTGAACTATATAACACCTAATAGAAAACAGACAGTAGTGAAGGGAACTTTAAAGAGACAAGTTTTAAAATAAACTTTCAGAAGCTACTCTGTAGAATTGGCTCTGAACCATATGACATCTATTTTAGAAATAGACTAAAACTGATAGCAATGTAAATCTGTAGTGCACAAGTATTTCAAGGCAAGGACTGTATGTTTTACTTTGTGAAGATTAGAATTATAAATATACCTTACAATTAAAACTTAAGAAACACAGATAAACATTTTAAAAATTAAAATAGAAAAATAATTCTTATCTATACCTAACAGATACATTAGTATCTACATTACTTTTCTTCCCCCATTTCTGCATGGAAAATAGAAAAAAAATGGATAAATATTTTTATAACAACCACTAATTTAACCTCTCTTAAATGAGTGGAGTATATTTGGATGTCATTACTATTTGAATCTTCTGTTAAGCCAAGCATGTGGATGATAATATTTAAGAATAAGTTAGATTCTTCTGAGCCTAGACTTTAAAAGCTGAACCGTCATGGAAGAGTGTAGGGAGATGGGAATGGCATGTGTGTGGATAAGGTATAAGTAAAGGGCTGGGGAGTGAATGGAAATCAGTCAAGGTTGTGGAAGGGGGTAGAGGCATCTCTGGGACATGCCAGAAACATGGGATGAGGGATGCTTCAGGGAAGCTATGATGATGATTCTAGATGAGATGCCTAGAAGTGGGAGATTTGCAGCCTGAAATGGCTAGCTCCTATAGCCAGACCTTGTGGAATGATTAAAAAAAAATCATTCTACCCATAAAACTTTGGACTCAAACTATGTTCTACCTACAAGATGTATAGGAACAAAGATGGAACAGAATTGGGGGGAATGTCCAACCAATGTTTGGCCAAACTTAAAACCATCCCATGGGCATGAACTAAACTCTGACACTCACAAAGATACTCTATTATCCTTCAGATATTGCAAAACTGTCCTCTGATAGCTCCACTGATCCATGGATGAAAACATGTAGAGACCCACAGCCAAACATTAAATGAAGTTCTGTGTGTCTTTTGGGCGAGTTTGGGGAAGGATTGAAGGACCCGAGGAGGATAAGGGACTCCACAGGAAGACCAACAGACTCAAATAACCTGGACCCCTGGGGGATCCCAGAGACTGAACCACCAACCAAAAGCCATATATTGGCTGGACCAAGCCCACCCCATTCCAACACCTATCACAGAAATGCAGCTTGGACTTCATGTAGGTCACCTACCAACTGGAGCAGGGGCTTAACCTGATTCTGTTACCTTCCTGTAGATCCTGTTCTCCTAACTGGACTGCGTTGTCTGGCCTCAGTGGGAGAGAATGTGCCTAGTCCTGCAGTAATTAGAGGTGCCTGGATGGGCTTGTTCCCAGAGGTGTCCTATGACTTCTCAGAGGAGAAAAGCAGGGGGAAATGGGGGTCAGTTTGAGGGGAAGACTGATAGGAAAACAAGGGATGGGAATATTAAATGAATATATTAATTAATTAATGGGGAAAAAAGAATAAGTTAGATGAAAAAATGAACAAAACTGTATTCCAGAATATTAGTGTTGTGGAACTCAAATGGAAGAAAACCATACGCTAAAACTTCTGATAACTGCAGAGAGCAGTATAGAAGGGAGAGTCATTCTTTTCATACAAAGGAAGATAAGATTTTCAAGAAGGCAAAGATTAAAGGTGTCGATTTCTGTAGACTATCAGCCAGCTAAAATTTCTGTGGGAATTGGTTTATGGGAGTTGGCATATCTAAGCTCACATTGTAATCTCTAGAAGCAACTTTAGTGAACTGATTATAGAAGAGACTTGACTGTCATAAGCTGAATGGGCAGTAATGTGATGATAGCACACAATTCTTTTTTAGAGGAACTCTAATAATGATTTTTAGTAGAGATCACTTGTTCCTTATCCCATGTTTATTAAGCATTTATGAAAAACTGTAAGTTTCAATGTTCTATAATTTTTAGTTTTATAACTGATTTTCTGAAGTGGAGCTAAACCTTTGCTCAGTATAGGGACTATGATAATGTTTAAAGAAAACAGTTTAAAAACATTACACAGAGCCTTTGTTAGGAGAAATCCAACCAATGCTTAATTTTAGAGATGACTGAATAAAAGCAGTAACAGTAATTATGTTGGAGAAATTACAGAGATATTTTTTTTCTTTTCTGTAGTGGCCAATTTTCTAAAATACATTTTGTTACTTTTATAGCATTTTGTTTTGATGCTTTGGAAATTTTACCATAAGACTGTCTACCACAATTTGAAACCTCAGCTTACTAATATGAATCAATAACTTTGAAAATAAAGAACAGTTTAATTCACAAATATCAAGCATTAACTTACATTGTCATAGACATATAATAACAAATTTTTATTGAAATACATATTCAAAATTAGTCCTGCATATACATCTCTGATATGTATAGAATTATTATCAAATGAGCAAGTAAATAAATCTGTAAGAGAATGAATGAGACATTGACAAATTGACTGAACATAATTTATGAATTTGCATAAAAGTTTGATTTAGGACTGTGTTGGTCTAGTTTCAATTCTGCCATGTAATATATCAATCTCTCTGAATCTCGCTTACTTTATTCATGAAATGGAGATGATAATGACTGTACCATATACCTCTCAGTGGAGGGGTTTTTGGGGGTATGTATTTGTTATTGTTTCTTTTTGCTTGTTTTTTGTTTTCTTGGATGAACAAAGCATTTTTGAAACAGTCCTTATGACAAACCAGTTGTAGACTAGAGCTTTTGTACATAACAAGAGGAGTGTACCAACAAAGAAATGTGTGCATACAAATTAAGACCATATCAGAACACTTTAATAAAATGTGAAACGATCATCCTCAGGATCCCATAGTGGTTAGGAGGTGAGGTCAAATAATACAGAGCTATGTTGATCCGTTTAAGGTTTTGTATTTGATACTCAGTTAGGGTATGAAGAAGTCTGATTGGATCATAAAGGGAGAAAATTTGCAATCGTTTTTTCTGGCAGGAAACCTGAGGCAAGAACATTCACGTCTTCCCAGGAGAAGTGGAACAATTTCTTTGATTGGTAGATTGAAGAGAAAAAAAGAACATGCTTAGCTAAATGCTGTAGAATTGTTCCCTGATCTCAGAAAGTACAGGCCCTGGACTGTCCAACTGTGACAATAAGTTCAAACTGGGATAGTAAATTTATCTCCTTAAATAGTAAAGTAACTGGAAGTCCTTTCTTGTCACATGTAGAAGTCTACCAGTGTTACTGTGAATAGTCAGTTTTTCTATCTTTCTCACTTGTTTTCAAAATTGAGGGCAGAAGACTAGAATTTTGCTTATTTCTTCCACTCTTGAATCTCATTGACATTACTTGTAAGTCATCTCTTAAAGAGCCAGTAATATAGTAGTATAGCAGAAATTCCTCACCATCAGCCCTCCTTTTCTAAAATTTCAAAGAACTGTTCTCACACAAAGAAAATACTGAGCTGATGATCTTACATACATCAGAGATGATTGCCTTTTACTGTATCAAATTTCTGCTAATCCATATTCATTTATTTCATGTTGAAACAAACCTCAACAAATTTTAACTTTTTATCACTATCTCATTGATTATGAATATGATCTCTAAGACATTGGAAGAAAAGTCAGTTCAGAAAGCTTTTCTTATACAATTTTTATTCAATGTAATGAATGACATTTTATGTTGGTAAATATAATTCTTCTAAATTTATTCATAATTCTATTTATCCTCCAGTTGGAGCTTATGCATTCTAAAGATTAAGATAATAGGCACATATTTTCCCTATGCAGTAATACTTGTGTTTAATAGAGTAAGAAATTGTCAGAAAATATCAGGGGAAGAAGATGTAAATTCAGTTAGTACATCACTTGTATAGCATGCATAAAATAATTGTAACACAAGCCTGACTTACCAGAACTCAAGTGAAAACAAAAGATCAAAATACTCAGAGCAGCCTTGGATACATAGCACATGTTAGTGGTCAGTCTGGTTACATGAGATCCTGTTTCAGCATAAAAATGAAACTATCATACATTGTTCTAAGTTCTTAATACTATTTAGAGCAATTGGACCTTTAATTTCATTGCCATCATTTTGTTAGTAAGGATCATCAAGTCTAGCAACTAAATGAAACTCTTGTCCTGGTTAATTTCAACAACATATTAATTTTGTATTTTATAAAACTTATTATAAATAGATTACAAAGTTGTTATTTTATGTAAGGCTTCAATCTTTGTAAAAGAAATGGTTTTTATTTCATGTATAATGTGTCTATGAGTTGATACCCTTTAACTACTAAGCATCCTTTAAATTATATTATACCAGTTTCTTTATAGATTTCCTTAATTTTGGACATCTAGGCTAGTCCCATATTTTGACTGGTAAGAATAAGGTTCTTGTAGATGAAGGAATCACATCCAAAGACTTTCTATGATCTTTGCACTGACTCCACACTGACTAACCAAACTGACTGAACTTCCTTCACTCTCCCTGTACTACTCTTACATAGATTTTATCCTGAGAGTTGGGTATATCTTATCTCTGCCTCACTCTGTCAAATATTTCTCTGATTCAACACTTTTTCTGCCCATTAATTAGATACCACTTTCAAACTTGGATTCACTAAACTCATGAACAAACTCAACTTCATTGCCTGATTCCTAAATCAATCATGCTCTTTTTCCCTTTGCTCCTCTTCTAAAATGCTGTCCACATATGAAACAAAATTCTCCATTCAAATCTAATAAGAAAGTGTCTATTTTGAAGTCACAGTTCAGGAACACAGAATTATTTTACCCTAAATTTCATGGTCCAGCACGAGAGGTTATAGTAACAGAAACAAATAAATTAATATGCGTGGACATGTTTCAAATGCATTGATAGAATGTTAAGCAGTTAGGGTTATAGAAAAACTGTGAAATCTCAGATATAGTTCACAGATTCTACTTCATGGATTACTTTTTTAGTGTTACAAAGATGTTAAGCCACAAAGATATGTGTGTGATTTTCATAGGTTCATTTTCCGTTCCTGTGATTAAAATTCTCTGACAAAAAGCAACATAGGAGCACAAGTTTATTTGGCTTACAATTCTGGAAAACAGCCCATCCTGGAAGAGAAATGAAGTCAAAAAGTAATGTAATGATTTTCATCACATCAACAGTCAATAGAAGATTGAAATGAATACCCCTCAGGCTGCCTGCTTGTCATTTATTCTACTTTTATATAGAGTTCTCCTGACATTTATAATTCAGGATCTTTTTTTAAAAAGAATTGTGCTGTCTACCATGAGCTATTATTTCTACATTTATTAACAAAACAGTTCCCCAAAGACATTACCACTGGCCAACAAAATCCAGATAATTCATCAACTGAGTCTTTCTTTACAAGTTACTCTAGACTGTAGCGAGTTGACATTTAAAACTAACCATCATAGAAATAAATGGCTATTAAGCAGACTAAAGATGGCTCATAATAATTTGGCTCTGGGCTTATAACATTCCAACTTCTAATATCTTTGAAATTCTAATCAGTCAGTTAGCCTTTATAGGTACAGCAGATATGATATATATATAAAATCAGCCACATAATTTTTAAAAGAATACAGAAGAGTGAATTTTATGATGTCATGTTGATGTACTAATGTGATGGTCATTCTTGTTGTCAACTTGACTACATCTAGAATTAACTAAAACCCAAAATAGTAAATACACATTTGAGGGATTTTCATTAATTACATCATTTGAAATTAAAAGACCCACTTTTAATCTGGGCCACAATTCCTATGTACAACCCCTATAAAGGACATAGAAGAAGTAAATTTTCATTCTTTGTCTTCTCCTTTTCACTCTCATTGACAGTTCATTCCTTCATTGACATTGTAGCCTACTTCTTCAGGATTCCAATATATACTGAAGATCAGCTGAGACATTCAGTCTCTTAGACTGAAGATCTACTAGATTCTTGGGCCTTGAATTCATAGGTAGCCATTATCTGATTTGCTGGACTACAGACTGTAAAACACTCTAATAAATTTATACACACATTTTATATATATATATATATGTATATATATATATATATTTATGTATATACATGTATATATATAAACATGTGCATGCACATGCATGCACATGCACACACACACAAACGCACATACACACACTTATGGATTTATTAGGGTTAGAGATTGTGGTGGTTTGAATATGGTTGGCCCATGGGAAGTGATACCACTAGAAATTTTTGTTGGAAGATGTGAGTCACTGAGAGGGTGGGCTCAAGTGCACACAGTCTAGAACAGATCCTTCCCTCTGGATGCCTGTAGAAGATATTCTATTCCTGGCTGCCTTTGTATAAAGATGTAGAACGCTCAGCTCCTTCTCCAATATCATGTGCCTGCACAATCCCATGCTTCCCACCATGATGATATTGGACTGAACCTCTGAAACTATAAGCCAGCCCCAAATAAATGTTTGAGTTTATTAAACGTTGCCTTGGTCATGGTGTTATTTCACAGCAATGAAACCCTAAATCAGACAGAGATGTTGCTAATCTGTGAGATGAATACCATCCAGGACCTAAATAACAGGGGTTAGGTGGCAACCCTGAATCTCCCAAATCAAGGCAGTCACAGTTATCCTAATGGGTAGTATAGGCAAAGCAATCTCCAAAATGGCCTGACCCATGCCCAAGCCCGCGGGGTCATCAATGTGGACCTAAGGAGGGGGCAGACTAATGGGAGACAAGAGACAGCAAAGAAGGGGAGCAAGTCGTGCATTCTGATCAAGCTCCAGAAGTTTATTTCAGGACAGCATCTTAAAAAGACAGGCAGGCAGGGGTGGGGGGTTACATATGGCCTAAGGCCAACCCACTACTGTAACCAGTTTTCTGGAAATTCCAGATGTTCTTTCAATTCCTGGGACCCAAGACCGCAAATGCCCTGTCCTTTCTAACCTTGCACCTTAACTGACAGTGGGTAATTTCATGGGTTTGGCTTTTGGCATCTGGTGGGTTTGGCTCCTGAAGGACCCATAATGAAAAGCACAGATAAACTGATTTTTTTATGATAGCATGACTCATCTCATTTGAACTTTTGATACTGGCTTATCAGTCATGGTGTTTCCAATCCTGAAATAGATAAGAGGCCTACTGTTTTTGTTGATCTAAATAGGCAGAAAAATTCTCAAACTTGCAAGAATCATGTCAAAAGGTAATCTCTGTCTACAAAGCCAGTTTCCAGACTTGAGATGGTTTGCAAAATCCCTTGAATGCAAGGACAGCCAAATCCCCATGAGGAAGAACTTCACTAAAATACCTAAAATTTCTACAGTTAAACTTTCTCTATTTCTTCACAAGAGTTATCTAAGGAAATATACAAGGGTAACTGTATACTGGAGGAAATGAAACAATCTGTCTTTCTTAGGTATGTTAGATACTGGTTCATCATTAACACTAATATGCATGGGACCCCAAGAAGTATTGTGCTGTGGATAGCCCTGGGGCTTTTTGTATTCAGCTAATTTCTGCCCTCCTGTGAGAGGATTCAAACAAGAAGTGAGTTATACCTGTGACTTCTTGTGAACCAGTCCCCTAATGAATAAAGAAGCCAATCACTGGGCACGTAGGAAGGACCCTGAGTCTGAGAGGGGAAGAGAGGAGGAGGAGGAGGAGAGAGAGGTCTTTTGGAACGAGGATAGCAGAGAGGTAAGATGTAGCTACTAGAGTCTCCGGTATGGTGGATCTGCAAGGATTCACCACTAGAGGAATAGGAATTTTATAAGGCTTACAAGATTAGGTTTTAGTTGTTGAGCTCAGAGATTGAGTTACCATTGTTTCTGAGCTAAGTTTGTGTTGTGTTTTCCTTCAAGTGGCGGCTTGTCTGGTTTCCAGAGAGAAAGGTACAGTGGCAAAGTGTGGGTTTGCCTGACGTGCACCACAGAGTCCATGGGGTTATTAAAACATTGGGCTGGTGTGGAAGCGACCTGCCAGTGGGAATTTAGTGAGCTGGGTGGAGAGATCATGGAGCTCTAAGTCAGAGCTCCAGAAGATAAAAGGTTGGCCATTGCTCACCAGTGCATTGCTTTCCAGCCCTCCAGGATGAGAGATCCAGGGCGTAATGCGGGAACATGCTATATATTCCTTCTTTTTTAACATTTCCCGCAACAGCATTGTTCCCCTCCAGTTAAAGTATGGACTTAGGAAAGCCAGATGATTAATGTAGTTTTGGGTGGTGTCTGGTGCACAGTATGTCTTATGGCTCCTCAATCTCATTCTGTAGTTATTTACCCAGTATCAGAATAAATAATTGGTATAAATGTATATAGAAGTTGTTGGAATTCTCACACTCATTACATGACCTTTGGTGTAAACTCCATTATGGTTGAAGGCCAAAGAGAATGTATCAGAGCCACCTCTTCCATGGAAAATAGTAAATCAAAGACAATAGGATATCTCAGGAGAAATGGCATAAATTATTGTCACCAACAAGGACTTGAAAGATGGAAAGATCGATCTTGGTTTCCACTACACCTTTCTTTAACTCAGATGGATTGAGGGGAATGACAGTTGACTATTGAAAACTCAATCAAGAAGTGACTCCAATTGTATCTGCCAGGCCAGATGTGATAGCCTTACTTAAGAGGACTGGTACATACCCTTGTCCATGGTATGCAGTTATTGATCTAGCAAATGTGTTCCTTTTGATACCTGTCCATAAAGGCTTACCAAAAGCATTTTTCTTTCATTTGTCAAGGCCATAATTTTACCTATACAATTTTACCTCAGCGATTTATTAACTTTAGAGCACTGTGCCATAGTTTAGAGAAGGGAGTGTTTCTGCCAGGATACACCACAAACATTTCATTGAATTTGAGCTCAGACATTTCCCTGGCCTGTTTGAGTTTATGAAACCTTTAAGCCAGTGGCTCTAAACATTTCTAACATTGGCACATTTTAATATAATTCCTCAAGTGATCGCAAGCCATAAGTCATTTTTAATTGAAGATTGATAACTGTAATTTTAATACTGTTTTGAATAATAATGTTAATATATTTTTGGAAATAGAGGTTTTCCAAAGGTGTTGTAACTCACAGGTTGAGAAAAGTTGCTTTAAGCTAACAGACTAAGAAAAAATAACAGTGGCAGCAGGGGTGATTTATCCTGATTACCAAGTGGAAATTGTATTACTTCTCCACAATGTAGGTATAAAAAGTTATGCCTGGATTTCAGGAGGTCTTTTAAGCATGTTTTGATGCTACAATGTCATTTGAAAATGAGAAGCTACAACAATACTATTAGGCTAGATTACAAAGGAAACACACCCTATAGGAATGAAATTATGAGTTATTCCAAAAGGAAAAGTACCAAACCTGATGAGGTGTGTCTTTCTTTTTCCTACTTTATTTACATTTCAAATGTTTCTCTCTTTCCAGATCTCCCCTTTGGAACCTCCTCATTTCCTCCCCCCTTCCCCTGCCACTATGGGGGTATTCTCCCACCCACCCACCCATACTCATCTTCCCTCCTTGGCATTCTCCTCTACTGGGGGATCTAACATTTTCAGGCCCAAGGGCCTCTCCTCCCCCAGATGGCCAACAAGACCCTCCTCTGCCGCACATGTGGCCAGCACCATGGGTCCCTCCATGTGTATTCCTTGGTAGGTGGATCAGTCTTCAGGAGTATTGGGGGGTCAGGCCAGTTGCCACTGTTGCTGCAGTCTTGAGTGTGAAGAAAATATAGAATATGTAGTAGAAGAAAGTAGTTCCAAATACTAGTTAAAGACACATGATTAGTTGCAAAGTGAAGATTATAATTGACAATAATTTTGGGGTTGTATTTTATAAAGGATGTATTTGTATAGTTATTACTATTTTCTTTCCTCTCTTTATCAAGTACTATAACATCAATTGAGTATCAATGGTTAGTGTGGTTTAAGAGAGTATAAGAGTGTCCTTCAAGGAGCATAGCTACCTGTTATAATATTTATAAACACTATGATTGCTCATGTGATAGTTACATCATAGTATGTAGAATTATAACTTGGTTAAATGTATGCATTGGTATTTTATGAAGTAATATTTATATCATCATCTTAGGCATAATTTGGACCTGGCAAAATATATAACACTTGTGGTTGTATATGGGACAGTGTAATTATGACCTAGCTATTGTTTTAATTTGAACATTTAACATAATATAAAAAGATATAACTTTGTGAAAAAATGACAAGTGGTGGATTTGTGAATGATATTCTTAGTTGTCAACTAGACTACATCTGGTATTAAATAAAACCCTATCAGGTGGATACACCTGGAAGAGATTTTTCATTTTCTTTTCATTTAAGTTTTCTTTTAAAAATGTATGTAAGTATTTATTTATTTACTTTACAACCCAGTATCATCCATTCCTCTCCTCCCAGTTCTCTGAGAATGGGAAGCTTCCCTCTAGATGTCATTCCCCCCAACTAACACTCCAATTCTCCCTGCCCCCACACATCTTCTCCCACTGAGGCCAGACAAGGAGGTCCATTAGTGGTGGAGGTTGCACAGGCAGGCAGGCAGGCAACAGGCTTATGAACAGATCTTATTCTAGTTGTTGAGAGACACATGAAAACCAAGCTGCTCAACTGCTACATATGTGCAAGGGTCATAGGGTCCAGCATGTGCTCACTCTTTGGTTGGTGATACAGTCTCTAGGATTCCCCCCCAAGAGTCCATGTTCATTGACATTTTGGGTATTCTGATGGATTCCCTGTCCCCTTCAGGTCCCTCAATCCTTCTCTCAAATCTTCTATAAGACTCCCCAAACTCCATCTAATGTTTGGGTGCGAGTCTCTGTATCTTTTTCCATTGGATGCTAGGTGGAACTCTCAGAGAACAGTTTTGCTAGGTTCTTGTCTGCAAGCATAACAGAGTATCATTAGTAGTGTCAAGGGTTGTTTCTTGCCCAAAGGATGTTTATCTATTTGAGGCAGTCATTGGTTGGCCATTAATATGTGTGTCAATGTCCTTTTCCCAACACTGGGCATCCTGCTTGGTTACAGGAAATGGTGACTTCAGAATCCATATTCCCTACTGCTAGGTGGGTCAGCAATTGTCACCCCCATAGACCCTCTGGGGCAACCCTCCAGCCAAGATATCTGGCACATCCTAGAAATTATCTCCATGTATCCCAGTTTTTCTCCTCCCCCTACAAAATGATCTCCTCTGCCTTTCTCCCTTCCCCATCCTCTCTTCCACAAAGTTCCCTCCTTTCAGGCACCTGTACTATCTAGTTTTATTCTCCATCTTAGTAATATTCAATCACCATTCTGTTGGTCCCTCTTTGTTATTTAGCTTCTTTGGGTCTGTTATGGTTAATATCCAACTATAAGTGATTATATGCCATACATGTTCTTTTGGGTCTGGGTTACTTCACTCAGGATGATACTTTCCAGTTCTATCCATTTGCCTATGAAATACATGTTTTCCTTGATTTTTATCATTGAGTAGCATTCCATTGTGTAAATGAATCACATATGCTTTATCCATTCTTTAGTTCAGGGACAGCTAGAGTATTTGGAGTTTCTGGCTATTGAAAATAAAGCTGCTATGAACATATCTGAGCAAGTGTCCTTGTGAGATGGTGGAGCATCTTTTGGGTATATATCCCGTAGTAGTTTAGCTGAGTCTTGAGGTAGCACTATTTGTAATCTTCTGAGAAACTATCAAATTAATTTCCAGAGAGGTTGTATGATTTATTTTCTTACACCAGCAGTGGAGAAGTGTTCCCCTGGTCTAACAGCCTCTCTTGGCCTGTGCTTCCCTCTAAATGTTTTATCCTAGCCATTCTAATGGGCATAGGATAGAATCTCAGAGTCATTTTAATTTGCATTTCCCTGATGATTAAGGAACTTGGTAATTTCTTTAGGTGGTTCTTGACCATTTGAGACTTCTCTGTTGAGATGTTTAGCTCTGTACCCATTTATTTTTGTTGTTCCTAAGAGTCTAACTTCTTGAGTTCTTATATATTTTGGACATTAGCGTTCTAATGAAGATATTTTTCACAATCTGTAGGCCATCATTCTGTGATAACAATAGTTTCCTTTCAGGTACAGAAGCCTTTTAGTTTCATGAAGTCCCATTACTTAATTCTTGACATTAGTGCCTGAGCCATTGGTATTCTGATCAGGAAGTTGTTTCTTGTCCCAACGACTTCAATGCTATACCCCAATTTCTGTTCTATTAGATTTAGTATATCTGGTTTTCCATTGAAGCCTTTTATATATTTAAACTTGAGTTTTGTGCAAGGTGGTAAATATGGGTCTACTTGCATTCTTCTCCATAAAGACATTCTATTAGAACAGCACTATTTGTTGAAGATGCTCCACATTTCCATTGTATGGTTTTGGTTTCTTTGTCAAAATTCAAGTGTCCACAGGTATTTAGATTTTATTCCAGGTCTTCAGGAAGATTCCATGATCCATGTATATGTTTCTATACAAATACCATGCTGTGTTTATCACTATCGTTTTGTAGTACAACTTGAGTTCAGGGAGAGTGATATCTACAGAAGTTCTTTGATTGTTCAAGATTTTTTAGCTTCCTGGGTTTTTTTTTCCATATGAAGTTGAGAATTGTTCTTGCAATATCTGTAATAAATTGGGTTGTAATTTGGATGGGGATTGCATTGAATCTATAGATTGTTTTTGGTAAGATGGTCATTTTCACTTTGTTTATCTTACCTGTTCATGAGTACAGGAGATCTTACAATCTTCTGATATCTTCCATTTCTTTCTTCAGGGATTTAAAGTTCTTGACATATTCATTTTTCACTTCCTTAGTTAGAGTTACTCCAAGATATTTTACATTTTTTTTTTTTTTGTGGCTAATGTGAAGTGTACTGGTGCTATAACTTCTTTCTCAGAACCTTTATAACTTGTGAAGAGGAGGGCTGCTGATTGAGGTAATTTTGTATCCAGCCACTTTGCTGAAGGTGATTAACAGCTGTAAGAGTTCTCTGGTACAATTTTTGGGTTCGCTTATGTATACTATCTGCAAATAGGCATACTTTGACTTCTCCCTTTCCAATTTGTATCCACTTGACCTCCTTTATTATTATTATTATTATTATTATTATTATTATTATTATTATTATTATTATTATTACTATAGCTAGACTTTCATGTACCATATTGAAGAGATAAGAAAAAAGTGGACAACCTTGCCTTGCCCCAAATTTTAGTGGAATTGCTTTAAATTTCTCTCCATCCAATTTGATGTTAGCTATTGGCTTGTTGCATATTGCCTTTATTGTGTTTCGATATGCACTATGTAACCCTCATCTCTCCAAGTCTTTTAACATGAAGGGGTGATAGACTGGTGTGTTAGATTTTGCCAAAGGCTTTTTTGCCATCTAGTGAGATGGCCATATGGTTTTTTCTTTCAGTTTTTTCGTATATGGTGGAATACACTGATGGATTTTTGTATATTTAACTGCTCATGCATCACAGGGATGAAGCCTACTTGACCATGGTTGATGATGTCTTTCATTTGTTCTTGAATTTGGTTTATGAGTATTTTATTGAGTATTTTTCTAACAATTTCCATAAAGGAAATTAGACTAAAATAATCTTTTTTTTATTGAGTCTTTGTGTTGTTTAAGTATCAGGGTAACTATGGCCTCATAAAATGAGTTTGGCAGTGTTCATTCTGTTTCTATTTTGTGGAATAATTAGAGGAGTATTAGTATTAGCTCTTCTTTGAAAGTATGGGAGAGTTCTGCACTTAAAAGCATCTGGCCCTGGCTTTTTTTTTTTTTTTTTGTGGGAGACTTTTAATGACTGCTTCTATTCCTTAAGGGTTATAGTACTATTCAGATAGATTATCTGATCTTGATTTAGCTTTGGTAATTGGTAACTGTGTAGAAAATTATCCATTTCATTCACATTTTCTAATTTTATGGAGTACAGGCTTTTGAAGTGACACCTAATGATACTTTGAATTAATTTCCTCAGCATCCTTCATTTCTGATTTTGTTAATTTGCATGCTTTCTTTTTCCCTTTTAATTAGTTTGTCTAAGGGTTTGTCTATCTTCTTGTTTTTCTCAAAGAACCAGCTCTTAGTTTCATTGATTCTTTCTACGGTTCTTCTTGTTTCTAATTGATTGAATCTGTAGATTACTTTCAGCAGGATGGTCATTTTTACTATAGTAATCCTGCCAATCCAGGAGCATGGGAGATTTATCCAACTGCTGAGGTCTTCTTCGATTTCTTTCTTCAGAGGCTTGAAGTTCTTGTCATACAGATCTTTCACTTGTTTGGTTAGAGTCACACCAGGATACTTTATATTGTTTGTGACTATTGTGAAGGGTGTCATTTCCCTAATTTCTTTCTCAGCCTGTTTATCCTTTGAGTATAGGAAGGCTACTGATAAGTTTGAGTTAATGTTATATCTGGCCACTTTGCTGAAGTTGTTTATCAGCTGTACCAGTTCTCTGGTGGAGTTTTTCGGGTCATTTATGTATACGATCATATCATCTGCAAACAGTGATATTTTGATTTATTTCTTTCTAATTTGTATCCCTTTGACCTCCTTTTGTTGTCTAATTGCTCTAGCTAGAAGTTCAAATACCATATTGAATAGATAGGGAAAGAGTGGACTGCCTTGTCTAGTCTCTGATTTTAGTGGGATTGTTTCAAGTTTCTGTCCATTTAGTTTGATGTTGGCTACTGGTTTGCTGTATATTGCTTTTACTATGATTATGTATGGGCCTTGAATTTCTGATCTTTCCAAGACTTTTATCGTGAAGGAATGTTAAATTTCATCAAATGCTTTTTTTTCAGCATCTATTGAAATGACCATTTGGTTTTTTCTTTGAGTTTGTTTATGTAGTGGATTACATTGTTGGATTTCCAGGTATTGAACCTCCCTGCATCCCTGGGATGAAGCCTACTTGATTGTGATGAATGATCGTTATGAGGTGTTCTTGGATTTGGCTTGTGAGAATTTTATTGAGTATTTTTACATCAATAATCATAAGGGAAATTGGTGTGAAGTTTTCCTCCTTTTTTTTTGGATCTTTGTGTGGTTTTGGTATCAGTGTAACTGTGGCTTCATAGAATTAATTGGGTAGTGTTCCTTCTGTTTCTATTTTGTGGACGAATTTGAAGAGTTTTGGTATTAGGTCTGCTCTGAAGGTCCAATAGAATTCTACACTAATCCCATCAGGTCCTGGGTTATTATTTTGTTGTTGTTGTTGTTAGGAGACGTTTAATGACTGCTTCTACTTCTTTAGGGGCTATGGGACTGTTTAGATGGTTTATGTGATCCTGACTTAACTTTGGTATTTGGTATCTGTCTATAAGAGGGCACATGGGGAAAGATCCTGAACAGAATACCAATGGCTTATGCTCTAAGATCAAGAGTTGACAAATGGGACCTCATAAAATTACAAAGCTTCTGTAAGGCAAAGGACACTGTTGATAGGACAAAACAGCAACCAACAGATTGAGAAATGATCTTTACCAATCCTACATCTGATAGAGGGCTAATATCAAATATATAGAAAGAACTCAAGAAGCTAGACTTCAGAGATCCAAATAAACCTATCAAAAAAAATGGGGAAAAGCGCTAAACAGAGAATTCTCAACTGAGGAAACTCGAAGGCCTGAGAAGCACCTAAAGAAATGCTCAACATCCTTAGTCATCAGGGAAATGCAAATCAAAACAAACCTGAGATTCCACCTTACACCAGTCAGAATGGCTAAAATCAAAAACTCAGGTGACAGCAGATATTGGCAAGGGTGTGGCGAAAGAGGAACACTCTTCCATTGCTGGTGGGATTGCAAGCTGGTACAACCACTCTGGAAATCAGTTTGGCAGACCCTTATAAAATTGGACATAATACTACCTGAGGACCTAGCTATACCACTCCTGGGAAAATACCCAGAAGATGCTCCAACATGTAATAAGGACACATGCTCCACTATGTTCATGGCAACCATATTTATAATAGTCAGAAGTTTTAAACAACCCAGATGTCCCTCAACAGAGGAATGGATACAGAAAATGTGGTACATTTACACAATGGAATACTATTCAGCTATTAAAAACAATGACTTCATGATATTTGTAGGCAAATGGGTGGAACTTGAAAATATCATTCTGAGTGAGGTAACTCAGTCATAAAAGATGAAACACAGTATGTAGTCACTGATAAACAGATATTAGCCCAAAACTTCAGAATAACCAAGATTCAATTCACAGCAACTCTTGGACTGAGTGTGGAGTTCCAGATGGAGGAGTTGGAGAAGGAACTGAAGGAGCTGAGGGAGTTTGCAGCCCCAGGCAGGGAGCAACAGTGTCAACTGGCCAGACTCCTCGGTGCTCCTGGAGACTGGACCACCAACCAAAGAATCCACATCGAGGGACCTATTGTGCTGGCCACATATGTGGAGGAGGAGGGCCTTGTTGGCCATCTGTGGGAGGAGAGGCCCCAGTATCTGGGGTCTCTAATCTGAAGGTGTTAGATTCCCCAGTATAGGTGAATGCCAGGGAAGGAAGACAGGATTGAGTGGGTGGGTTGGGGTATACTCTCAGAGAGGCAAGGCATAGGGGATGGTATAGGGGGTTTCCAAAGGGGAAAACATTTGGAATGTAAATAAAGTATCAAAAATAAAAAAATTAAAATTAAAAATATTTTTTTAAAAAAATCCTTTCTACAATCTTACCTATTTTCTCATTGACTATCAAATTTATTCACAATACAATAGAGCCAGCAGCCATTGACCAGAATGACCATACAATTGACCAGAATGGCTAAAGAGACTTTGAATTTCAGGGGACCCCAACCCCTTGAGCTATCATTCACTGAGCAGAGAAAACATAATTTGTTTTCAAGGACCCCTTCTTTCTCCACATAACATAGCAATCAATGTTCTCCTTTTGTATTTGAATTTGTTCCCACTAACACATACTATTATGACTCTTATTGACAAAATTGCTAGTTTCAAATTATGTGTCATTGTGGCATTATACTCTGTTGTTCTATTCATATGGAAATATTTCAGTGAGATTGAATTGTTTTAGCTTCGATGTAATTATTTAGTGACAATAGAAATAGCATGTTAAGAAACATGATGATTATTGGTAATGATATAGGGGAAATCAGAGTCCTCTTTGGATGTTCTTAGTCTTGTTAATAAAACAATTAAGAACGAATTCAAAATTAAACTTGGTAATAATTTTACTAGAGCTTCAAATCAAAAAGTCACAAGTTGGTATACTGTAAATCTTAGCAGCTGCCTGGAGGAAAAATAAATGGATTGGGGGGGACAAGTACTTTGAATTACTGGCATTGCAGTCTCTCTCATGACAGCAGATAATATGACAGGATTGGTGGTTTTAGTGGAAAAAAAATGAAAAAGCCAAAATATCAAAATAAAACATATAGAAGTTCTGTACAGGATCTCAAAGAAAGAGACAAAAGGGAAAGAAAAATCGTACATTTCTGGGGAATATGGTTAGACGCTGTTGAATATAACCACTGCTTGCAGGGTCTATACTAAGGAACAAGAAATTTGGCAATGGAAAACCTACTATATAATGAAAGAACTATGTATTCTACCTATCTTTTTGGCATGGCTTGAGATGACACCACTTTCCTAGTGATGGTTCTTCTTTCCTGAGGTTTGCTTTCTAGGCCAGGAGATTGACTGGCAGAACTATATAGTCAGAGCTCTACCTAGGCTGTAGATTATATTTTCTTAATAAGAAAATTTTTCTCAATGAAACTTTATTACTACTCTAACAGTAGTATACGTTGACTTCATTTTTTTATGTAAATGGTAAAAGCATGCCATGTACCAAGCACAAGTAATTATCTCAAACTACAAACAGCATTAATTTATGACTACAGTTAAATATTTTCCATTTGCTTTGTGGATATTTTGGCTGCTAAATAGAGATGTGAGTTAATAGCCTTTAAAAAAATATCCTAAACCATATGGCTAGTTTTGAACATGCATTAAGAAACATGTATATTTCAAACAAAGCTAAGTGAGGCATAATAATATGTGTAGCTCTCAGAAAAAGAATCCTCTTAAACAGTCAGTTCTTTAATCTTATTCTTTTTGAAAATGTTATTCTCTTTTTATCCCATACCTCCTCCATCTCCAAAACAATATCCCCAAAACCAACCCTCATCCCACCAGACCTCTCCACTCCCTGGGGCTTCAAGTCTCTTAAGGGTTAGGTACATTTTCTCTCTTAAGGCTAAACTAGGCAGTCCTCTGCTATATATACGTTGGGGGGAGGGGCTCACATTAGCTGATGTATGCTGCTTAGTTGGTGGCTCAGTGTCTGAGAGATCTCAAGGGTCCAGATCAGTTGAAGCTGCTGGTCTTCCCATGGGGCCGTCCTCCTGCTCAGCTTCTTCCAGTGTATTCCCAATTCAATCACAGGGGTCAGTAGCTTCTGTCCATTAGTTGGGTGCTAGTATCTGCATCTGACTCTTTCAGCTGCTTGTTGAGACTCTCAGAGGGCAGCTATGCTAGGCTCCTGTCTACAAGCACACCACAGCATCAGTACCAGTGTCAGGCCCCGGGGCCTCTCCTTGAGCTGGCTCCCACTTTGGGCCTGTCACTGGACCTCCTTTCTCTCAGGTTCTTCTCTATTTTTGTCACTGCAGTTCCTTTAGACAGGAACAATTCTGGGTCAGAGCTTTTGACTGTGGGATGGCAACCCCATCCCTCCCCTCAATGTCCTGTCACTCCACTGGAGGTAGACTCTACAAGTTCCCCCTCCCTATTGTACAGCACTTCATCCAAGGTCATTCCTTTAAAAAGAGAGAGGGAGAAAGGGACATTATATTTATTAAGATACAATGCTGACTAATGATAGAATGGGGAAAAATGATACTCTTATGGCAAATTCAATTACATGGAGGCTGGAAGGAATTTCAAGAGAAGTAGATGATACTACTTAGAAGGGAGATTAAGTAATGTTTATGCAAAGTCATCAGATTTGAGCAGTGGGCAGCTTTAAACTGAAAGTTTACAGACATTAACTTGAAAGGTTCAAGAAATAATTACAAAAAAAATTTTAAGGCAAGAAGTTCAGGAACATGTTTTTAATAAAGCCTTGCTTCTCTCCACTTTCCTTTTGTCCCATTGGGCAATGTGCATTACAGACAATGGGATAGGCCGGCTCTTGAATGTACTCTCCATCTGTCATTGCTCAGTAGTGTTAATCAAGTAGCTTTATAAGTTTCAATTTTCTTATGCCTAAAATGTGAAATCTTGCCTTCTAGACTAGTTAAAACAATTAACGTGTTTATTATTGTCTCATTGTGCTATATATTTATTTATTCAACCAAGCTATAATATATAACATATACCCTGTTCTCAGATAAAGGATTTAATATTAATCAATAAAATATGTCCATGTGCATGGGCTAATTTATCTTCAAAAAAATCAAATCAGTTCTTATGCTGACCATAGCTTTTATTCTGTATTTTGACTAGATATATGAAATCATATTTTTCGAGATCTTGTAAAAAATGTACCAAGAAAGCATTTCAACATCCAATCCATTTTTTCTACTTCTTGCATTATAATTTTCTTTTTTTCATACTTTATTTACATTTCAAATGTTTCCCCCTTTCCTGATCTCCCCTTTAGAACATCCCTATTCCCTCTCCCCTCCCCCTGTCAATATGGGGTTATTCCCCCACTCACCCACCCATCCACTCTCGTCTTCCCTCCTTGGGATTCTCCTGTACTGGGGGACCTTACACCCTCAGTCCCAAGGGTCTCTGCTCCCCCTGATGCCTAACAGGATTACAATTTCTCTCTATATTCTTATAATTGGCCTGAAGGAAATGGGACGTAATCGTAATAAGCACCTCTGACCCTATGCTTGACTATTAAATTATTGGAACAATAGACCCAAAGAATTTGAAAGTTTCTCTGTAGTTGTGTACAGAAAGAAAGGGAATACCTAAGTTTATGGCTAGTCATAGGAGAAAATTGTCTCCTAAAATAAGATTTCACTCAATTCTAATGATTCCCTCATAGGATGAGACTGAAACCCAGACAATGAAGGTTCATTCATGGGCATTGCCATATCTTGATGAAGACTGATTGATTCTGCCTATCTTTTGCATTCTTTGTAAACCTAAACTTCAAGTCTCAACCTAATGATGTTCTTGGTTGTTATTGAATATCTTTTCTCTCTTCCAGATGTAGCAGTTTTGAATAAATCTCCTTTTATGTTTTTGTTCTTAATTTTTTTGTTCAATTTGCTTATTAAAGATAGGTGGCCAACAGTCTTTATAAATTCAAACACGTTAAAATATCAGTCCTTTTAAAATAGCTAATCTCTTAAAATCCAAAGTCTAGTAAAATGCAAAGACTCTCAACTGTAGATTCCTGTAAAATACCTTCTTACTTCAGGAGGGGGAGGTCAAGGCATGGTCACATTCTAAGGCAAAATCATTCTCCAGTTGTCCAATGTCTGGGATCCACTCATGATCTTCTGGACTCCTCCAAAGGGCTTAGTCAATTCTCTAGATTTGCACTTTGTAGCACACGCAGCTTGTCTTCTAGGCTTCTGCTTACTCCACTGCTGCTGCTATTCTTACTGGTCAGGCTATGGTACTCCAAAAAGGATCTCCAAAACTTTTGGGATCCTTTCTACGCTTTCACCAACAGCTCCTTGTAGGTCTTCTTCATGTTACTAAACCTCAACTTCTCTGCATGAGCCTTCAATCCTGTGCCTTCAACTACCACTGAAGCTGCACCTTCACCAATAGTCTCTCCTGGCTTCTCACAGTGCCAAGCCTCAACTGCTCTCCATTACCCCTTCATGCCTTCAAAACCAGTACCACCTGGGTGACTCTTACACATTACCAAGTCTGGCTGCCACCAGGAGGTACAACAGTGGCTGCCATGCATCCTCTTCCTAGGATTCACTTCATACTCCTAACCCATAAAATATCTGGAAGATTACTATGAATGTAGGATTTAAGATACAAGTTTCTGAGTTCAAGACAGTTTCTTTGTGTGTGTGTGTGTGTGTGTGTGTGTGTGTGTGTGTGTGTGTGTGTTTCCCCTGAGAAAGGGTTTCTCTGTGTAGCCCTGGCTACACACTTTGTAGACCTCCAGGCTGGCTTCTAACTCACAGAGATCTGTCTGTCTCTGCCGCTGGAGTGCTGGCATTAAAGGTATGTACCATCTTCCCAGATATAAATTTCATCTTTAAAAGTGGACTTCTCTTCCTTCTCCTCCTCCTCCTCCCCCTCCCTCCATGTCTTTATCTCCTTCTTCTTTTAAGAAAATCTTCTACACAGGCTGGGCTGAACTACATTGTCCCTGGATGACTGTGGTGGCTAGATTTATGATACATACTATCTCGAAAAACAAACCAAACAAATATTATGTATGTTTGTAAATTTTGGCTCTTAAGAGATAAAGCCTCAAATGTACGTAACTACTAAAGAAATTAATTAAAGCTGAACTTTCCTGTTAAAAAAAAAAAAAAAAAAAGATAGGTGACCAAATCTCATTTACTGGAACTGTGAAGGCTGACCCCCTGAGCAGTCCAATCATAATTTTACAAGTGACATGTACACACACTTTGTCCCAGTTTGTTAATACAGTCAGAGAAGGGGACTCAAGTAGTATGTTTAATATATTAAAACTTCAAAAATCTATTATATGAGGTGTAGGCATAGTGTATAGTATTGAGAGTTCAGAGGACTGAGGAGCATAAGTATAGAATAAAATAAGTCATCAAAAGAGTAAGGCAGGGACCCTGAAAGCAGACAGTTCAATCCTGACCAGACACAAAGAATGATCTTGCTTCTACTGGCTATTCTATCCTAACTAGAAGCCCAAAATTCCAGAAATAATTCTGCTAGAAACAGTGACTTAGTTCATGATTTACTCCTGTGAACAGACACAGTTCAGAGATTTAGTCCATTATCATGAAGGCAAGAGCATGGCAGCATCCAGGCAGGCATGGTATAGGAGGAGCTGGAAGTTCTACATCTTGTTCCAAAGGCAAACCAGGGAAGACTAGCTTGCAGACAGCTAGGACAAGAGTTTTAAAGCCCACACCCACAATGGCACACCTACTCTAACAAATCCATACCTTCAAATAGTGTCACTCTGTGGGCTAGGCATACTCACACCACCATAGGCAGTGAGTGACTCAAGCTTTCATTGGTGTTTTTTTTTTTTTTTTTATTCTCCTTGTGTATAACAATCTAATAAGCACAATTACCTGCAAACTATCTGTGATCAAAAACTTCACTGGACCTCGAATGTGTGATATGGAACCTTAGTTCATTCATTAAGATGAAGAGGAATATTGACATCTTAGGGAGATCTATGGTTGGGCTCATGGGACAGTCTAGCCTAACTTGCATTATCTCAAGGAAGTAATTTCAAAGACAAATGTGTACCCTTAGAGAAAAATTAATAAATAGAATAAAATACCTTATTAAATAGTAGAAAAAGTCCATTTTTAGGACTCCTCCTCTAAATAGGAGTCCTATGTGTTTTGTCATTGTAATCAGTTCTACGGTAATCATTCTCACTACTCAAACATATTCTTTGTCATCCATGCATATTCTTTGAGTTCACAAGGCAAAGAAGCTAAAGCTGCTGACTTCTGTGGAGGTTATGGAGGCCATGAACATTTAGCACCCTGGCAACTGAGTAAAGCTGACCTGAGATAAAAAGGAAAAAGTCTTTCTCATACTCACAATTCTTTATTTCCTCTTATATTGATCCTGCTATCATACCAGGCTATGATATGCATAATCTTGCTTATATAATTTTCTTTCAACTTTTTAAATTTAATATAACTTATATTTTAATTTTCTTGCCAGATAGAATTCTTAGCTTTCTAACATATTATAATACCACTATTTCAGTCAAACAGAAGTATTTGAGAATTATAAAATAATGTAATATTTCAAAGTTAATGTAATGAGAGGAATACTTTGATTAAACTAGTAAACAGACTTTCAATAAAGTTGGTTCTTTGACCAGCAAGATTCCTGAATGAGTAAAGGTGATTGCTACCAACCCAAGTTTATTCCCAGAGACCAACATGGTAGCGTGTGAGGACTCACTACTATAAATCCTTTGGCATTTACATGCTTGTTGTGAGTACCCTAATTAAACAAATATAATTTTAAAAATTTAATATTAATTCTTTTGTAACTTTTTCACTATTAGATGTAAACATCATAAACTTTGTATACGAATAGCTTTGCTTTTTCTTCTGGAACTTTTACTTTACCTATTTTGTATTAAAGAATAATAGAAGATTTAATGTACTATATATACAAACACAAAAATTGCATTGCTACAATGTTCTACTAACTTATGAAAACAAAGAATATAGCCAAGTCTGTGTCATACTTTATCATTTTACCTTTAAAAGTAGCTTGAATATAATCTATTGTAATTCTCCAAACTAAATATTCAGATGTTGTATTTATTCTGGTAAAAAAAAAACTGCAGAAAGCAAAATGAAAAAACAAAATTAATTTTTAAAAAATTATTTACCACCTTCCCACAAAGCCCTTGCTGTCTAATTCCACCTAAGGCACATTAAACATCAATAAACTGCATTCAATCCTGTGCTCCACTTTCCAACTCACAATTTTGCCTCATTTCCGGTAGGTCACTCTGTCACCAGGGACCCAAAGTTATGCTCATACTAGGTATCCAGAGGCATGGTTAACACTTCGAATCTCAGAGGATACATGAGACATTAAATTCCCCGGGAGAGACAATCTGCTGGACCTGAAGAGTTGGTAGTTATCAGAACCCTTGGCTACTCAGGTCGGAAGACAGAGAGGAAAGAGAAACCAACAGCAAAAAAACATCCAAAACCCATGCATCCAGCAAAGATCAAATCAGAAAATCAACATCTAAACCTATAATAACCATAAAACCCAGATGGGTAAAGGCCAGCAAAAGAGCACAATCAGCAAGAGGCAGAGCAATATGACACTACCATAGCCCAGACATCTTACTACAGCAAGTCTTGGATATGCTAATATAGCTTAAGTGTAATAAAATGACCTTAAATCCAATTGTATGAAGATGGTAGAGGGAAGATACAATCAAAGAGGTGAACAAAATGAATAAAACTGTACAAAACCTGAAAGTAAAAACAGACACAATAAAGAAAACACAAACTGTGTGAATCCTGAAGCTTGAAATTTTAGGTAAGAGAACAGAAAATATGGTCACAACTATCACCAATAAGCTACAAGAAATGGAAGACAGAATCTCAGGCATAGAAAATATGATTGGAGAAATTGATATATCTGGCAAAGAAAATGCCAAATCTAAAAAGTTTCTAACACAAAATACCCAGGAAATTTGGGACACTCTGAAAAGATCAAACCTAAGAATGATAGTAATAGAAGAAGAAGAAGAGTTTCAGTTCAAAGGCCAAGAAAATATTTTCAGCAAAATCATGGAAGAAAATGTCCTTAACCTAAAGAAAGCTATGTTTAGAAACGTAGAAGAAGCTTATAGAACATCAAATAGATTAGAACAGAAAAGAAGATACTCTTTGTATATAATAATCAAAAAACTAAATTTACAGAATAATGAAGCTATATTAAAAGTCTCAAGGGGAAAGGGCCAAGTATCATATAAAGGCAGACCCATTAGAATCACACCAGATTTCACACCAGAGACTCTAAAAGCCAGAAGGGCCTAGGAAGATATCTTGTAGTGTTTATGAGACCACAAATGCCATCACAGACTACTATACTCAGCAAAATGGTCCATCAGCATAGATGGAGAAAATGAAGTCTTCCATGATAAGTCCAAACTTAAACATTATGTTAATATCAACAGGCACAAAGGACAATAATCAATAAATGGGACTTCAAGAAACTGAAAATCGTTTGCAAAGCTAAGGGGACGAACAATAGGACAAACAGCAGCCTACAGAATGGGAAAAGATTTCCATCAATGCTACATCTGACAGATGCCTAATATCTAAAATATTTAAGAGAACTCAAGAAGATAGACACCAACAAACCAAACAAACCAATTGAAAAATGGGTGACAATGTTAAAGAGAGAATTCTCAACAGAGGAATTTCAAATGGCTGATAAGCACTTAAAGAATTATTGAATGTCCTTAGTTGTCAAGGAAATGAAAATCAAAATGATTCTGAAATTCCATCTTACACCCATCAGAATGGCTAAGACCAAACCAGACTGGACATTGTGCAAAGATGTGCAAGGATGTGGAACAAGGAGAAAATTTCTCCACTGCTGTTGGGAGTTAAAACTTATACAACCACTGTGGAAATCAGTTTGGCTGTTTCTCAGAAAACTGGAAATAGCCCTATCCCAGGACCCAGCTATACAACTCCTGAGCATATACCCAAAAGATTCCCCACTATGCCACAAGGAAACTTGCTCTAGTATGTTAATAGCAGCTTTATTTATAACAGCCAGAAAATAGAAACAATCAAGATGTCCCCCAACTGAAGAACGATTGAATAAAATATGGTACATTTACAGAATAGCTGGAGACTTGGGACAGTGGAGGCTATGGGGAGTCTATGGGGTGACCCTAGCTGAGCTTCCTATCAGCAGGAGATACAGATAATAATGTGGCCACCTCCCCTAGCCAAACAGGTTTTCCACTGAGGGGAGTGGAACATCAACTCATCCACAAAGCCTCTCATCCAAAATCTGTCCTGTCTACAAGATGCACAGAGAAAATTATGGGGCAGAGACTACGAGAAAAGCCAACCAATGACTGCCCCACCTTGATACTCATCATCTATGAGATAGTCAACCTGTGAAATTATTAATAATACTCTGCTATGCATGCAGACAGAAGCATGGTGTATTTGTCTTCCAAGAGACTTTATCTAGCAGATGAAGGAAACAGAGGCAGAGTCACACAGGCAAACATCTTGCAGTACTCAGTGAGTTTTGTAGAAGAGTGGGGGACAGAAGCGAGTGAGCCAAAGAGGTCAAAAATACCACAAGAAGACCTGCAGAGTCAACTAACCTGGGCCAGCATTGCTCAGAGAGACTGATCTACCAACTGAAAACCAACATCAACTTGGCCTAGCTCCTTTGGATAATTGTAGCAGATGTGCAGCTTGTTCTTCATGTGGGTCCCCCACAAGTGGAACTGGGGCTGTTCCTGACTCTTGTAGCCATTGGAACTCCCTGACATGAGCTGATGTTTGGTCTGTTACAATGTATTGAAATGTTAAACACTGGCCCCGAAGATCTGGTTGCTCTCAGTGAGGAGATTGTCAGAAACAAGGAGATCCTCACATACATGAAGTGATGCTATGTAACCTTGCCACCTATGTTATCCCTGATTAGTCAATAAAGATGCCTAGTAGCTGGGCAGAAGAGAGATAGGTGGGATTTGGGTTCCTGAGATTGAGGTCTGAGGCAGAGACCATAAGCGGGAGAGACAGAAGAAGGAAGAAGATTCCACAAAGTAGGTAGATCATGAGAACATGGCCACAAGTGCTAGTCGGTTAGAATACGAGCAGCCCATCAGGAACATGGAACGTTATATCTTAGGGTTTGTGGCCTTCCCAGACTTGAGCAGGCCTTTCCCAGCCTTGAGCAGGCTGAACAGACCTTGAGAGCCTGCCACAATGGACTTTATTGACCTTGGTGGAGTCATCTGCCTTGGTTGCACTTGCAACTTCCTACAGGAACTTAGAAGAATAGACATGGCTTTGCAACATAATCCTGCTGAAACAGAGTAGGGTCTTTGGGCTTGCCCTATATAAATGCAGTGCTGAATATTAAACTTGGAGCCTTGATCAGAACATTGTCTTGGCTTCATTCTTCTCTTGCCAACACCCTGTCTCTTTTTATTTCTAGCCCCCCTTTCAGGTAAACCCATTTCTTCCATGGCCACTGAACAGCTACAAGGGTTATTGACAGGGAAGTAGACAAAGTAGCATATAGGGTTGATAATCTGCTCTAATGTTTTTAAGGATTATTACAAATATGAAGGTTTTGTGTCTTTATTCTGGGAACTCAATGACTCAAGGTTGGTTAGAAAACCCCATATAGTGTTTACCACAACATTTTTGTCAAGCAACATGGGATTATATCTTACTTTTAAGCCAAATTAAAAGTTCAGATTCCTCAATAAATGACCTCACTGTACCTTTAAGATACAAATCATGATGGAGGCTAGGAAGGCAGGAAGAGATGGTTCCTTAGCAATCTCTGTTTTTTCCAGAGCAATCCTCTGTTTTCTTAGGGGTTCTGGTCAACAGTTAGAATGCATTCTAGTTATGCAGGTATGATTCCAAGTGGTCAGAGTATAAACTAATATACAGGTATGTCACCTGAGCCCACCATACAAGAAGCAGCAGAGCTTTTGTGCTTTAAGTAGCAGGCTGAAATGCCAGCCTGGCTTCTTCCCACATATTGCTCAGCTCTGCTCTATCATGAAAGTGCAGCTTTGTATGCTCAGGACTTTTGGTAGCCTAATCACACAGGCACTGAATGTCCCCACTATGCAATAAGCCTGGAAAAATCCTAATCCTGCTACTTGAAGACCAAGATGCATGTCTGCCACAGCCAAGAGTTATAGAGAGAGCTAACATAAGTAAAATGGCATGCTATTTTGAGCAGCCAATTAAGTTTCCATAAAACATGGAGCTACCATAGGAAGACTAATGCTAACATGAAATAGAGTGTCACTCTGCTCTGAGTAACCAGTCTCCTTAGATGTGGGCTCCCATGGTACAACTGATAACAGCTCAGCCTAGCTCATGGCACATAACCAAGGCCAAGTGACCTCTGAGTAAATTTAATATTGCACTAATATTATAAGGAATTCATATAGAGAAGACAGGGGAGGACAAATAAGTCCACATAGATAATAATCTTAAAAGAAGAAAGAAAAATTTATATAAATATTTTCAAGGGTATATAGATACTAAACAAAGAAACTCATGCCTTTGATCAGAATACTTAGGAAACAAAGACAGAGACAGATAGGTTCCATGTGAGTCAGAGGCCAGCCTGATCTATAGAGCAAGTCCAAGTCAGCCTAGGCTACACAAAGAAAACCTGTCTTAATAAGTAATAATAAATAGATGTCATTGTAGAGAAGGGTATTTGGACTCCATACAATCTTGTTTTAAATTATCAAAATGAAAATGGTTATGTGTTCAGTCATCAGTGATGGTAACGGTGATATTGTACTCCCTTTTGAGAGAGATCAAAATGGAACAGATGTATTAGATCAGTATATATTTTTAATGATTTCAAACTGATGGCCAAAGACTGTTATGTGAATGGAGAAGATTTTGTTTGTGTTAACAGGAAAAGGAAAAATGCTTTGGATGCCTTCCAAAATAATAAGAACCAGATTTGATAAAGGGAAAACTCCTGAAGATCTCGGCTGCAGAAAGAAAAGGGAAAATCAAAAGGAGCAAATGAAACAGTAATGACTGGTACATACATATGTTTCTACCCAGAATCTCAGCTTACATGGTTCATAAACCTTGTTGGCTACAGAAGTCTCATGACATATTATTACATATCGTCTTTTTAGATGTCATGAATGGAGACTTACATTCCTGTTTGGTTATGTAATCAAACTACCTCTATAAAAGAGACAAATGTCTATCTTTTTTTTTAACATCTCTGAAGTTGAGCAGAAAGTCATCTTTAGCTAAACATTGCACCTTGTACATTCCATACCTTATAGGTAGAGAATAATGTATTATTTGTAAAAAATAGTGTTTTCAGTAAATGGCAACTAAGTAAAATATCCTAACAAGATCCACTCTCAAAGATGCTGGGGCACCTGATTTTATAAGAGTAACCAGTGCTCTTACAAATAAGCCACCTCTTCAGCCTACAAAACATTCCTTTAATTAATGATTAAATTATGTCAGTTGCTTTCAGGTCTTCAGTTTCAGTCTCTGGGACTTTTTTATGAAATAACTGCTAGGATGGTTATTTTTAATGGTGAAAATTTATGTTATCTAATTATATTGTATTTAAGTTTCTAATGCTTCATATTAGAATAATCTGGCAATTATGTATGGTTTCACACAGGACTGTGATATTTTTCAAAAATCTGAGAATTAAAAATAGGTATGTGGCACACTCTTAAAATCCCAGCATTCAGGAATATACACAGGAAGGTGAAAATTTCAAAGTCATTTTAATTTACACAGTGAGTTCAAAGCCAGTCTTAGCTACATTAAACTTGATTCAAAAACAACCAGCTAAACAAAATAATTTCATAACATATTTTCTTCATAGACATTTATACCATAAAATTTATATTTATTTCTCTTTTACCATATATAGGTCAAACTAAAACTATTTATTAGTTGGAGAAGAAAGCTAAGATGAAACACACATATGTACACATACACACACATATATGTATATGTATTTTTGTACACACACATATGCATGTGTGTGTGTGTGTGTGTGTGTTATTATGAACATACAATGAAGAAGTGACATGTTTGGTTAAATTTTGTGGCAACAGAGTGCAGCAGAAGTTTTTCTAGTGAATTTGTTGAAAATAAGTCTTTGAGTAATATTTTAGTATTTATGTCATATAATCATTCTGTTACAATTCTGATCTGAGAAAGAATGTTGATGTTCAGCTGTGGCAGCCCTGATGTCATGTCCATGATGTGAGGCAAAACAATTTTTGTCCCCCAAATTCATAGTATCTATATATTTCATCTCTACCTCTACCCTCATGTAATTATGCTGATAGACTTGAAGCAGATAATTTATAGGATTGAAATGAAATTGCCTGGTAACCAGTTAAGCTAGTCAACAAAAAGGACAGAATGATGTTACTGACTCCAAACATTCTGAGCACTATGGAAATTGGAATACTAAGATTTCAAAGCATATATTACTGCAGACCAGACCAAAATGGATAAAATATGTTGTATTTCTAAGTCACTCCATAGCAGCATGTCTTGCCTTTGTCCAACTTACTCCGAAAGAAAGACATTTTATGCAGTGGAGCACAGCACAAAATCTTAAGTTATTTAATGAGTCAGGCTCACAAGTGTTACCTCTGCACATGTATGTTTCCATGCATACCCTAATTAAAACCACTATCAGATGATATTGCTTGTCTTTCTCTTCCATTAAAAAACTTGTAGAGAACGGCAGATTATTTCTCCATATTTTCATTTCTGTTCAAATTTCATCCCCAGTCATGGTATTAGAGAAGTGTTCCACATATCTTTGCTTTATAAAAAAACAAGTGAATGAAACATACATACTCTGTGGGTTTTAAAAGCATGGAATTAAATTTCAAATCTATTTTTATCTCATTTTTAAGATGTAATTAGATATTTACATCAATTGTTATTAACAAAACATCAAATCATATCAAAATAGTAATTGTTAATGACAAATAATGCACAATAAAAAGTACCCAAAAGCACTATGCAAAATTCATCTCTCAAGCAGTTTCTCCTCTTTTTTTGCAACTTTGCAGATATTTTTGTATTACTGTAACTTTTCATGCACCATGATTTTTATTCTGCCTCTCTAATTAGATGCCCAATTCATTAAGTGTAGGCACTACAGTATGTATTTCTCCTGTATTCCACATAGTGCAAAATTCTATGCTGGACACCTCATAAGGATGCATTAAAAATAACTGCTGCTAGTTCAGTTGATTCTTTTTTCCATAAAGAAAAAATTGCAAGCTATGCAGAATATTTTACTGAACAAGAAAATCAGTTAATACTGAGCCAAAACTAAAAATATTAAAATGACATTGCCAGTGTTAAAACATTACATTAAGTCATATTTTTTATTTTGATTTTGATTGGCCATTTACTAAGCAAATTTCCACTGAGCAAATACTATATTTTGTCCTATGTACAGAAATCCAATCACCATTTGATGAAACCTTGTTATCCTTCCTATTTTATATGAGGAAACTAGTACTAAGAGAGGTAAAATATTTATCTACTAATATGCAACGAAGAAGTAGCCAAAGTGGAATTTAAATTTTATAGGCAGTCTCCAAAATTGATATGCCTTCAAGGAATAGATTTATGACTTAATGTACAGAAAATAACAGGGCAGTTTTAGCTAGTATTGCAGATTATATTACTGTAAAACGATACCCCCAAAATGGTCATATAGATTGAAATATTATACAGGAAATATTTTGCAAAAACTGTATAGATCATAATATACAAACCACTATTTTCTATCCAATAAAAGTAAATTTATTCACCAGATGTAATTGTTGTCTTGAAGCAAGGCTTACTGATGGATATGTTGACCCATTCCTAGTACTCTGTGATCTCTGGTGGCTAGTTCAACTGAGTTGTTTGTTTTAAACTCCTCTCCAAGACTACAGATTCAATCTGGCTTCTCTCAGCATCTCACTGAATTGATCTGCTTTTCCTTAAACTAAGTCTGTTTTTTTTTTTTTCTGGTCTGGCTCCTTCTTATTCCCTGACTTCAACTGTCTCAGCTGACTTGCACTGAACTGCATGAACTCATGAACCAACTCAGTTGCATTGCATGACACTCACTGCTCTGACTCCCTACTAATTGACTGAACTGAGTGAACTTAATGAAATGCCTCCATTCTAACTGTGTTGCTCTTAAATAGATTTTCTCCTGAGATTTGGACATATGTTTTATCTGACTCATTATGTTAAATCTTTCTCTGATTTGCCACTTTGTCTGCACTTCAATTAGAAGTCATTGTTTGGGATTAAGGTGTGTTCTAAATGATTGCAGACAGAGGAATGAAAGATGTGTACTAAGCATATGTCTGTATTCCAGCAAGACCACAAAGACATAGAAGGTCTTTTTATGTGATAAGAGCAGCCACATGGCTGGATTAAAATTTTTCTACATTGTTTCCTTTTCTGCTTAAGCTAAAATTATTACAGTTTTAAATATTATAACACACATAAATTTAACAGCCCAAATATCCTTATGAAGATATGTTGGCATTATGATCCTTCATAACTACAACCTGATCATCTGTCCTTTGGCAAATGTCCATTTCAGCATGAAGGTTTTCCAGTCTGCCAATCTAATGAATGATCTGTCCTTCTTCAGCTGGTTTGTTGAGTTGTCCCCATTCATTCATGCTTCCTGTTTCATCTCCATTGCTGTGTTTCTGAGTCTCTTCTTTCCTTGAGTTGTTACTTTCATGAGGAAGCTTCTTTTATTAAGATCAGATCTTTACTAATTTTGAAGGAACCCATAATCTTTCATCACCTGTGGAAATACAGACAAAACCACTTCTCCAAGTTCCCTCAGTTTCATTCTGATGTTAAAACACCCCCCCATTGGAATAAACTTTTTTATTGGATATTTTCTTTATTTACATTTCAAATGTTACCCCCTTTCACGGTTTCCCCACCTCCACCCACCCTCCCACTCTTGCCTTCCCACCTCAAATTCCCCTACACTGGGGCGTCAAGCCTTCACAGGACCAAGGTCTTCTACTCCCATTGATGCCTGACAAGGCCATCCTCTGCTACATATGTGGCTGTAACCATGGTTCCTTCCATGAGTACTCCTTGGTTGGTGGCTTAGCCCCTGGGAGGTCTGGGGGATCTGTTTGGTTGATGTTGTTCTTCCTATGGGGTTGCAAACCCTTTCAGTTCCTTCAGTCCTTTCTCTAACTCCTCCATTGGTAACCCTGCACTCAGTCCAATTGTTGGCTTCGAGCATCCACCTCTGAATTTGTCAGGCTCTCTCTGTATTTGGCAGGGCCTCTCAGGAGGCAGCTATATCAGGCTCCTTTCAGCAAGCACTTCTTGGCATCCACAATAGTGTCTGGGTTTGGTGACTGTATATGAGATGGATCCCCAGGTGGGACAGTCTATGTATGGCCTTTCCTTCAGAATCTGCTCTATAATTTGTCTCCATATTTTCTGCTGTGAGTATTTTGTTCCCCTTTCTAAGAAGGACCAAAGCACCTACACTTTGGTCTTCCTTCTTCTGGCACTTCTTGTGGTGTGTTTTCTTTAAAGTATACAAGTTGGTCTAATTGAACAGTTTTTCCTATAATCCTGGGTCTTTCAGCAGCAACTGTTCCTGACTCACTGGCATTCAAAATTTTAATGTTAATAACGCATCATTCGGTCTATTTCTATGAGTTCTTATTCCCCCTGTTTATCATTGTACAATTATGTCTTTATGAATCCACACATAGAAAGAGCTAGCAATTTTTAGAGACTTGCATTCTATGCCTCGCTTAATGGCAGTGAGACGAACTTCTTACCCATTTAAATAGAGACAAACAATCCATATTATATAAGATGTAAATATATGGTGTATCTGTTATCTTAGATAGAAGGAATACAAATCTGAGCTCCCCAATGTTTTAGTAAATATCTTCCCCATACGTTTAAAGCTATATTTGCCACATAAGGCTTTCTATTTGTCCTTCCGGTTTCACTATTACAACAAATTTTGTTTGTCTGAAAGACTGACTTATATATGTATATATGAGTATATATGTGCTCTCTGTCTCTACACACACACACACACACACACATATATATATATATATATATATATATATATATATATATATATATATATTGAGTTCATTTTTATTGTTTTTGTGTATGTGGCTTTATGGCTGACCACTCTGTACTCTAAATGGTTTACAATATAGTAAGGAATTATGCCTCTCAAGCAATATAGCAGTAGAAGATTATTTTCTAAAGTGCATGACTACACTAGTTATGGGAAACTGTCTTTGACTCCAGTACCAAGCATTATTTTCCCTTGTGGAGTAAGCTTTAAGTGCAATTAGAGAGATGTTGTTTGATATTGACATGTGAATGCTATTTATTGTACCTTTATGCGTTTCTTGACACGCTGGTAATTGTCATGGTTCGTATGTGTTGAAGCTGGGTAGAAGTGTTATATTGTTTTAATTGGAAAATATATTTTGATAATGAATATATCTGTAGTGAAATAGTTGAAGAACATTTTATTCAACAAGTGTGCTACTTGGCCATTGGAAATATTTTACCATATTTCTATATGTTCTATATGTTTTGGGAAATAGTCAATGTCATGATTTGGAGCTATCAGACTGATTTACCTAAATATGAATATATAAACTCAATATTTGGTAACTATATGAACTAATAGTTTTTAACTAATTTAATAGTCTTTTAGTTAATATATAAATTCCCTGATCTCTGACAATGTGCTACAACTGAATCCATTTAATAACATAAATAAGTTATCTATATATATATATTAAATTTTTAATGTAAAAAGAAAATACATAGATAAATAATTTGGATTAATACTGTTACCCTTAATGTTATATCTTTGATTTTAAAAGTGATTCAGTTATTGAAGACTGAATGATTAATTCAGTATTTGAATCAAATCCTTTGCCACTACAAAGCCCAAGGGCATTCTTTTAATCCAATTTACTTTCCAGAGGTCATAAAAGACATCATAGGGTATCAATTCAATGGAGAACTTCTTTCCTTATACAAAATTAATTCATATTCAAAAGAATACCAAAGCCTTAATTTTGGATCAGTATGAATATCTGCCTGTTTGGTTCATGCATGGCTTCAGTAAATTTCCATGGAAAATCGACAAGAAAGTTTTTAATAGATTTAGTATTCTCCTGGAAAATCTTAGTATTCTAATGATAACTTGGTATCTTTCAAGAACCAACATATTTTCTGTATTTCATCACCTGAAAATAACCTAAATGTTTTTTCAATGTAAAATGGATTATGAAAATGTGGTGCGTATGTATGGTTAAACAGTAATCAATTGTAGAGAAAAAATTAAATTGTGAAATTTTTAGGTAAGTGAATTGAAATGGAAAATATTATATGGAGTGAAGTAACTCAGAACTTGAAAGACAAACACACCATGTTAGCTCTCCCATCTTACATCTCATCTGCAGTTTCTAGCTCCAAATAGTCAGTTGTCAGTATATTACCTAGAGTAAGCTCAGAAACCAGGAAACTAAAAAGTAAATATACCTGTGAAGAACTAGAGAGGATAAAAGCATTTAAAAGGTAGCATAAAGGGGAAAATGGAAAAAACAAAAACAAAAAACAGGACGGAGATCTTTAGTTGTTTGATATGCAGAGAGGACAATACAGAAAATAGAGAATGGATGTAAAAAATCACACTAAGAATGTTAGAAGAATGCATAATACCTTTTATTTATCTAAAACTGCATATAATAATAAGCCTACCTAAGTTCCTACCTAGGTAGATGTGTCTGTGTGTGTGAGTGTGTGTGTGAGAGAAAGAGAGACAGAGAGACAGAGATAGACAGAGACAGAGAGAGAGACAGAGACAGAGAGAGAGTCAGAGGGATACAGAGAGACACAGAGAGAGAGAGAGAGGGAGAGAGAGAGAGAGAGAGAGAGAGAGAGAGAGAGAGAGAGAGAGAGAGAATTTAAATGAAGTTACACTTCTTAGGGTAATGATTCTTTCCACCAAGGACTATGGACTCTCTAACAAAAAATCCAGTACCAAGTCTAGGAAAACTCTTCAAGTTGTTGATTAGGGGACTTCATGAGGTTTCCCAAACAAAATAGGCTGCTGCTGTGACCTTTTATGCCTCCTAGAAATTGAAAGTAAGTTATTATTGCTGAACAACCATGCACTTTGGACAGAGAATTTTGAGGATTTTAGCTATCTTTGCCTGTCCTAGCTTTTATTGTACCAGAAGGTGCTATGCAAACTTCCAAAGCAGAAAAGCAATCAATAGTCCTATTTAAGCATAAATACAATTAACCACAACAATGACAAGAAAGGTTTAGTATCCATAGATATGCAATAGTGGCATTGATATCTTGGAGGTAACCAACAGTTGTTTAATTGGAGTTAAGGCTTGTTCAATAGGAGTTATTAATGCCGAGTTCTGTAATTGTTGTCAACTACCCAGAGCTATTAAGCACATGGAACCAACCAGTATAATTCCTTATAGCATCTGAAAATTTATCTTTATACCTACAGGTAAATAGCTCTCTCCTCTCATCAAAAAAGCTTTTTCTTGCAGAAGCTTGAAGATTATTACAGAAAACCCTAGTTAGTAAAAATGTAGAGAATAATTGGCTGCAGGGTGCTCAACTCTAATTGATATAAGCACCACACAACTTATTATAGCTCAGGAAACATTGTGAAAGAAGATTTTGTACTATTATAAGAGCCAGACAACCAGAAGAACTACAGCAAGATTCTGTCTTTTATATTTAATAGGATTCCCATGAAATCTCATTAGTATGGGTAATAAAATAATACCTGAACAATGTGGTAGGGAAAGATCTCATCTGACACTATCCTTAGATGAAAAGCTATTTGTCATTAATGACTGCTACAAAAGAGAATTAGTCTAGTCTATGAATGAGCCAGCTAATTGGTTATCTAATACCAAGTGGTTGTTCCTGAAAGCATACAAATACAAACAACACTAAATGGACTCAACAAATAGCATATATATATATTCACATATATGTAACACATATGTATATGTAAGAATGATAATTTAAAAAAAGACGCCATGAATTTGAAAAGGAGGAAAGCATGGAGGCATGGAGGGAAGGGAAAGAGATGTAATTACATTTTATTTGAAAATAATATTAATTTTATAAAATAAAATGAATTAAAATCAAATGAAATGTATCTATAAAAGTAAATTATTCTAAACGATAAGTATTCTTAGACATCTACAGTCTAATATTAAAAACCCATTTGCTGAGAATGTACATGTACCTATGTCTACCAAGACTTTTGCAAGCTTATTCAGGCAATCATTTTTATTTTTGTAAAAAATCAAAACTAAGCTTGTTGTGAACAACTAGAATATCGTAGATGTTATTAATAGCTTTCTGCTTTCTTCGAAACTCTTCAAAGGTTGAGACTGTGTTATGATAGATGGTGTTAAAAGTTGACTACTTTGGAAAATTATATCTGAAATTCACTTATATTTAATCAGAATTTTCAAGTAGAATGTCTTAGGTGTGCACTTTTGATAAATAATTTCGTTGTTTCTTCTATAACCATAAATAATTCTTTCTGTTATCCATCTGGATTCATAACATATTCTAAGAGATGAAATTTATTGTCACTTATTTAGAGTTGAATAAAAATTATCTCTGAATTTTACCCATCTTTGTATGCATTCTTTATAGACAGAGAGATAAAAAGTGAACTACATATTCTAGAATTTTAAATATCGAATGAAGAAAATGTATCTTAATGACTAGTCAAACTAGAAACAGGAAGAACAGGATTTGATTAATCTATGAATACGATAAACATCTCCACTAATAAGTTATAATTTATTAATTACTAGATTTGTGGTACTAAAATTGTGATAAAAATCTCATTGCCTCAGCTATTTCACACGACATAAAATTGGGGAAACTATTTTACAAAATTTACTTATAGCTCTTCTCAACTTGAGGAAGATAAATGAAGTTGCCTCACTTGTCTTGATGCTGAATTTAAAACTGATTTCTAAGCAAGTTTTCTCATTTATATGTTATAATGTACATTATATTGGACAATTCACATGTGCTGTTTGAGCTCCTTGAGAAGCTGGCTCTAGATTTGGAGCTCTGTCACTTTCTTCCATAAAGAATTCAAGCCTGTTTGTCTCTAAGGTCCTGTCAAGGCTATTTATTTGAGTAGACATAAGCTGCTTCCCCTAACTCTGACAGTGAAAAACAGAACATCAAGACTGCTCAAGTGGAAAATCACAGTGTGCTTGAGAATAGCTAGAAGATAAACTATTTTCTAAGAAAGGTTACTATATTTTCTAAGAAAGGTTACTTTTGTTCATCCCATGACCAAAAAAAAAAAAAAAATCAATTGGGAATTCCATTTGACTGTTTAAATTCCCTATTTGAATTCCACTGGATGTTGTGACATCATCTCTCTGTGTTGTTACTTGTTCTTTTACTTGCAAGCCTCACCTGAGGGGACTCTTTTGCTCTGCTCCAGAATCTGGATGGGGAATTACAGGCTGCTGCCATCTGAGGGGGGGAGGAGGGTTTGCCAAGGTGTTTCTAAGCACCTGATGATACCTTCCAACCAGTATTGGAAGCCTACCCCCAGAAGAAAACATTCTGCCTGGGACTGTCTTAGGCAAAAGCTCTAGCTCCCTGTTTCCCAGGGAATCCTTTGATTTTGCTGGATAGTGCTTTGTAGCTGCTTGTATTCTCATGCTAAAACCTCATATGCAGCATCCCTAGATTGAGGGACCCTGCCCCCATTTGGTTTTGATTGGTAAACAAAGTTACCACCAGCCAATGGCTGGACAGAGAGAAAGAGAAAGGACTTTCAGGATATCCTTCATGTTGTGAGAGGGGGGAACCCAGATGCCACCACTGAGATGTACAGAAGAGATAGCATAGCTATCGTGTAGGTACTGGGGAACACAGCCCATGAAGGCTGGGTCCAGTACAGCAAAGATGGAATATATATTTCAGTAAGTAATATCTTGGGGATATCTGATGGTGGATTAGGAAGTTGGGAAGTGGACTAGCCATTGAGCTGTTTAAGGCATATCAAAATATAAAGGCTGTCTGTGTGTGTCTCTCTCTCATTAGGGAATATAAAGTTTTAGGGTAGGTAGCAGGAACCTGCTGCTGCCTCTTCTAGAATCATTTGAGTAGCATTAACTGGATGCAGCTACAGTACATGTGTCTGATCTGATACTCTACTAGATTATTGGTGCTTTATGTTTAATTGCTTTACTGCTGTTTGTTGGATACTTAATAAAATTGTTCATTCAAAACAAAAAGCACTGCTATTATAGATCATTCTCTGTACAGAATGTATGTGTTTCAGAGACATAATCCCAGAAAATATGGTAATAGTAAAACTTTCCTTCTTTTATCAGTGAACAAAACATTACAGCTGAACATTGTATTAGAATTTCCTATTAGAATCCCAAGAGATAGGATAAATGTTGGGTTTTTTTTTTATGAGAATTTTATGGACAATACAAAATAAACATTGAGAAGAAACCTATCCCTTCTATAGTGGTAAAGAGACTGGAAGCTCAACTCACAAGTGCATACACACAGAGACAAAGACACAGACACAAAGACACACAGATGTGCACAGTGATGCAGGATTATCAATATTAGACCTGAGAGAGGTACTAAGAATCATCTCTCTCAGAACAGTTGTTTGAAATTACATAAAACTTAGAAGATAGGTGTAAGAGGTTTCAAGTGCTAACATACAACTTTACTCCAAGCAATAAGGAGGCAGAGGTAAGTGGACCTCTGTGAGTTAAAAGAGCCTGGCCTACTGAGGGCATTCTAGGACATCCACAACTACAGAGTAGGGCTCTGTCTCAAGCAAGCAAAAGAACAAAAACAAAAATAAGAGTTTTCTGAAGGCAGATATACATGTTAGATTGAAACAATATGAATGAAATATATGACACTGGTTATATCCATCATGTTTTCTTCCCAAAGAATCTGAACCCAAAACATATATTTAAAGGAGGAGCTAAATGGGGATATTTGTTTAAAGGAATGGGTTTTATAATTATACAGGTTAAGAAGTCTTAAGATTTGTAATCAACAAGCTGTTAAAAAACAAAAACAAAACAATACCACCAACAACAACAACAACAAACAACATAGAAGAAACAATAGCATCGCTCATATAAAAATTCTGGAAGGCTTGAGAACAAAGAAGATGTAATTTTGATTTCGAGTACAAAGGCAGGAAAATGCAAATGTCTAACTAGAAAAAGTCAGACAGAAGAAATTCTCAATTCTTCCTAGTAGAGTAGGCAGTTTAATTTTTTTCCTGGTCTCTTAGTGATTAGACAGAAGCTACCTATATTAGGTACTTAGTTTCTCAATGTAAATATTAGCCTTATTCAAGAACACTAAACAAATAAACCTAGAATGTTTCAACAGAATATGAACATAGAATGGCCTAGACAAGATGAACTATTAAATTGATGATCATACTGCTTATAAAAATTAAAATGGCTTATAAGCAGTATGCTAGAAATATAAGTATTGCTAGTAAAATAATTCCCTCAAAATAACTCTCTTCAGACTGGGAGGAAATATTGGTGTGATTAAATTGAAACTGACAATTGATAGATATTTTTAAAATATAATTCCACTATGTATGCAAAACTTTAAGGGTCTGACATTAAATATCTTACGTAAATAATTTGTGCAACTCAAATGTTCATGATAATCACCTGAGTGCTGTAATTAGTAGAGTAACATAGGTAACATAATCCTAAAGCATTGCTTCTAGGAGTAAGAATTGAACTACACAAAACAGATGGTGGCAGTAAAATAGTAGCCTTACCCACCTCCCTCTCCTTTCTCCAGCATTTCTTAAAAAATCCACAGAGGGAGTATCATCTAAAATATCACAGACACAATTTCTGTAATTCACTTAAAGGGAAATGAAGATTTTGAATGGAAACTTTTGAACAGGAACTCTCACATATTTGGGTCCATTTCATCTTGTTTTTTCCATATAAGCAAGCAAATTAGTAATTAATAACATTAAAGATATCCTTTTAGTGAGAAATATGTATCTTCCACAAATAAGTCACTAAAAATGTTACAAATAATATAAACTTGGAACAAAGACATAAAATTGTAAAAACAGAACATTTAAAAAGATAATTATTTTAAATAAAAAACATTGAACAGATAGCTAAAAAACATTTCCAAAAGTTTACTAATTCATCTTTATTTTATAATCCAACAAAAGAAAGTATAATAGTGAAGCATCAAAATTTCCATTTCTATGCTTTAATAGTGCTCAGTTCCTATAACTTTTAGATTTGCAAATGCTATATTTTCCTTATAAATAAAATTTGAATAAGTTGGATAGGTAAACCTATGTCTGTGCTATATCAGTATTCAAAGAATAGTCTGTGATATATATCATATATTATATGTATGTTTTATATATATGATAAATATACGTGTGTTATACATATGGTATTTAAAGTATATTATTCATTAGAATAATTAATTTTAAAGCTTTACTAAAATAGAGAAAATGTAAATACTCAAAATAAATCCATAACTTTTTTAAGATATAGAATTATAGTCTGAAGGAACAATTTAATTAAAATTGCAATAACATTAAATTGAATGAAATACATAGGAAAATTTAACTAAAGAAGTATAATAAGAAATGTATGCAAGGAAATGGAAAATCATTCATCCCATGTTTTTGGTTCATGAGCACTTATGTGATTCAGATTGTCAGGACATATATAATTTTCATATTATATATGAATTCATGTATTCTTGTCTCAAATTGAAGTTTTCCCTCTCCCCTCAGTGCTCAGGGAGCCATGCAAAATAGGAAGCTGAAAGATTGCAAAATTTGAGGGGTGGATGACACAAGTGCATATAAACTCAGAGACTGTGATAGCACGAGCAGAGCCTACACCAACCCTGATGGTAAGCTGTACTACAGAGCAATAGTAATAAAAAACATGTGGTATTGGCATAAAAACAGTCAGGTTGATCAGTGGAATTGAATTAAAGATGCAGAAATAAACCCGCACGCCTATGAATACTTGATTTATGACAAAAAGCCAAAACTATACAATGGAGAAAAGAAAGCATCTTCAATAAATGTGTTGATGGTCTAAATGAATGTAGAAGAATGCAAATCGATTCATATCTATTAACTTGCACAAACTCAATGCTAATTGGATCAAAGTCTTCAACATAAATCTCAATACCCAAAACTTGATAGAAGAGAAAGTCTGGAGACAACTTCCAGAACAGAATACCAACAACTCAGGCTGTAATATATACAAATAATAATGGGACCTCATGAAATTGAAATGCTTCTGTACGGCATAGGATACTATCAAAGTGACAAAGCAGTAGCCTATAGAACGGGAAAAAATCTTCACCAACCCTACATCTGATATAGGGCTGATATCCAAAATATATAAAGAACGCAAGAAACTAGACCTCATCAAATCAAATAATCATATGAAAACTAGGGTATAGATCTAAATACAGAATTCTTGATAAAGGAATGTCTAATAGCTGAAAAACACTAAAAGAAATACTCAACACCCTTAGTCAGCAGAGAAATGCAAATTAAAACAACTCTGAGTTTGCATTTTTCATGCATTAGAATGCTTAAGACCAAAATGTCAAGTGATAAGTCATGCTAGCAGGGATATGGAACAAGGCGAACACTCCTCCGTTGCTGAGGAGAGTGCATACTTGTATAACCACTTTGGAAATCAACTAGATCAGTTAGACTAGCACAATTTGTTGAAGATGCTTTCTTTTTTTTCAATGCATTATTTTGACTTATTTGTCAAAAATTCAGATGTCCATAGGTGCATGGATTTACTTGTGAGTTTTTTATTTCATTCCATTGATCAACCTGTCTTTTCTTGTGGTAATACCATGATTTTTTTTTTATTTTTTTTTTTTATTGCTCTGGAATACAGATTGACTACCTAAGGCTCACAGCAATGGTGGATATGGAGCCTGAACCAGCCATCTACTCTAAACAGGCAAGACTTCTAATGGATGGATTGTGACACAAACACAACCACAAAACCTTCAATCCACTATTTGTCCTACCTACAAGATGTACAGGAGTAAAAGATGGATTCAGAGATTGAGGGAATGACTAACCAAGACTGGCCCAGCTTGAGGCCCATGACATGAGAAAGAGGACATTCTTTCTCACTATTAATGATATTCTTCTATACTTGCAGACAGGAGCCTGGCATTACTAACATCATAGAGGCTTCACCCAGTAACTGATTGAAACAGATATAGAGACCCACAACCAATTATTAGGCAGAGCTTGGGGAATCCTGTGAAATGGGTTGAGGAAAGATTGAAGGAACCAGAGGGGTCAAGAATACCACAAGAAAACCTACATAATCAACTAAACTTCATTCATAGGAGCTCAGAGAAGCTTATTCACCAACCACAGAGCAAGAATGAGTTGGGATGGACCCAGGACTTTTGCACATATGTAACAGTTTTGCAACAACTTGGTCTTCACGTAGGCCTCCTATAACAATAGAAGTGGCTATCTCTGACTCTGTTGCATGCTTTCAAATGCCTTTCCCCTAACTGATCTGCCTTGCTTAGTCTCAAGAGGATATGTGCCTAGTCTTACTTCAACTTGTATGTCATGGCTGTTTGATATCCATGGGAAGCCTGCCATTTTTTCAGGAGAAAGAAAGGAATGGTTGATGTGGTTTAGGTCATGTGAGAGTCAGGGATGAGGAGAAGAGGAGGGAGAAGAACAGAGATTTGGATGTAAAGTAAACAAGTTCATTGATAAATAAAGCATTTTTAAACAAACGGTTATCAATCAATTAGTTAATAAATGAATACATTAATTATTGCTTTGCAGCACTGGCACGAGGGAAGATATAGAAATCAGTTGAAGAAAATTGATTCCAGAAGTATTTTCATATTGAATTGATTTTTTTCAAGGGTGCTCTATTAATTAGGTTCTCTAGAAGAACAGAACTGAACCAATAAAGTGAATGTATAATTATATAAACTTTGGGATGCATCAATTTTTATTATAATGGAAACTTACAAAATAGACTTGCTGAATATGGGCTGGAAAGTCTGTACACTTGAGAAGCTGACAACCAGAAGACACCATTCTACAAGGCTAGGAATAGTCCATTTGGGAAATGAAGTCTGGAAGATTCCTGGTGAGAACTCAAGCTTCTACATTCAGTTAGTTTTTCTAGAAATACTTTCTTGAACCACTTCTTGATTGAGCTAAGATCTAGTTCACCTTATAACAAGACTATTAAAGGCACCAAATGTTTAATTGAGAGAGAATATTCTTTTCAACAAATGATGTTAGTACAATTGTACATGAACAAGAAAAACAACCTTTGTTTTGTTTTTTTTTTTACCACACTCAAAATTAGATTCACATTTATCATAGATATAAACATAAGAACTAAATGTGTCTCCAATACTCTCTTCATCTTACTATTCCTAACCTCTGATAACCATGATTCTACTTTGAACTTCTCTAAAATCAATTTTCTTAAAACAATGAGTAAAATTATGTAGTGGTGCCTAGCTTCTTTACCTTATCATAATGATCTCCAGTTACATTTAAGCTGTTCCAAATTGTGGGGCTCATTTTTTATTGGTCAAATAACTGTTTTATTGTGTACATGAACCACTGTTTTAAATATATCATTGAGGCAATAAACTTGAAGGTTGACTCTACATTTTATAAATTTGGACTAGTATTGTGATAAGACTGGAAGTGCAGATGGCATTTTACTGTTTTTGTTTCATTTCTTACAGGTATATACTTCAGAATTATTTAAAATTAAAGGGCATAGGCTTATTTCAGATATATAGTAAATGTAAAACATTATGTAGCCAAGAGCTAACAAGAGAACTTTGACATCTCAGAGTAAATAATATGAAAATAAAGCATCAACTATGTTCAAAATCCAAATTTATTCTATTCTTGATTCCTACGCTTTCCTAGGCATTGTGTACATATGAGTCTGTTGTTGTTAATTTATTTTGTATCACTTATCTTTTAAATGTTTACTCAGCTAATTTCATAAAGTTATACTAATGTAACTGATCAACTTATTACCTTAACCAAATTATAAGTAAAAAAACCTCCAGGCCTTGTAATACCAGTTCATTTTTATAGATTACAGCATATTAACTTTGCATAGAAATAGCACAGAAAAGCAGTAGTCAAAGCAACATGGAATTAACCATCTGTTTGGTAAGTTAAAAACAAGATGGTTTGTAAAAGCAAGAGAGAGAAGAGTAAAGGTAAATAATACTAGTCAGAAAGTGGAAGCTGAGGGAAAGTGAAAGAAATCAGGTGAAATAGAGATGGCACACAATATAGAATCATCTCAAAAACCTGTTTGTATAATTTAAAATCCTCTCATCAGTCCCCTGAAGAAGTTCACACACTACAAAATATATCTCAATAGCACAGACTTGGCAATATGGTCTTGCAATTGTTTTTGTCTGTAACATAGTATCTTATTTAGCTATGGCAAGAGTGGTGTTTCAGCTGATCTAAATGTATCACTTTTTCATTTTCCCTTGAGAAAACAATCCTTAAACCTAGTGTAGAAATACTCTTTTGTTCCCTAAAGCCAAGAACAATGACTCTTGACAATTGGGAAAGGTAATAAAGGAACTCAGAGTGTGGGGAATTTGTGGACACTTGCAGTGGCAATGCCATTTGATAGGTTCCAAGTAAGGGACACAAGTGAGAAGATCAAGACAATAAATCTCTGCAGGCCTTTTCAATTTCTATTTGTGCTGCCTTTTGATTTTATTTGCATTACGCTCAAAACATCAGAAAACTTGTTAAGAATTAAACTTATATATAAAATAGGACATGCTCCTTAGTGTGATATGTTGGTTCTGAGTATCATACAGATTTCAGTGATACAAACATGCAAAGATGCTTATGAAACAACATAGAAAGACAAGTAAGAATTCTCTGAAGCACCTTTTCCAAGAATGAAAAAAAAAAAACAAAAAAAAAGGAATGTATATGCTCTTTTGCCGTATATAACCAAGTACCCTCTAATGTCAATCAGACATATTTGAAGAAAAAAAAGTAGGCTGGGATTAGGTTACGTGATCAAGATAGTTTGGTTACTTGGAAGAGGAAGGCTGAACATTTCTAAAATAGTAAAATGAAAAGTGAATACCTGAAGATCAAGGTTTTTTATTAACAAAATAATTTAAAGGCAAAAGTTTATAGCTTTGTGGGCCATCCATATCTAGCTAGGGTTTTGCCTTGAGTATTTAGATTCAATGAGCCCAAAATTTCTCATTTATGAGATGAGAAGCTAGGAAATAACATTTAACATTCTTTTGTTGTTGTTGTTGTTGTTGTTATATTGTAAACAATTTCTGGATAGGTTTCCACCTTTAAAATAACAGCACTTGTATATATCCTTACAAAATACTATTTTGCACTGATACCCATTCAGAATGTCTAGCACCACAAAATTGTTTCCTGGAACCCAGAAACATACTATCACTGCATACTTTTGTATTTCCTGCCATTTTTAATTACAAGAGAAAATTCTGATCATCATTTAACATTTAGAACATCAAAATTTGCTGATGCGAGTTTACTTAAATATATATTTCTTGCACAAAACCCACTAGAAACATTCTGGTTTTTACATAACTTACACATCTGAATATATTTCCATATCTTGTGACATTTTCATTAAACAATTTATCTCAGATATCTTTTATTATCAGCATATGTATATATTATCATGTTAAATGCTTTTATCTTATTCAATCTTATGAATAACATAAAAATTGACATATTGTTGGAAACTTAACATGATCCCATATTTCAGAATTACAAGCAGCACTAAAAGGAATGAAACTTTAATTGTTTGCACTTACTATTATTTCTTTAGGTTAAGTTCCCTGGCTTGCCCCTTCCTTCCTTCCATTTGCAAATAGTTTTCTTCAAAGTTAATCATCCATGTGACACATAGTTTTATTGGTAAGGTCAGTACAGACTTTAGCTGAGGATGTCAAATTACACCCTAAACTAAGATGAAAAAATTAACCTAGAGTTCTCTTTCTTCTGCATGTTAATTACTACTGTATAGTTATTTCAGTATTCCTTTGCAGGATACAAGAGGGCTCATAAGTTTCTGCAAGTTCAAAAATTTACAAGACATAGGAGTTCCCATCCAGAGTTACATAAACAGTTAACAATTGCTGTATTAGAGTAGATTTTATTTTGGCTTTGCCAGAAATTTGTGAAGGGAGCCACAATATTTCAACTTTCATGGATATTCACCCATGCTTCTGTACACAACTGTAGTAATCACTGAGCTTCTCCAAGCCAAACCTGGATGGTGTAGTTGGCTTATAATACATGTCCTATGTCAGGTGAGTAGACATTTGTTTGTGTGTCCTCAAGAAACATCACACAATAATTACATAAAATGTTATCCTAGGAAAAACCATCACAAGATAATTGTTAAGGAAAGATAGACAAAATAATGAGTAAAAAATACTAGTATGTTGCATTTAAATTATATTATAATTTTAATTTTTAAAAGAATTTCATATACAACTATATTACATGTATTAATTGACACACTTTCCCAGTTCCTTCAACTCTTCCCCTATCTACCATAAAATGATTTCTCAAACTCATGACCTCTTCTATAATCACTTCTGTTCTTTGTATGTATACACACACACACATACACACACACACACACACACACACACACACACATACACACACACACACACACACATGCACTCTAAACAACTTACTGAGGCCAATTAGTATTGTCCATATGTTTATGCATTCAAATATGATACCATAGGGTAAGAAAACATATCAGGGAGTGTCACAGAATTTTCCCTGTCTAATTACTTTAGTGCAGAGGCCTGTGATTGGACAGGAAAAAGGAAGGCAGAGCTAAGAGTTGCAGGGACAGAGAGTGTCTCAGGAGAGGAGGAGAAAGGCAAGATAGAAGCAGAAGTGAACCAGTGTGGCTTTTGTTAGCCACAGGTGGCTATGATATCATAAAGATTAGAGTATTGGGATAATTTGTCTAATCTAGGTAGGTAACATTTATCATTATCAATTGGCTCTGAAATTATTATATTGGCATCTTGTAAATTGTGATTTTATTGATACATAAATCTGATTGGTTATCTATAAGCTTAAGAGTTTAAATTCTACCTGATATTTGGGTGTTGAGATGGCTGACCACAGGGTGTGTGTGGTACTGTGTGGTAGTGAGAGGAACCTGCCCTCCCCCCACCCCCATCAGAGAGATGGTGGGACTGCTGAGTGGGAACACCAGCTGGAGCTCTGTGGCCCACTGGCACTAGCACCGGAATGTGTAGGTTCTCTTTTTTAATATTTCCCACAACAAGGGAGCTCATCTCTAAAAAATAATAATAATAATAATTCTCATTTGCTCAGTAGCCATTAGCTGCTTATAGCTTTTTATCTATATATAGATCCTTGCTAAATTTCCCTACTTCTTTTTACCTGTCAACTAGTTTCTGTCATGCAGGTCTTATGTGTACAAACCTATTTTTTATAGTTCATAGGTTGAATATAGTGTCAAGAATAAACTGTTGCATGCAGCAATCATCCCAATTCTCTAGCTCTTATAAAAAATATTTCTACTCCTTCTGTAATGTTCTCTGATCCCTAGGTATAGAAATTGTGTTGTAGATATCCCAATTTAGGCTGGGCAGCCCAAAGTCAATTATTTTTTCAATTGTAAGCAGTTGTGGCTTTTGGTAGTAGCCTCTGTCTTCTGACAAACAGAATCATCTTTCATGACACATGAGACTTGTACTTTATGCACATAAGATTAAGTAAATATTTATGCACAGATCAGTGCCTTTGTTAGTCAATATCAAAGAGGCTTCCTCTGGCAGCAGATGAGAACAGATCCAGAAACTCACAGCCAGACACTATTTGGAGGGAGTCTTACTTGGAGGTTTTTATCAAATCCTTCCCCTTAGAACTCATGGAGTACCACAGAAGGGATGACGAAAAGATTGTGAGACCAGGAGAGCAAAAATTTCTAAGTCAATTAAGCAAGGCCATATGAGCTTACAGAAATTGAAGCAGCAAGCACAGGACATATATGAGTCTACAACAGGTCCTATCCATATTGCATTACAGCTATTAGTTTAGTATTTTATGGGACTCCCGACTATGAGAACTAATGGCTCTATGACTCTATTTCCTACACATGGGACTCTTTTTCTCTCTTGTAGGATTGCAATATCCAACTTCAATATGAAAGATTTTGCTTCATCTTATTATACTTTATTTTGTCATGTTTGATATTACGTCTTAGAAGCATGGTTTTTATTTTCCTAATGCTGCACAGAAAGGAAGTGGATGTGGGAGGAGGTGGAAGAAGTGGAGACAGGGGAACATATAATTAAAATATACTGTATGAGGAAGTAATATATTTTCTTTTTGTTTAATTAAATCTTTTTTTTCTACAGTCCAGTCATGATCCCCCTCCTGATCTGCCCTATAACAGTTCCTCATCCCATTCCTCCTTCACTGTCTCCAAAATGATGTTCCCATGCATACCCCACCCCACCAGGCCTCGCCTCAAGTCTCTTGAGGGTTAGGTGCATCTTAAGACTCGCACTGACTGTGGGATGCAACCCCATCCCTCCACTTAATGCCCTGTCTTTCTACTGGAGATGAGCTCTACAAGTTCCCTCTCCCCACTGTAGGGCATTTCATCTAAGGTCCCTCCCTTTGAGTCCTAAGTGTCTCTCACCACCCAGATCTCTGGCACATTCTAGAGGTTCCCTCTACCTCCTACCTCCTGAGGTTGCCTGTTTCCATTCTTTCTGCTGGCCCTCAGGGCTTCACTCCTGTCTCCCCCACATACCTAATCACATTCCCCTTTTCTACTTCCTGCTCCTTTTCCCACTCATGTCCCTCCCTCCCTCTGCTCGCCACGATTGCTTTCTTTAAAAAGGAGTTTTTAAGGTAAATTTGGAGGCTATATTAATTTTTCAAAGTGTTAATAGTATGTCCCTCTGCAGAATGTATGACTCTTCCATTTTTGGATTCTTGGATAGGTTTATAGCAAAGGCCATGGTTTTCTTCCTATGAAAAGGGCTGTAGGTTCAATTTGGCAGCTGTTTATTGCCAACAAGATATAAGTACAACTAATGTACCATTACAGATATTTTTCCAGTCCTGACATTGCTGTGGTTCTCAGCCCTTACAACCAGGTAAGACTCTTGGTACCTTCTCTTCTTTGGCAGCTCCAACATCTGAGGGCAAGCCTTGCGGAGAAAGTCTCCAAGTCAGTAAAAATTAAGTTCATCGACTTTTCTAAATCTGTGGTGTCTTCAGTAACAGAGTATTAGAGTTCTTAAAGGCAATGAAGGTAAATGAAAATGGCCTATATGGTTTGGGGGTCACATGGATCCCTTTGAAAAACAACACAAATATAGGTGAGACATGAAGGGCACTGGAGATTTTGTTAGGCTGTGTATACTTCCTGGATGGAATGTTATTATCAAATTTCAAGTAACTCAGTTAAAAATATAATCTTCAGATATTTCCGAAAACACATACTGTATTTTTGGTAAACATAAATATATTGATATTCTCTGAGTTAAAACCTTTGACTGGTAGGGTTTCCCTAGTTCTTCCTGGTGAACCATTCAGCCTTTACTGCTATAGCCTATGCCCTGTCCTTTTTTTTTGTTTGTTTGGTTTTTTTTTTTTTTTCCAGACAGGGTTTCTCTGTCTGGAAACCCTCAAAGAGGTATGTCTCTAGCCACATACCTCTGTGCCCTTAATCTGCCATCATAAACTCTTAGCCCTCTGGAACTCTATGCCAAGTTAAACTCTTTCTTTTATAAATTGTCTTGGTCATGGGTTTGATCACAGAAAAGTAACCAAGAAAGCTAAGAAGTGTAAGATGAGGCTGTCAACACAAGCTGTGTCTAGTGGAGACTAGTCTTAAAGGATGGTAATTTCTTTTCTTTTTTCCTTTTTTTTCTGTTCTTTTTTTTTTTTTTTTTTTTTTTTGAGACAGGGTTTCTCTGTGTAGCCCTGGCTGTCCTGGAACTCACTCTATAGACCAGGCTGGCCTCGAACTCAGAAATCCGCCTGCCTCTGCCTCCCGAGTGCTGGGATTAAAGGAGTGCGCCGCCACCACCACCGCCAGGCAAACTACTAGAGTACCCACACAAGCATTGCAGCTGCTGATACTGGGAGTGAGGTTTGAAGCCCTGTCTTTTTAAATCTACTGTCCTCCAACACCTCTGCCTACCAGTGACCCAAAGCATACAAACTAGGATAGAACTCTAAAAGGAATATTCACGTACTTCTTGTCCTCCATTCCAGTGTTGCTGCAGCCAGACAACAGAGCCGCTTTGATGAGCTAAGCATTCAAGAAATATTCTTTGATTTCTTTCTTCAGAGACTTGAAGTTCTTGTTTTACAGATCTTTCTCTTGTTTGGTTAGAGTCACACCAAGACACTTTATATTGTTTGTGAATATTGTGAATGGTGTCATTTCCCAGATTTCTTTCTCAGCTCTTTTATCTCTTGAGTATAGGAAGGCTACTGATTTGTTTGAGTTAATTTTATATCTAGCCAATTTGCTAAAGTTGATTATCAGGTTAAGAGTTCTCTGGTGGAATTTTTGGGGTCACTTAAGTATACTATCATATTATCTGCAAACAGTCATATTTTGACTTCTTCCTTTCCTATTTGTATCCTTTTGACCTCCTTTTGTTGTCTAATTGCTCTAGCTAGAACTTCAAGTACTATATTGAATAGATAGGGAGAGAGTGGGCATCCTTGTCTAGTCCTTGATTTTAGTGGGATTATTTCAAGTTTCTCTCCATTTAGTTTGATCTTGGCTACTGGTTTGCTGTATATTGCTTTTACTGTGATTGGGTATGGGCCTTGAATTCTTGATCTTTCCAAGACTTTTAACAAGAAGGAATGTTGAATTATGTCAACTGCTTTTTCAGAAAGTACTGAAGTGATCATGTGGTTTTTTGCTTTGAATTTATTTAGTGGGTTACATTGATGGATTTCAGTGTCCTGAACCATCCTTATATCCCTGGAATGAGGCCTACTTGATCATGGTGAATGATTGTTTTAATGTGTTCTTGGATTTGGTTTCAAAGAATTTTATTGAGTATTTTGCATCGATATTTGTAAGGGAAATCGGTCTGAAGTTCTATTTCTTTCTTGGGTCTTTTGTGGTTTTGGTATCAGTGTAACTGTGGCTTCACAGAATGAATTGGGTAGTGTTCCTTCTGTTTCTATTTTGTGGAATAGTTTGAAGAGTATTGGTTTTAGAGCTTCTCTGAAGTTCTGATAGAATTCTGCACTGAACCCATCTGGTCATGGTTTTTTGTTGTTGTTGGTTTTTTTGTTGTTCTGTTTTGTTCTGTTTTTTTGTCAGGAGACTTTTAATGAGTACTTCTATTTCTTTAGGGCATATGGAACTGTTAAGATGATCGATCTGATCCTGATTTAACTTTGGAATTTGGTATCTGTTTAGGAAAATTGTCCATTTCATGCAGATTTATATACCCAGAAGATGCTCTAACATGTAACAAAGACACATGCTCCACTATGTCCATAGCAGCCATATTTATATTAGCAAGAAGCTGGAAACAACCCAGATGTCCCTCAACAGAGGAATGGATACAGAAAATGTGGTACATTTACACAATGGAGTACTACTTAGTTATTAAATACAATGACTTCATGAAATTCACAGGCAAATGGATGGAACTAGAAAATATCATCCTTAGTGAGGTAACCCAGTCGTAAAGGAACACACATGGTATATACTCACTGATAAGTGGATATTAGCCCAAAAGTTTGGAATACTGAAGATACAATTCGCAGACAACATGAAGCTCAAGAAGAAGGAATACCAAAGTGTGGATGCCTCAGAACTTCTTAGAAGAAGGAACAAAATACTCACAGCAGAAAATATGGAGACAAAGTGTGGAGCAGAAACTGAAGGAAAGGTCATCCAGAGACAGTCCCACCTGGGGATCCATCCCATATACAGTCACCAAACCAGGATGCTATTGTGGATCCGAAAAGTGTTTGCTGATGGGAGCCTGATATGGCTGTCTCCTGAGAGTCTCTGCTAGATCCTGACAAATACAATGGCAGATGCTCACAGCTAACCTTTGGATTGAGTTTGGTGTCCAAGATGGAGGAGTTGGAGAAGGGACTGAAGGAGCTGAGGGGGTTTGCAGCCCCTTAGGGGGAGCAACAATGTCAACTGGCCAGACTCCCTGGAGCTCCTGGGGCCTAGACCACCAACTAATGAGTATACATGGAGGGACCCATGACTATGGCCACATATGTGGCAGAGAATGGCCTTGTTGGACATCAGTGGGAGAAGTGGCCTTTGGGCCTGAGAGTGATTGATGCACCAGTATAGGGGAATGCCTATGTGGGAAGTTGGAAGGGGGTGGGTGCATGAGGGAGCACCCTCATAGAGGCAGGGGAGGGGGGAGGGGATAGGGATTTCTGGAGGACAGACCTGGAAAGGGGATACCCTTTTCAATGTAAATTAAAAAAATATCCAATAAAAGAAAAAGGAAAAGAAGTATACTTCACCAACAATGACAGCCATCAAGTTACTCTAATAAGTCAGGAAAAGGGATTCCCAACAAATTAAGCTGAGAAGCAAGCATATATATCTATTTTATATCCATCAAAACAGATAAAAATATCAAAACCAGCCATAAAAGACAGAGGATACTACATAGTCCATACATAAAAAACCCACCAGAAGGATATCAAAGATCTAAAATGCTTCACATAAAATTAAAACACCAGAAGATGGAAAGATCTCTCATACTCATATTTCAGTAGGATTAATGTAGTAAAACTGATCATCCTACAAACAGTAATCTAGCAAGTCAATGTAATCAACATGAAATTTTCAACAAAAGTCTTCATGGAAGTTTATCTTTCACCTTCATATAGACACACACACTCTCTAAGAATGCCAAAATTATGCTGAATAAAATAGGACTGCTGGAGGTATTGCCATCCTAGATTTCACATTGTACTACAGAGCTATTATTATAAAAGCATGTGGTATTGACATAAAAAGAAATATTATTGAAATAAAATTGGAGACCTGGACATAACTCACATGCCCATGGACACTTGAATTTTGACAAATAATCCAAACACATACTGGAGAAAAAGGAGTATCTTCAAGAAATGCTGCTTACCAAAGTTGATGGGTGCATGTAGAAGAATGAAAACAGGTCCCCATCTATAATCCTGAAAATAGACCTCAACTCCAAAGGAATCAAAGACCTCAACATAAAATCAGATAACCTGAATCTGATAGGGAAAAGGCTTAAACTCATTGTAAGATTGGACTTTCTAAAAAGGACAGTGGTAGCATAGGCATTAGCAGTAATACTTAATTATGAAACTCATAAAGCTAAAGAGCTCTTGTACAGCAGAGGACACTATGATATAAGCAAAGTTTCAATCTTCAGAATGTGAACAATCTTTACCAATTATACACTTGATAGTTTCAGTATCAAGAATGTGCAAAGAACTAAAAAACGAGAATATCAGTGAAAGAAATAACCCCGTTAAAAAATATGGTATAGAACTAAACAGTTGTCAAAACATGAAACACAATTAGCTGAGAAATATTACAATACATGTTAAATATATCTAGATATAAGATGAATAAAAAATAAAACTACTTTCAGATTTTAACTTATTCCAATTAAAGTGGTCAAGATCAATAAAATACATGACAACACATGGTAGTAAGGATGGAAAAGGAACAATTCTTCATTGCTGGTGGAAGTGAAACCTGGTAGAGCTCCCATAGAAATTGGTAAGGCTTTTATTAATTTTTTTCCAGAAAGCTGAAAATGTATATAGCACTTGATTCAGCAATATAACTATTTTACATATATTCATGTCTTAGGGTATCAGCTGTGAAAAGACACTACGACCAAGGCACCTCCTATAAGAGACAACATTTAATTATACCTGGCTTACAGGTTCAGAGGTGCAGTCCATTGTCATCACAGCAAGAGCATAGCAGCATCCATGAAGGCATAGCATTGGAAGACCTGAGAGTTCTTCATCTTGAACTGACTGCAGCTGGAAGAAACAGACTCTCTGTACTGGGCACAGCTTCAAAGCCCACCCTCACAATGACAAGCTTCTTCCAATAATGCCACACCTCCTAATAGTACCACTCACAATTGGCAAAGCATATTCAAACCACCACACTGCATGACTCTACATCCTACTACAGAGATGGTTGCTCATCCATGTTAATTGCTGCTCTATTCATAATAGCCATAAATTGAGAAAACACTAGATGGCCATCAACTGATGAATGGATAATACAAAGGTAGTATATTTATGCCATAGAATATTATTTAGCTGTTCCAAAAATAAATCATGAAATCTACAGTCAAATGGAACAATAATCCTGTGTTTGGTAACCCAGACCCCAAAAGACAAATATTTCACATTTCCTCTTATTTATGGGTGTTGGACATTAAACTTCAGACATATGTCTTTCAATTTGTATAACCACAGAAATTACATAGCTAGTAAGGGACTAGGGGGAAGGAAATATTTCAAGAGGAGAAATAGAGTGCCATGTTATAAAGAGATAAGGGGGAAATAAAATAACAGCATTAAGTGGAGGGATGAGAAGGCAGGGTAAGGAAGGAATATGGGCAAGGACTATTAACACAAAAGGCTCTTTAAAATATCATATGAAAATATATACTATTATAGAAGCTTCCTCAAATATATTTAAGTGGAGTGATTACATAATGGAGACAATGCCCCAACTAGATAATTATGCCACCAAGTAAAACCTCTAGTACCAGGAATGGGTGCTGAAGTTTTCTTGTTGAGTTGTTACCCAAAGTGCTCCCATAGATTCCTCAAGCACTAGAGGCTACTGTGGAGACTGAAGGCAAGGCATTATTGCTGAAGATACAACTTATTTATGCTTTTCCATATGGAAGAATGAGACTAGTAGCCAGCTAGAAGCCTATCCTTACTGAGTAGAAATTACGGTGCTTTGCATAGTAACAGAGGAGAAAACTATCCATCAATTTCATCCAGACACAACACTTATGATCAACAACAGTGACCCACATGAAAAATATACTTGTGTAACTAAGGTCTAAATAATATTGGAATAGTCAACTACTTTTTAAATTTATTTAAGGCCCACATCCATAAAGGAATCCATATCTGACTCTACTAAAGTATCAAAGAACTTCTAAACAGACAGGTCATGGGTTGAACAGAATAGTTAGTACTCATTTTTTTTTCTAAATGAACATAGCAATCAAATCATTCCTAATGACATATTTCAATAAGCACATAACAGAATATGACTCTACCCTATCACAGAAGACTCTTCTTACAAGAGATGATATGAGCATAGAGAACTATAACTGGGCAATATTCAGAAAGTGCAAAACTTTGGGGCACTCCGCTCTAAATGGGACATCTTTATTAAACACCTTCCTACATGGCCCAGAGTTCTATGCAGCAAGAGAAGAAGAAATATTTTAACAGCCAGAGATTGTGCATGGTTTCAAGGAAACAACATAATCCAGACACCTACCACCTGACACACATATGAACTTACAGAGACCGTGGCAGCAAACAAAACCCTTGCCCAGGTTAGTCCAGTTACAGTCTCACTACTCAAAAAAAAAAGTGTACACAAAATCCCATCTATAACAAAGAAGCTACTTGTAATTGATATCTGCCAGGAAAGAGGAAATGAGTTTTCTCCAAGGGAGTGTTACTGGGTATATCAACCGCACTCCAGGGCATAGTCTATGTCCAGGAATATTTGGCCAAGACAAAATGGAATCCATGGATTTTTTTTGTGCCCTTGCATTTTGTTTTATTGTTTTTGTTGGTTTCATTGATTTTCTCTTTTTAAATTTGTTTTGCCTTTTTGTCTGTTGTTGTTGTTGTTCTTTCTGTGTTTTATAGAGAGCATAAGAAAAAACATGAAGTTGGCTGAATACAGGCATTTAGAAATAGCTGTTTTTTTCTCTAGTCATTCAGTCTAGTTCAATATAACAGTAGTCTTTAGAAAAGAAACTCAAATAATTAATTTGCAATCTGACAGTTACTATGCTGTGAAAATCCAACTCTTTCAATATTTAGAAATGAACTGCATGGGCTCGTGTACTTCCCTTGCACCTTGAACTCAGTAAAAAACACATAACAAGAGATTTATCTATCTTTGAACTTTTTATGTCTGTATCCCAATTCAAAGCCTTAAGAGGTTTATTAAAATTTGATGTACAATTAAATAACTGTAAGTAATGTGTGGAATTCCCAGAGTCCTCCTTATTCTATTGATTTTTTTTTTATTTGAAATAAAAATAGGTGAGTTAACACTAGTTCAGCAAGTCTCTAATAGTGATACTTTATCTGAAGTTTTAAATAGCAGTGACAGTTTTAGGGAGATATTATTTTTCTTGCATTTCATTTCTCACCTAGTGTGGTACAAATCTTTTAAATATTGATCATTTGGTAGGCCATTCATTGCCTTTACTTCTGTACTGTCTTAAATATGTACATATAATTAGTTCTTAAAATATTATTTCTTACTCAATGTTCCTTGTAAAATTCCATGTCACAAATTTATTGACCCAGTTTTGTCTCTCTTAATAATACCCTGCTTAGGACTAGAAGAGGTTGGACAAAGAGCATTTATTTCTGCAAATTGCTTTCAAATGCTTGGACAATTGTTTCATTGATGTTTATTACTAACGTGTAAACAAAGAAAGGAGAGATAAGGTCTATAAAAAGGCACTCTGGCATTTGATTTTACTAAAGGTTGTAACCGGTAGACTTTTAGTCAGCAAATATAGTAGAATCCTGACCAATTGAAGAGATGAATAAAATTCAGCATGGCTTTGAAAGACTGAAGATAGAGATAATACAGGTATTTAAGGATTTAGTATGAACATTAGTTGCCTTTCTTATTGTAGTGACAAAATCCTTGACAAAAGCAATTGGATGAAAGAAAGGTTTATTTTTGCTTGTGTTTTGAGGGCAAAGTTCAATCTTATAAGTGAAGGCACAGGGATGAGAGTGTGAGCCAGCTGGTCACATGGAATCCAAGGTCAGAAGAATAATGGATACTGAACATTTGCTGTCTCTTTTTTCCAGTTGGAGATCCCCCCCAACCCATGGAATGCTGCCCCCTATATTCAAGTGTTTCCCATTTGAGTTCAACTTCTCTGGACATACTCTTTCACATATGCCCAGAGATTTGTTGCATTGGGGATCCTAAATCCCATTAATTTGACAATCAAGACTGCTACACCAGATTATTAGTTAAGGCCTATTGAAGTAGAAAAAAGAAATACAATAAAGGTTAATAATATTTATATAAAATCCATGAAACTCAGAGGATGCTTTTCTCTATAAGTAAAATATGAAGTATTAAGTTAATATCATTTTAAACACATTTTGTACTTATTTCTGAGCATGTTGTACTCAATAATAATTATAATTCCAATATTTATTAATGTAACAGGCCATCTCATATAGACATAGAAATGAAATTATATAAAATTCAATGTAAGAATATATTTTACATTACTTTTCAAGGGTTATGGCCAGCTTAATTTTACAGAATGACTTAGTCATGGGATAAAGGAGGATTCAGAGAGCCACTGCTTCTAAGTAAGTTGGAATTTACAAGGATTCCCTTGACTATAGTCTATTACTTATCTGCTATTTCTCTCAGTTTTATCCTGAGTATGGGCAAGAAGCTGATTTACCTGTGGAGTAGCATGAAAGAATGGTTGCATGTTATAGTAGTTAAAAGCATGACCTCTAGCCTGATTGCCAAGTTTAGAGTCTAGCTTTTAAACTTACCAGGTATGTGAGCTTGCACACTTTAACTTCTATTCATCTTACGTGTACATTTGTTAAATGGAAATAATACTTATTTAATAGGACCATGGAATGGATTGAAGTAGCAATGTTGTATATAAAGATCATTATATCAGTTTTGCTAGACTTTAGAAACGATGGCCATGATGCTAAGCAGAGGGGTACAAATGCGTGGTCCCAGTACTAGAGAGGCTAAGGAAGAAGATTAGGACTTTGAGGCCATTTTAAGCCACTTAGTGACTTCAAAGCCATCCAGAGATAAGTGAGCATGTATCTCACAAAAGTAATAGCTGTATGCCTACGTGGAATCTGTCAGTGTATGCATGTATCCAGGGCTGACCACTTGGGATTGAGTAATTTGTGTGGGAGCTCATCCTCACCCTCTCTCAGCCATAATTGGCCACTTGTGGCTCTAGATACTGTGGTAGGACCTTGTGGAATTTCCCATATCCACGTTAGCTTGTCACCTCATGTTGTAATGACAGTTTTGTTCAGGCAACTGTATTGTTGTAAGTTTATCAGTGCATTTTCCCTGGCATGTGTAGGGAACACTATTTAGCAAAAGACACCCTAGTCCTCTGGCTGTTACAATCTTTCAGTCACCTCTTTTGTGATGTTTCTTTCCTGAGCCTTAGGCATAGGGGGTATGTTGCAGATATATCTATTGAGGCTTAGTACCCGATGGACACCTAGGCCATTGCTATTGCCTTTGGTTGCCTCCACAAACCTGAAGACACCTTTGGTGAAGACACCACAAAGAGAGAGAAGCAATAAATAATCCTAAGCATCTTTAAAGCCTACAAACCACAATGATATACATAGCAAGATACTTACCAATGGTACAACAGTGGCATAGCAGCATTTTCATCTTGTGGGAAACTAAACAGTTGTCAATGGGACTTAAAGAATTGACATCTGGTACTGTAAACTTAGCCAGCCATATAAAGCTAGAGAGCTCATAGACCCTAGAAGAGAACCATTACTATTTCCCTAAATTAACATAATTTGTATCTATATTCTAAATACTTATTCTAATACCCATACTTAAGTATATAGCTCTCAAGTCTCATCAAAGCAGATTCCCTTTGATAGATAAGACAGAGATCCGTACTGTTCAAAATGTAAAGAATAATTTTTATACTGCTTTGCACATTTTGCAAATGTAACAGTTAAACTTAAGTGTTATTGCATGGGAAATAAGCCAATCATCTTTGTTATAAAGCTAAAGAGAAATAAAATCATTTACAAATACTTTTACTAGGACCATTGTGGGAAACAATTCATCATGATCTTTTTTCCATATAGATCCAAGTTCATGCCAACAAATATAATATAGAATTATTTGTATTAATTTCTTTCTTAAAGTGCTTGATTATTTTATTTTTTAATGTATGATTATTATCATGTTTTGAGACAGTTTCTTATGTAGCTCAGGCTGGCAGGGAACTATGTACTTGAGAGTGACCTTGAATTTCTGACTCTCTTTTTTCATCCTCCTAATTGCTGGGATTGCAGACAGGAGCATCATGCCAGGCAACACACTTAACTCCATATTTTACTACTTTATTCACATGACAAGTATGTGCAAAGTCTAGGCACTGTGCATATTAATGATTAACTCCTAGTCACCAAAAATCAATCAGTCTCCTATAAAGGAAAGACAAAACAAAGCATTTTTCCTTGGAGTCATTTAGTCAAGAGTCTAGACTTGAATTCTCCACTTCATATGCCCTATGTTTTCCATCTAGTCTGCTATGACTGTTATTTCATAATATTAACTTAAATTTAATTATTTTAATATAATTTTATTAATATTTATAAAAATAGTATTATTTTATAATAATAAAAACAAAATGACTTTTATTTTGTGTCTCCTTGATGGATGGGTAACGAATGTTTGTCTCTATCTATTCTTGTGTGTGTCTGTCATGTGACTGTGGATCTTTGTCAGTGGTCTCTGTTCCAAACAAAGGAGTTTGTTCTGTCTTCATTTAAAAGCAGAAAAAATCATATAGGTAAGGAATGGGATACTTTACAGAAATCATTAATAGGGTTTTACAAGGGACAGTCACTGGCTCCAACTGATTCCAATTGATTCAGATAAAAACCATCACTGTTTAGCAACTGATATCCACATATTTTCCTTTAAACCTTTATGGTAGTGTATAGGAAATTGTTTTCAACTTTTGTTTTTGCTATTTTCAGCAAATGATATATATACACTGTTCTGGGTCAGGCGCAAGTTAGAGTCCATAACTTAAGATTATAGCTATGTATTAGCTTAGGCTATAAGAAAGCTGGTTACGTGAAAAATCCAAGGGAAGGAAGCTCAACTGTTAATAGTTCTCTTAAAGGCTGCACAGAGTACATGGCAGGCAAGCTTTCTTAAGTGACCTCTATGTGTATTAACTCTGGCTGTGAGGTTCATCAAGTCTGTCTGTGAGTATGTAAGAGATATTTCAGAATATTATATCTGCACAATAAGTATGAGTGTAGAATAATTTCTTTAAAGTAAAATAATGTAGGCATATTTGATGCAAGTTGACTTAAATTTTTCCTACTTTTGGACTGGAACCAAAACCAAAGCAAACTGAAACCCTCCCAGTGGTTCTTGGGGTATATTTATCTATGAATAAATAGTGTAGCTTCATGAAGACTTTTGAGAACTTTAAGTTCTCCTCTTACAGTTTTATGACACTGTATCATAAATTATACAGGCACGACTGAAGATGCTTTAGGAAATTTGTGTGGCTGTTTCTTATGTCCTATGTGTTTTAATACTTAGCATTTTTTTTTTTTTGCTATTTTAAAATATAATCTACAAAGGACAGCACAAAACCTTTAAATATTGTGTAATTTTGTTGAGTTATATCGGAGGAAGTAGCAATCTGCATCATGCACTAATTTCAGACGTTTAAATCCTTTGCAGATATTGAAAGCTCCCCACTGGTGTCACAAACATTTGGGCGAGGAGCTCAGCTAGTCTTTCACTTTGTTCTCATCTTAGAGTCACATTCTCTCCTGTTTTGTACACTTCTCACCTCTGAATTAGAAAAGCATGCAGACTAAGCTCCAGCTTAAAAAGTCACAACTGAACATGCCTTTACTCTTTTCATGAGTTCCAATGTAAAGGACTGAAAGTTTTTAAGGGAAGAAACATAGAAATTAATTTTGGGTTGAATGTCCCATTTAAAATACAAAATGCGATTATCTTTGGTTTTAGAAAAGCATTCTTTATTTCCTCTTGGTCTCCTGATACTCTTGCAAGTCTTAATTTCTGAATATTCTGAGGATCAAATCTCATTGCAACATTAGCTAAGATCTGCTATATATTTGTTTTGAAATATATAAGTTCAGATGCACCCTAAATGTATAGTTGAATAATTTTCCCCATAATAAATTTATTTTCAATTTTTGTCAGTAGTTTCTTAACTTTATCACTCCTCTCACACTCTTTTGGGACATTCAGGTTTCATTTGTCATAAAAACAAACCCCACACAGTACTCAAATAAATAATAGTGCCTTCAAACATCTCAAATGAAGTTTCTACATAATTTTCTCCCAGGTACTTTAACCTTGAGCAAATTTAGCCCATATTTTACTTTATCCAATGGCCCTGCAGCATCTGAAATGAAAATATACCTGTATGGTCCCTGTGAGTCCTGTGTAGGCATTATCATGATTTGAAATAATATTTTTTTTTCATTCAGCTCAAGTTCCTTCAATGATTTTTTTATTAATTGCTTTATTTTTTTAAAGATTTAAAATAAATTTATGTTTATGTTTGTCTGCATGTATGTATGAGCACTGAATGCATGCTTGGTTCCCAAGATCAAAAAAAAGCATGGAAATCCCCTGAAACTAGAATGAAAGAGCCATTCGTAGGCATGTGGATGTTAGAAAAAGAACCAAGGTCCTCTGAAAGAGAGGCAAGTGTTCTTAACCACTGAGTCACATTTCTAGCCCCTATTTATTTATTTTTAGATGGGCTCTCAAGAAGCCAAGGCAAGAATTCCAGGGACTTGCTCTAGGGCCAAGGATAACCTTTAATTCCTAACTCTCCTGCCTCCAATGTCCAAATGGTCTTCTAGGAGTTCTTCAGTAAATTTTGCTGCTGCTGCTGCAGTTCCTGTTGTTCCTGACAGTCTCTTGTGATTTCAGCCTGGCCTGTTAAAGAAAATAGTAAATGTTTAGATTGACCAGAGTGGATCTCCTCTGGATAAGAATAATCGTATCGTAGAAAGGATGGCATTAATTGCTGAGGACGAACGAAAGGATGAAGTGGCAGAGGCTTTGATCAGGTTGGCAGAATCAATGTGGGCAATTAGCTTCAGCTTTGAATCACAGCAAAAAAGGACAAAGAGCATAAGACAGTCATGGAAGACCCTGCTAAGCATTTCTCACAGTTCCACTAGCTTCATTCTCAGGAGATTTCATTTTATAACATCCTTTGGCTTATAAGGTGTGTGTGATAAACAAACATGCATTCCAATTAATGCCATAACGTAATAGGTGTCCCCGCTCTTCTTACATTCTGCAATCTGCCCAAGGAGTTGAAGCATCCTGCACAGACTGCTTATGGTTCAGGAATCTTAATGTTACCAATACAGTCAGCTCCAATGGAATTGATATTTGGGTTGAGTCAAGGACTGGGAGAATAAACACCTGCAAGCAAGTCATATTTTAACATACTATGCTGCTGTGTCTTTATTTTTTCATTATGAAAAACACAGGAAAAAGGTGCTAAATTTCCCTAAGAGTTCTAAGAAAGATGTACCAGGTAAACGTTTTAAAGGTTCTGTTACATATGTTGCCTAGCAGCTACAGAATATATGCACTCTGGCAACCTCTGCAGCCACAGAACAAGGTATAGCACATTTACTAGCCTTCAGTTCGGCTCTGTCATAAGGAAATCTGTCCTATAAACACTTTTTTTTTGAAAAAATAATTTTTAAATCCTTTGAAAATTCCATATATTTGTATGTATTTTAACCCTAGCCATTATCATCTACTACTCTCCAACTTCTGACAGCTCTCTACCCCATCTCCCTCCCATCGTCATGGTTTTTAATATTTTTCTTATTAATAACATAATGTTCATTAGTGTTTTCCATATGTACATGCTAACTTGTCTTTCTAACAAACTGCTTTATGGATATTTATGTTTAATCTCATAGATTTGTGCTGTTTTCAACTCACGTCAGAAATGCTCCTTTCTGTTTTGGATAAAGACTCATAACTGGTCTAAGAGCTGATTATAAATAATTCTGCGTGCTCATCTGTGCGTGGGTCACCTATTTTCTAACGATTCGTGATGAGTACAAAATCTAAATTAAAAAGGACTGCCACCAACCAGGCAGCATACGCCACCTGATATGAGGCCCCCAACACTTAGACATCACAGGACTGCCACGTCTTGACTTGGAGAAGATACAGTTAACACTCTAGAGACCTGAAGCTCCAGGGAGCTGGGAGGTCTGGTGGGCTGGGGATGGGTGTGTATGTGGGGGGGGTGTGTGGATATTCTCTTGTAGACTAGGGTGGAGGAGGGGAAGAGGTATGGGATGTGGAACACTTAAAGGGTAGACTGGGAGGGAGATAAAGACTGGACTGTAAAAATAGACTAAAGAATAAGAATAATAAAAGGACCATGTAATGGACCTGATAAAGTAAAAATTTCTTTCTTGATACTTATATCATAACCTAAAGATCAAGTTTATTTGACTAGTTATACATATTTTTCTCTTTTTATGTATATGGGAGACTAAATTTTTATTAAGCAAGGATAAAAGGAAGTCCCTGAACTATATATAGATAAATGGTGGGACTTAAGATGACTACCACCAAATTTTATGCCCAGAGGCCTAGAAATCTGTAATGCTGTCTTCTTCCTGTCACATTATTTCCTATTATCTTGGTGTAAAATATCTATATGGAGAAATGCCAAATATGAAATAAAGTATTTTATTACTCCAGTGCATATTATTATTCCTGGTTCAGTGTACTTTAGTAAAACTGAATTTAGGGTGCCTATTTCTCTTGCTAGCCTCAACCCCAAATTTTAGGATATCATTACCTTGAGATCATCTGTGAAGTATGGATGAAAAATGATGTCGCCTATAAGAAAAAACAAGTCATGATAGTGTGACATCCTCCAGAGTCCTAGTAGATGACAGGCCCTAGCTTGGGAAATCAGTACCTGAGTAAGATAATCCCTTCTCTCTTCCCAACTGTTCCCTCCCCTAATTCAATCCCTTCCCCTTTCTTACACCCATATTTTTCTCCCATCTTCTTCCCATTTCCTTCTTTCTCACCCTTCTTTCTCTCCCTTATCTACTTCCATATTCCTCTTCTTCCTCCCATGTTCTCCTCCTTTTCCCATCCCATTCCTATTCAATATTTCCATTGGTATCTTCCAGATGAAGAATTTTAATCTAGGAAAAATATGAGAATGTTAATAGTTATGCTTATTAAACTTTCATCGTCTTCAATAATCATTCTTTTTAGATAAGCCGTTTTTATAATTAAAAGAAAGTGGTAAGTCTTTATAGCATGGCTGTTTATTTGATATTTACTCCGGATACAATAAAATGAAAATGTATCAAATAATGAAATAATTTTTAAAATCAAAGTAGAACACATTACGAAGAAAATATGGTTTCTTTAGTTTTCAATAACACAATGAGGCAAAATTTTAAAATACTATATCATATTTAACACCTTAGTGGTAAACAATACTTTTGCTAATAGACTAATAAATCACATAAACAAATCCACAAAAATCTAATGTGATCCTGACTGACATTTTTATATATATTTTCATCTTTTTTTTCAAGCAACTATATTTCACAATAGAATGTTTTAGTTGGTATTATTACTACATTTCTATAGCAAAGTAATGAAGGCACACCTAGTGCAAGCAGATTTAAGTCTTTAGTCTTCTGGGCTGAAAAAAGAAAGAGAAAACACATGTATATTGGCATTTAAAGTGTTGCTTATTCAGGCAAGGATTTCTCTAATAAGTTTGACACTTTTCACAGGGACAATCTAATAGCAACATGACACAAACTGACCTCACAAAACCAACACTGTAGCACCAAATAAAACATGCTTTGGAAATTGACAGCAGTTTACATATTTTGAAGAATATTACCATACAACAGGCAAGATAGAATAAGCAGAAGCTTAAGACACCTTTTAGGACATTACCAGGAAAAATGAAAACACCAGACTTTAAGGAGTAATAGTGTTCAGGTTATAGGGCAAGTTTTCTATTTTGTAAGGTTAGATGACTCTTTCATTTCTGCTTGCTTGACTTTTAAGGATTCTTGAAAAATCTCTCAGCTTGCCCTTTTTACTTGTAGTACTTCCTGTTTCCATAATCCCTGAAATCATGGTAGTAGGGATCATTGATTTCTCCTGTGAAGTAATAGATGGACTTCAAGATGACATTATCATGCAAAATTTGACCAATCTCAAAGTCCTCATCAAGGATAGCATCTTCTCTTGGTTCCAGCTTCCCAATCAAAGGAATCTCTGGAGGACTAAAGAAATTGAAGAAGGATGCATTAGGAACCACTCTTGATTGGACTTCAATTTCCGCTGTACTAGCTGGGCAACCCTGGGTTGTTGTTGTCACTGTAACATCTTTTCCTAGTCTCCAATCTATTTTGCAGCCTTTGCACGCTTCAATTTCCCATCCCCAAGCGAAGAAAGGGTCATAGTGATCTGGTTTTGACCTTATTATATATGTCTTCATCAGGAGCTCATTTCTGAAGTATGGGTTAGGTAGGAAATGAAATTCAAAAGTGTAACCAATAGGCTGGCCAGGGTTTGAGAACTTCAGGCTAACATCAGATAAGAACTTCAAAATGGGTTCATCACACTTTTTAATCATAGGCCCAAGCTTATCAACATTCTTTAAAACAGTCAGCCAGTAGTCAGGAATACCTTTAGGATCTTCTTTCTTAGGTTTTCCCTTTCGAGCCCTTTTAATATTGACTTCTTCTTCAGGTCTTGTCTCAGGAACTCTTTTTTGAGCCTCTCTTACTGGAGCCCTTGGTGTAGATTCTTCTGTAAGCTGATCCTTATTTTCTGCATTTGCCTGGGTAACGTTTTGGGGGTCTTCTTTTTCTTCAGGAGCTATGTCTATACAATCTGTAGACTCTGCGTTTTCTTCACCTTTTACCTCAGGAATTTCTTTAGAGGATTCCTGTTCTTCAGTTTTTTCTTCAGCACCTTCTTTTGGAATTTCTTTTTCTTCAGTTTTTACCTCAGGACTTTCTTTGGGAGCCTCCTCTTCTTCAACTTTTGCCTCAGGAACTTTTTCTGGAACATCTTTTACTTCTTCCTTCACTTCAGCTTTTTCTTTACAGCTTTCTTCTTCCTCCTCACCCTCTAAGGGTGGCATCTCATTAGGTATGTCATCCTGCATTTCCTCATCACCACTGAACTCTTCTTCTGAATTCCATTCACACTCTTCTTCTGTAGGCTCGTATTCTGCATTTATGATCTGAAAACGCTTATCATATAGAGGCTTATTGAGTTCAGCATACTTTCTTTCAAGATCATGAATTGCCCTTAAGAACAAGGTGTCTACCTTGTCACACTCATTCTGAATATTTCTGAGTGCCTGCACCCGATTTCTTACTGCTTGGGGCAGCTTATCCATGAAAAGTTTCCCAGAGGGACGTCGCTGGGCCATTCTGGAAGGCTCAGGTACCCTCTTCTTTTGGTTTAAATGACTGCCATTGCTGCTGCTGCCATTGCTACCGTTACTGCGGCTGCTGCTGCTACTGCTGCTGCTGCTGCAACTAGTGGTACTGCTAGAGCTACTGCTGTCAGACTCATCCCCAGAATCACAAGCTGAGCTAGCCATCGCCTCTTCAGCAACCCCATGGGTACCAGGTTCTGTGACCATTTTAGGATCCGCTTCTGCCATACTGCTAGCCCCGTACACCTCTTTAAGGTGGTGACAACAGCAGTGATCGTGTACCCAGAGATGGACAGAAAAGGACTCACGGATGCTCCGGTGGCGGCGGCGGCGGCGGGGGCAAAGGCCCGAGCTGGTCAGGCGGTGGAGACTGCAGCGGCGGAGAGTGGGAACTAGTGGCGGCACGGACAGCAGCGGCTGTGGCAGCGGAGCGATGGGGGCGGGACCACGGAGGCGGCGCGCAGGAAACCGCAGCAGGGGAAGCCGCCCGAAGCCTTAGCTACCAGGACTGTCAGGCCACAATGGACCTGTGCCGAGACCTGCCGCAGTCCAACGGCGCAGTACCGGACCCAGAACCGTCTCCTGGGTTAGGATGGGCAGCCCCTCCCTTGTTGACAGCCCTCCCACTAAATTCTTTCCCAGGATGCTTTCAGTCACTCCTCATTTGCTGAAAGGACTTGATTGACTAGGGTTGCCGCCAAAGAATGGCCGAAGGCAAATGCCCTTCTTCCAGGCTCCTCCCACCTTCCCAGATGCACCTGGGTGGCTTAGGCACACAGGCACACATCCCCTAAAGACCGCTCCCCCCACGCTTTCAAAATTCTCTCCTTATGTGGTTTTTAATTCAAAGAGAGGGGAAAACAAAATAGACAAGAGCAAAGAACGCCAGCTATAGCTGCTAACAACGGAAGAAAAAGAGCCCCTATACTCAACTGCCCATCCTGAATTCCAATTTGATTGATCACAACCCCACAGAGCAAACTATTACAAAAAAAAAAAAAGTGAAAATGCTTTAAGAGACGTCATTGGATACTGTGACTGGATGATTGAGGAAAAATTAAGAACACATACAAAAAAAAAAAAAGATTTCCTCTAAATATTCCATGAGCATGTGATTTACACTGGAAATGGGGGAGTCATTTATTGGCAGAGGGGAGAGGGGCTAGATAGCAGGAATATTGCATTGCACTTAGCGGATTTAATAAGTACTGTCTGTGCTGTTTGGCAAACCTGGTTTATATTCATCTACAAGGTTTGCAAACTCATGTTGCCATGAGTCAGTTACACGTTTTTAAAATCTGTTTTAAAGGTAGCGTATTATATACTCTACTCTTACTGCTAACTTCCCATGTAGTCCTTTTTAGAGTTTGTAGCAGCATTTTAGATAAAACAAAGGGCTATTTAAATGTAAGGTAATATTTTATTTTAAAGCAGAGGATTTGTTTCAGACTTTTGTGCAGCAGGTTTCAGTTCCACGAACAGCAGGATAACAGTGGGGACTGTTTTAATCCAAGTTCACTCTCTGTTAAGTATTTAAGATGTCACCTACCACCAATTTTGTTCTAATTTGAAATTGTAACTATATTAGAGGATTTAAAGGACGATTTGTAAGTCAAGTAATATGTGAACAAACTTTTTCAAAATGAAGTTTAAAAACAAATATCTGCTATTTTTATTTACAGGATTCAGTTCTGCTACAACTAAAAAAAAAACCAGTGTTTACTTTTCATTGAAAGGTAAGGGACATATTAGCCTCCTTTTATTTTTTATTTTATTGTTTTATCAATGAACAGAATTACCCCTTGGTACTTAAATACAAATTCATAGGTTATAGTCTGTTAAAGATTTTATTGAAAGATATCTTGATATTTCCAGACAAGCAGAAATATCCACAGAGATGACTTGGCATACAAACGGAAAATAACCTACTTAACCACATTCATTCTCTAAACCTTGTAGTAGACTATAAGTGCTATGTTAAAATAAAAAATATACCTCATCATTAATTTCAAATGAAGAAATATATTAAAATGAGACTGTCCTTTGTGCACTACTTTTTATTATAGTTTTTCATTTAGTCATGTATTTTTAAGAAATGCATGGTTAGTTTAAAAAAGAATTTTTATTTGCTTATCTGTAACTCAAATTACATGTACATTTTTAAAATTACAATTTAACATAGAAGATTCTGATAATAGTCAACACTTAATTTTACCATTTTAAACACTTTGATTCATTCCCTTCAAGAAGTTTCCTTATGCATATCATATACACCTGATAATTTATGTTTGTTGTTTTAACTGTGTGGCATCATAGGATGGTTTGGAATTTGCAGATTTATGACTAAGTTTTAACAGGAAATGATCAATAGATTGTTTGTAAATAGATATATACTCCTTTATAATTGCCTTACTGTATTTACTCAGAGTCTTGTTGTGTGGAACATATATATCTAGCTATCTCCACATCATGCCATGTCTTTGCTTACATATATACATTTGACTGTAATAAAAATTGTTCCTATGTAACTGTAGCATGCAATAGTATGTATTTCAGAGCATTAACATAAGATAAATTTCTAGAAATTGGAGTGTGAGAAAAAACTTATGGATATCTTGTAATTTTGAATATAATACAAATGTCCATAAAGGTTCTTATAATTTAAAATGTGTAAGATCTCAACCATCCCAACCTTCAACCAAAAATGCCTGGTTTTTTTTTTCCCTTGTGATGAGAATATTCGTAATGGAAGTCAATATAATGCTAAATAATAGAGGCTTACCTTTCACCTCTTGTTTTGTAATCTTAATCTAAACAAACACTATGTGAATAGTAATTCAAATCACTGGGTGGAAAATGAATATTGTCATGACATTTATTTGTACTTAGAGTAATAGACATATTTTAAATAATGATACATATATTTTATAGTACTTCAGTAGTATAATTTACATGTTATCTTCTGTACCATCAGAGATTACTATTTTTGAGTTAATTATGAGTTAATATGTAGATTTGATCATGAGTTTATTTTCCTGAAGTAAGGAAAGAATCCAGGAATCACACATGTTTGGGTCCAAGATCAATGAGCTATACTAATAACTATAAGTATTTTAAAATTTTATTTAATATCCCTACCTCTTTTTTGTGAACCATTACATTATATACTTACTTTTCATCAGAATATTGTGCATTAACTTCTTACACAATATATGCTTTATCTGCTCTTCTACTGCTTTGCGATTTAAAAAAAAAAACAAGGACTAAATTCTAATTCATTACATGAGAAAATGTTTATCACAGGTTTTTTTGTTTGCTTTGTTTTTTTGTTTTGTTTTGTTTTTTGCTCCTCAGGCTGTACATAGCTCTTTGAGAACTGTTTACAACTTTTCTATGTGACCATATGACTTTTTGACTTTTTACCACACACACAAAATACAAAATCAGAAGTTTAGGCTGCATTATCATAAGTTTCAAATATCTATAAAGCTATGAATAACCATTTCTTATGGGGTTTTTAATCAAACTTGTGTAAAGTTTTCCTGTGTGTACAAGTATGTGTGTGCAAGTGCAGTGTGGATGTATTACCTGGAAGTGTATATGGAGGCCACAGTATAGATTCGTGGAGTTGCTTCTCTGTTTCCACCAAATGTCTAGTTTTGCATGGCAAAGCGTCTTTACCCATTGAGCAATGCTTCGTTATGTCCAGATGTGAGATCTAAAGTGGGTTCATTTATTTTTGATCCTCCAGTTCTCTCTCTCCTCTTTTTCTCTTTCTCTCTTTCTCCCTCCCTCTCCCTCCCCCTACCGTCTCCTCCCCCCCTCCCATCTTCAATCCCTCCCTCCCCCTTCCTTTCATTTTTTTTTTATACTTTTGGTTTGTGCTGTGGGTATTATGAATCATTCTGAGAGTTTTATCCCTACTAAAAATAAGTATTAAAATGTAACATACACAGCAAACTTTAATGAATGTATACACATTTGAAATCATTAGTGCCATCCAGATAATGGAATTATTTTTCATCGTACTAACAATTTTTTCATACATGCATATATCAATAATTCTTTCCTCTGTCCCTTGGCAATTACTAATCTGTTTTATGTTTCCACAGATTAATCTTAATTTTCTACAGTTGTAAATGAGCAATATCATGGAAAATTCATCCCTTTGCCGTATTCTTTCTTTAGCACAAATATTTAGAATATTTCTAATTTTTATATATTAAGAGTATTTTTTCATATTTGTTGCTGAGTACTGATATGTTTTCTGTAAGTACAATAATTTAGTCATTTGTGTGATTTTAAGTTTGTTCCTACTGTGAATAAAGTTACTAAGATTCTTTTCTGTACAAGTATTTGTATGATCATATGTTTTTGTTTTTTTTAGGAAACATTCCTAGAAGTGGAATGGCTGAGTCACATGATAGCTGCATATTTGCATTTATAAGAAATTATTGATTTTTCAAGTAAGCTGTTATTTTCAACACTAACAACAGTAAAAAATACTTGGTGGGTCAGTGTTTTTACATGTAACTATTCTAATAGGTATGTGATAGCAGAGTCTTCTGGTTTTCATTTTCATGTTCCCAAGGACTACTCATGTGATTATCATTTCATATACTGATTTGCCAATTGTTTATCTTTTCTGAAGTGTATATTCGTATTTTGCCTCTGTAAAAATGTTTGTTAGTGTTACTGCTGTTATTCTGTCAGTGTTCTTTCTATATTGTTCACATGATCCCTTCATCAACGAAAATATTAGCAAATCCAGTCTGAACTTACACTATGTTCTCTTAACAACAACTTTCATAATTTTCAAAAAGCAGAAGTTTTTCTGCACATTTATGATGAAGACCAAGTAATTTATTTTTCAAGTATAATGTGTCATTTTCCAAACATAATGATACTTTTTGTTATCATTTTTTTGATTTAATACTTGGCAGTTTTATACTAAGGCTAATGTTTTGTGTATGGCAAAAATTACATGGATTGAAGTCATTTTAATATTTTTCATATGGATATACAAGTGGTTCAAAGTCAAGAGACTTTCCGTTATCCTTTGATTTGATTTTTCACAGATTTCAAACATAAATTTTCTGCATATGTGTGAATCTATATTAGATTATTATGCTCCATTGTCTACTGATTTTAATTTCCTAATTGGTAGTCATGTATTTATTAGATATATTTGGAGAAGGGAAATGAATCACAGTGTGGGATAACAGAATTTCAGTATAATGAAAACAATTAAGCTGCAAATTTATTATCATAGACCTTTCACTTCTTCTCCCAAATGTTTGAGATACAGAATCACAAGGTAACAGCATAAACCCAGAAAACAAATAAAATCAAAATATGCAAGTTAATTTTATGAAGTAGCCAGTGTCTAGGTATATATAGCATAATTATAAAAAAAGTATTTACCACTCTTCAGGAGCATAAATAATGCCTTACTCTTTCTTACAACAGAGACACCTGCTTACCACAAATAAAATACAAATTATTATAAAGATGAAATAGTTTATTATTGAAACCCTAATAGTAAATCTATATAATTACTTATTTCACAATATTATTTTCAGTATAATATTATATGTAATTTTCATTCCTTTGATAAATATACAAATGAACAGAATGTAGTATATAAATATAGAGTTTGATTTTTTTTTAAAAGAAAAAATAATTGCTTGCGAATTAATTACATTTTAGCCAACATGTAGTGAATGGTACAAGGTAAAGTTACAGTTAATACAATAGCAGATAAGAAAAAAATCAATGATTTAAATAATTGGTATAATGATAATTTAAAAGAATTTTTACAATAAAATTACATATGAATATGTAATTGTATATATATTCATATATGTTCACATACACATTTTAGACTGTATAGGTCATAGGCTATTAAGTCACTTATTTATCTTTCTGATCCTGGATTACTTCACTTAACATAAGGTCCTCCACACTCAGCTATGTAGTCACAAATGACAACAGTTCCATTGTTTTAATGCTAAATATTCTTTTTTTTATCTGTTTTTACAGTCCAGATTTTATTCCCCTCCCGGTTCACCCTGAACTGTTCAACATCACATACCTCCTCTCCCCCTCCAAACCCCCCCCCCCGTCTCCAAGAGGATGCCCCCACCCCATTACCCCACTAGACCTCCTCACTCCCGGGGGCCTCCAGTCTCTTGAGGGTTAGGTGCATCTTCTTTGACTGAGTCCAGATCTGGCAGTCTTCTGCTGTATATGGATTGGGGGCCTCATATCAGCTGGTGTATGCTGCCTGGTTGGTGGCTCAGCGTCTGAGAGATCTCAGGGGTCCAGGTTAGTTGAGACTGCTGGTCTTCTTATAGTGTCACCCTCCTTCTCAGCTTCTTCCAGCTTTTCCCTAATTCAACCACAGGGGTCAGCAGCTTCTGTCCATTGGTTGGGTGCAAATATCTGCATCTGACTCTTTCAGCTGCTTGTTGGGTTTTTCAGAGAGTAGTCATGATAGGCCCCTTTTTGTGAACACACCATATCATCAGTAATATGTCAGGCCTTGGGGCCTCCCCTTGAGAAGGATTCCAATTTGAGCCTGTCCCTGGACTACCCTTACCTCACGCTCTTCTCCATTTTTGTCCCTGCAGTTCTTTCAGACAGGGACAATTCTGGAACAGAATTTTTTTGTGAATTGTTGTCTGTATGTAGGTGAGGTCAGGTGAAATCTTAATTAGTCAGATAAGACTAGAGCTTGTGATTGGGTAGTGGAAGAAAAGGCAGAATTTAGGTGTGCAGCTCATATCTATATCAATTGAGTTTTGAGTTCTCTGTATGGGCATTTCGGATGTTGAAGATCTACTGTTATAAATATGACTGATAAATTACAAGCCTCTGGAATTTTCATTTTATGAGGCTAGGGGATTAGAGCCAGCAGGTGGATGGCCTGGGAAGGCACAAGCTGTTCAGCTGCAGCTAACCACTGGAACCTGGGAAGACCAGGATTTGTGGCTCACCATGGGGGCAGGCAAGACCGCAGATGCAGGTATGTAGACAGACCAAACATGGATTGTTTTATGAGTAATTACACACTGTAGATTTTGACTATGGGATGGCAACCCCATCCCTCCACTTGATGCCCAGACTTTCTACTGGAGGTGGTTTCTATAAGTTCCTTCTCTCCACTGTAGGGCATTTCGTCTAAGGTCCCTCCCTTTGAGTCCTGGGGTTCTCTCACCTCACAGGTCTCTGGTACATTCTTGAGGGTCACCCCAAGAAAGGGTTACCCTCTTTCCTTCCCTGTCCCCTTTCACAACCAGGTCCCTCCCTTCCTTCCCCCTCCAGTGATTGTTTAATTCTCCCTCCCAAGTGGGATTGAAGTCTCGTCACTTGGACCCTTCAGCTTGAACCTTTTTCAGTTCCTTGGATTGTATCCTGGGGATTCTGTACTATTTTTGAAAATGTCCACTTATTAGTGAGTAATACTATGCATGTCATTTTGGGTCTGAGTTACCTCAGTTGAGATGACATTTTCTAGTTCTGTTCATTGGCCAGTAAAACACATGATGCCCTTGTTCTTAATAGCTGAGTAGTATTCCATAGTGTAAATGAACCACATTTTCTGTATCCATTCTTCTGTTGTGGGACATCTGGGTTGTTTCCAGCTTCTGGCTATCACAAATAAGGCCACTATGAACATAGTGGAACACTTTTCCCTATGGCATGGTGGGGCATCTTTTGGGTATATGCCCAAGAGTGATATTGCTGGGTCTTCAGGTAGATCTTTTTCCAATTTTCTGGGGAACCTCCAGATTGATTTCCAGAGTGGTTGTACCAGTTTGAAATCCCACCAGCAATGGACGAGTGTTTCTCTTTCTCCACATCCTTGCCAACACATGCTATCACCTGAGATTTTGAGCTCAGCCATTCTGATTGGCGTAAGGTGGAATCTCAGGGTTGTTTTCATTTGCATTTCCCTGATTACTAAGGACTTTGAACATTTCTTTAAGTGCTTCTCATCCATTCTAGATTCCTCTGTCTTAGTTTAGTTCTTAGTTTAGTTCTGTCCCCCATTTTTTGATTGGGTTGTTTGGTTTCTTGGTGGTTAAGATCTTGAGTTCTTTATATATTTTGGATATTAGCCCTTTATCAGATGTGGAGTCAGTGAAGATTTTTTTCCCAATTTATATGTTGCTGATTTGTCCTAGTCGCTATGTCCTTTGCCTTACAGCTTTCCAGTTTCACAAGGTCCCATTTATCTATTGTTGATCTTAGAGCATGAGCCATTAGAGTTATGTTTAGGAAATTTCCCCCTGTGCCAAAGAGTTCAAGGCTCTTGCCCACTTTATTTTCTATTAGATTCAGTGTATCTGGATTTATGTTGGGGGTCCTTGATTCACTTGGACATGAGCTTTGTGCAAGGTGACAAATATGGGTCTATTTTCATCTTTCTACATACAGACTTCCAGTTAAACCAGCACCGTTTACTGAAGATGCCCTTCATTTTTGTTATGGTTTTTTCATAGTTAGATTGATTCCATATCCTGCCTATTGCAAATAATGATATAGAGAAGACAGACAGCAACCAATTTCCTACACTTATTTTGTTTCTTGAACAAATTTGTTTCCATAATGGCTTATTAATTTGTACTCCCTTCAATGGTGTTAAAGGTTTCCCTTTGTTCTATACCATCAAGAACAATTAGTAGTCATTCTTTTTCATGATTAATACTTTAACAGTAGTGAAGTAATATATCATCATAGTTTTCATTTTTTATGATTTGATAGTCAGTAATATACAGTTTTTCATGTATCTGCTATCTATTTGTATGTCTTCATTTGAAAATTCATTTATTTAGTTCCTTTATCCATTTTTCAATCTGGTTATTTGTTTGCTTCATTCAATACTTTATATATTTGGGTTAATAACCACTTATAAGATCAATGGTTGGCATATTTATTTTCAGATTCTTCAGACTGACTCTTCATATTGTTGATTGGTTCTTTTGCTGAGAAGAAGCTTTTCAACTTATTGTAATCCCCGTTGTCAATTTTTTTGGCTGATGCTAGTTTTCATATTAGTATTGCATACACTATTCAAGGATGTAAAATCATATCACAGAAGGATATATTTATAAAGATTTTCTAGGATTTTTGCTTGTAATACCCATCTAAAGTATTTTGCTATAATTCCAATTAAGTGTATCTTTAAATTTTCAAGTTTACTTATATTTTATATAATTTATTGAAGACTATGGAAAAAAGGGCAAAGAGTTGGTGGCTTAGTCCCCAAGAGCTCTGCAGGAATCCCTTTAGTTGATACTATTTTCTTCCTATGGTAATTGCAATCCCCTTCAGCTCCTTCAGGCCTTCCTCTATCTCTCCCATAAGTGTCCCCAAGCTCAGTCCAATGGTTGGCCGTAAGTGTCTGCATCTGTCTCAGGCAGCTGTTGGTAGAATCTCTCAGAGGACAGCCATGCCAGCCTCCTGTCTGCAAGTAAACATGGCATCAGCAATAGTGTCTTAGTTTGGTTTCTGTACATGGAATGGATCCCGTGTTAAGACAGTCTCTGGATGGCCTTTCTTTCAGGATCTGCTCCATTTTTGTCCCTGCACTTCCTTTAAATAGGTCCAATTCTGGGTCAAAAATTTTAAGAAGTTTAGGTGGCCCCATTCCTCAACTGGGCGCCATGTCTATCTACTGGAGGTGGTTGCTTCAGGTTCCATCTCCCCACTGTCGGACATTTCTTCTTAAGGTCATCCTCATTTGGTCCCGAGAGCCTCTCATATCCCTGGTATCTGGGACTTTCTAGAGGTTTACCCCTGTTCCCCAACCCACACTGCTGCATTTCTTCTGGCCCTTTGAACTTCTCTCTTTTCTCTTCCCATATCTGATCCTCTCGCTCTTTTTCCCTTTTCTTTCCTTCTCCCACTCAATCCCTTTTTCCCTCTGTTTCCTGTGGTTATTTGTTCCCCCTTCTAAGTGGGATTGAAGCACCCCTACTTTGGTCTCCCTCCTTGTTAAGCTTCATATGATTGGTGAGTTGTATCATGGGTATTCTGAACTTTTTGGCTAATATTCACTTATCAGTGCATATATGCTTTGTCCTTTTATGTCAGGATTACCTCATTCAGGAGGTTATTTTCTAGTTTATACTGTCATAGGAATGTCAGCTTTAAGAGCACCAGTCCTCATGTTTCTCTAATTTTCATAAAAACTTTATACTGGACTAACAAGGAATGCTAAAACAAATAGTTACATAAAGAATAAAATAATTTCCACAAATTCTTTTATAATTGATAAAATTATTTATTTACTTTATTACACAACTCTCTTCCCCCATCTCCTCTCAGTTGTTACTCCCTACTTCCCATCCCCCACCCATCCCTCCTCCCTTTCTTTTCAGAGAATGGGTGTCCTCTCATGAATATCATCAACTTTCATTGGCATATCAAGTTCAAGTAAGACTAAACACATCTTCTCCTACTGAGGCTAGAATAGGCAGCCCAGTTAGGGGCAATGGTTTCAAATGTAGGTGGTAACAGAGTAACAGACAGCTCTGGTTCCTGTTTTTAGAGGAATCCCACAAGAAGAATAAGCTGCACATCTGTTACAAATATGTAGGCGGCCTAGATACATCCTATGTATTCTCTTTGTTTGGTGGTTCAGATTCTGTGAGCCCCTGTGTGCCCACCATAGTTGATATTGTAGATTATCTTGTGGTGTCCTTGACACTCCTGGTTCCTTCAATCCTTCTTACCCCTCTTCCATAGCACTCCCTGAGCTCCATGTAATGTTTGGTAGTGGGCCACTGCATCTGTCTTCATAAGGTACTGAGTAAAGCCTCTCAGAGGAAGTAATGCTAGGCTCCTGACTGCAAGTATTGCAGAAAACATTAACAGTGTCAGGGATCAGTTCCTTCATATGCAAGCTGGACTAGTCGTTGTTTAAACATTCTCTCAATTTGTGCTCCATCTTTACCTCTGCATATCTTGTAGACAAGGCAAATTGTGGGTCAAAAGTTTTGTGGCTGGGTTGGTGTCCCAATCCATCCATTGGAAGTCTTGCCTGGATTCAGGAGATGGCCATTTCAGGCTCCATATCCCCCATTGCTAGGAATCTTATCTAAGGTCACCCTCACAGATTCCTTGGATTTTCTATTGCCTTAGATTCCTAGCTCATCCCAAAGATACCTCCTCATTCCGTTTGTCTCTTCCAAAGGTTTCTACCTCTATCCCTGTCCACCCACTTCTGTCTATTCTATTTCCCTTTTCATTGAGATTCAAGACTCCCTATTTTAAAAGATCTTCACCAACCTCACATCTCAGCGAGGGCTGGTGTCTAAAATATATAAAGAATTCAAGAATCTGAACATCATCAAACCAATATCTCAATTTAAAAATGGGGTAGAGATCTAAACAGAGAATTTTCTACAGAGAAGTCTCTACTGGCTAAGAAGCTCTTAAAGGTTCAATGTCCTTACCCATCAGTGAAATATGAATGAAAATACCTATGATCAAAAACTCATGTGACAGGTCATGATGGCAAGAATATGGAGCTAGGAGAACGTTCTTCAATTGATAGGGAAGGTGCAAACTTGTACAACCACTTTGGAAATCAATTTGTGGTTTCTCAGAAAATTTGGACTATATATAACTTGAGATTTAGCAATAACACTCCTGGCCATATACTCAAAGGATGGTCTACCATATTACAAGGACTCTTGCTCAACTATGTTCCTAGCACCTTTTTAATAACTAGAAACAGGAGTCAACATAGATGTCCCACAACAAAAGAATGGATTTTAAAAACTGCTGTACATTTACATAATAGATTATTACTCATCCGTTAAAAAAAAAGGACATCACAAAAAATGTACTCAAATGTGTGGAACTAGAAAAGATCATCCTGAGTGAGATAACCCAGACCCAGAAATACAAATATGGTATATACTTACTTTTAAGTGGATATTAGGTGTACAGTAAATGATAACCATGCTACAATCCACAGACACAAAGAAGCTAACTGAATTTCATTAATTCTAATATAGTCAAAGGTAATACCAAAGTATTTTATTCAAAATTAAATGAAAAATAGCCCAGAACCATTCCCACCCAATTATTCCTAGGAACAGAAAACCCTTTACTTTGAGTAAATACAGCTACATATCAAAAGCAAGAAACTATTGAGATTTATTCATTTAAATATAATTTTTGAACATTCAATTATTTTCACAATTTTTTTAATATTAGTTGTTATAAGTAATCAAATTTCTTTTACTATATAAGGTTTTCATTTAGAAAAATACATTATGATGACCGTATCCCTGTGGTTTATGATAGTACAACTCTGGAGACAAATGTCCAGGATTTAATTCTTACCACATTACTGCTTTTATGACCTTGGATAAGTAACATTTCTCTAATGCTGTTTGCTTGTCTATAAGTCAAACAGATATAGAATTGTTCCATGGGCTATTGAAGTCTAGAGAGATGGCTCAATTGTGAAAAGCACTTGTTGTTTTTGTAGAGAACCTGGTTCTTTACCCAGAACTCACATGACCTTTCACAAACATCTGTTTGTCATATATCCTCTTCTGGGCACCAGGTACACATGTAGTGCATAGAAATATATGCAGGTAAAACACTCATACACATAAATGGAATAAATAAGTTAAAAGAGTAAATGTTGATTGTTCATATAAATTACATAGTAATAAGTATCATCTATTATGCTATTTTCAAAGGATACTTAGAGATTCCTATATCAGTTAAATATGCATGATACAGCATTAGCGGTAATGGATTTAATTGATCTATATTGGTATATCTTACAAATGTGCCATCTTTTTCAAATTAGGGATAAGTAAGCTTTTCTTTGTAACTGAAAGTCATATTTTTTTATTAGATGACAACTTGTATCCTTGAATCAATTATTTTCTACTTTGCCAAGATTCTCTATTAAATTATATTATTACATGAGGAGAATACTAATGCTTCAGTAATCTAGTATTAATAATACATTAAATATGAATATACTTTATACTTCAGTGTTCTTTAACTCAGCAATGAAAGAATGAGGAAGAAGAACAAGTATACCATTGCTGAATAGAAGTACTAAATAAAATATATCTCATAAATCAGTATGTGTTATAGATATCATCACACATATATTTAATATTGAGAAACAAACAGGAAGTAGAGTGATAAAGCTTGCTAAATATATTATTTCTTAACATCATACGACAGTTTTAATTTTTTTATTGAAAATATACTCTTCCCTCATACAGTACATCCCGAACATAGTTTCCCTAACCTCCACACGCTTCCTATTTTTTCCCAATCCCCCCTTTCCCCTTGAGCCACTCCCCTTCTGTTTCTTGGGCATATACCCAGAAGATGCTCCAACATCTAATAAGGACACATGCTCCACTATGTTCATAGCAGCCATATTTATAATAGCCAGAAGCTGGAAACAACCAAGATGCCCCTCAAGAGAGGAATAGATACAAAAAATGTGGTACATTTACACAATGGAATACTACTCAGCTATTAAAAACAATGACTTCATGAAATTTGCAGGCAAATGGATGGAGCTTGAAAATATCACCCTAAGTGAGGTAACTCAGTCACAAAAGAATGAACACGGTATGTACTCACTGATAAGTGGTTATTAGCCCAAAAGTTTGGAACATCCATGATTCAATTCACAGCAACTGTTAGCTTGAGCGTGGAGTCCCAGATGGAGTTGAAGAAGGGACTGAAGGAACTGAGGAAGTTTGTAGCCCCATGGGGAAGGAGCAACAGTGTTAACTGGTCAGCCCCCCACCCCGTGCTCCCAGAGACTAGACCACTAGTCAAAGAATGCATATGGAGGGGCCCCGTGGTGCTGGCCACATATGTGGCTAAGGAGGGCCTTGTTGACCATCAGTGGGAGAAGAGGCCCTTGGGTCTGAGAGTATTAGATGTCCCAGTATAGGGGAATGCCAAGAAGGGAATACAGGAATGGGTGTGTGGGTGGGGGAATACTCTCATAGAAGCAGGGGAAGGGGGATATGATAGGGGGTTTCCAAAGGGGAGACCTGGAAAGGGGAAAACATTTGAAATGTAAATAAAGTATTAAATTTTTTTTAAAAAAAAAAAGGAAAATAACTAAGACATGGCCAAACTGAAAAAAAAAAAAAAAAAAAGGCAAATTTCAAAGAGACTAGTGCCAGACAGGACAAAACAAGATACAATAAGGCACCATGTCAAAAATTCTCATATTGAGGATGAACAAGCAAAGCCAATAGGATAATAAATAAGTCCCAGTAGCAGCAAGTCAATAATACACTTATGCTCCCACTATTAGTAGTCTTAAAAGAACAAGTTAACAGCCATAACATATTTGTAGAGGACATCATACAGACCAATATAAGCTCCTTAATTGCTATTTCATTCTATGTGAGTCCTGCTTAGATGATTTGTCGAGTCATATTCTCCTTGTGTCTTCCATTTACAGTCTTTCTTCCTCCTCTTCTATGAGGTTCTGGGATTTTCAACAGGAGTGACGTGGTGGAGACAACCAATTTATACTATCTCCCCAAAGAATGTCTGGCTGTGGGTCTCTGCACCCATTCTCAACTTCTACCAGAGGAAACTTCTCTGATGATGACTAGACAACACACCAATCTGTAAGTATAGCAGAATATTATTAGACATCATTTCATTGATTTTTTTTCCTAGTCATGTTTGTTTCTACATTGTATCTGAGCTATCAACTTTCAGGTTTCTGGTCACACTGGAAATTTATGGCAGAGGCTCCAATCTCATAGTGTGGCATCATGTTAAACCAAATATTGGTTGGCAGTTCCCACATGTTCTGTGCCATCATTTCCCAAACCCATGTTAAAAGCAGAACAGATTGTATATGGAGGGATTTGTGGCTGGGTTGGTACCCGGACCCAGATTTATGTTTCCATAGCCTTCAGTGTAACTTGCACAAAAAAGACTAGAACACAGGGGCAGAGGCTCCAAGTCTGCAGCAGCTCAACTTTTCTATGATCAAAGATGTGAGTGTAAGTTCTCAGCAGTAGTATACTGCTGCCATTGGTAATTGTTTCTCTGCTTCCACCGTGAGACAGTGATTTTATATGGCACCTGATTTTTTATAAAGAAGCCAGGCATGCACACTGGGGAAAAAAAGACAGCATCTTCAACAAATGACACTAATAAAAACTGAATGCCTGCATGTATATTGATATTTACAACTCTGCATATAACTCAACTCCAAGTGGATTAAAGACCTCAACATAAAACCAGACACACTAAATCTAATGGAAGAACTAATCTAATGAGGAACTGCTTTGAATACATTGGTACAGGAGACAACTTCCTAAAGCGAACACTGATAGCTTAGGCATTAAGATCAATAATGAATAAATGGAACCTTATAAAAATAAAAATCTGTAAGGCAAAAACACCATCAATAGGATAACAAGGCAACCTATGAAATGCAAAAAGAGTTTTTACCAACTCCACATCTTACAGTCCTCTAAAATTCAAAATATATGAAGAACTCAAGAAATTAGATATTAAATAAAACCCAAATAATCTAATTAAAAATGGGGTACAGATCTAAACAGGGCATTATCAACAGAGGACTCTCCAATGGCTGGGAAACACTTAAATGTTCAAAATCCATAATAATCAGGGAAATGCAAGTCAAAATAACTCTGAGATTCTATTTTATACCTGTCAGAATGGCTAAGCTCAATGACAAGTATGATGGCTCATACTGCTTAAGATGTGGATCAACAGGAACATCCTCCATTACTGGTGGGATTAGATACATGTACAGATACTATAGAAAACAATATAGTGGTGTGGTAGTTTGAATATACTTAGCCAAGGGAATGGCACTATTTCCTTGTGTATTAACCCTTATTCTCACACAGTTTCTTTGTATAAAACATACTTATTTCTATACTTTTATCCTTTAATCACATAATAATTTTATTTATACATTGTCTGCTTAATTTGCCAAATTTGATAATCTTATTACTGTCGTACCATAAATCACAATTATTCACCCTATTTTCAGGTTTATGGATTATTCATTTATCAACCAATTTCTAAATATCAATACCTCATTCATTCTGTTAATAGATAGGTGACCATAAAAAGTCTTTAAAAGAAAAAAAATCCTCTGTGTTTCCAAATTTAATTTAACTTAAAAAATTGGCACATGTAAATATTGTTTCATTATTTCTTTTATTTTAGAGATTTCTAGATAATAATTATGTCGAATTGTTTTTAAATGTAGTAGATATTAAAGGGGAAATACATCCCAATTCTAGGACTTTATCTTCTTATTTAAGACCAAGTGGTTGGCCCTAAGGTCATTTCATATTCATACACATAACATTATAAAGACTCTTCAAGTTATATTTATGCATTTAAAAGTAGAAGTAAAAGAATAAATGCATTTGAGAGAGAGAGCAAAGGAGTTCATCCCATCAGATAGTGGGAAGATATAGAATTGGGAAATGATATAATTATATTATAATTTTTAAAATGATATAAAAGGTTATAAAAATTAGAATCATGTCAGTTGAAATGAATACTGAAAATTTTGTTATCATAGCCTTGTTGTTTGAGTTAGATATAATCTACATTCAATTTTTATTTTTCATGAATTATTAAAAAGCAGTGCCAGCAAACTTCTATATAGCTTAAAAGAAATTTTTTGACGAATTTAATTTTTTTTAGTACAAAAAATTAAATATTTAGTTCATGGTGAAATAAAAAAAAAAAGAACTAAAGAATACACTTATTTTGTTAAATTAGAGCATAGGAATGGTATTTAATAATAACAAAGATGAACAGAAGTTTTTATCTTATGAAAAAGTCACATAATAAAAATACATATACGTTCTCATATATAATCTGTATGGGCATATAAATGAGTTGCATGTATATGTCTTTGTTTTCATATACATAAAAACTTTATATGTACCAATGTAGTAGCTATAACCTTTAATCTTGTGAGAAAGTTCTTAAATTTGGAAACATATTTTATTACTTTTGTAATTAAACAATTATTTCTAGACAGGGGTTATTGTTTTAGTCTTTGATGTCCTGGAACTCACTCTGTAGACTAGGCTGGCTCAAATTCACAAGAGAGCCCCCTGCCCTTGTCTCTGGAGTTCTGGGATTAAAGGTATATATCACTACCTCGTAGGGTATATTAAGCAAAAATTTAAGGCATCATTAATCATACTGAACAAAATTTGTGGGTTTTTAGTCACAGTTTGTTTAAAAAAAAAAAAAACCTGAAATAGTGTCGAGTGATTATTTTTCTGAAGTAGGTTCACACAAAAATCACTTTTTGTCAAGGAATTCATGCTTTATTCTCATTTTTAGTTGAATGTTTTGTAAGTAATTTTTCTTTCCCACTCTACTTTATTGAATGGCTGTATTAGAGGTGGTATTAGAATGAATGATAATGAATGTTATCAGAGGTGGTATTCCATTTGTTCATTAGTAATTTTTCCTTTATCATTTTTTAATAAGTGGACCAGTTACTTTTCTTTTTATATCTATTTATTTTCATTTTGCTCATACACACAAAAGTGTGTACCTTGTGGCTATGTACAGCATGCTTGTTCCATAGTGTATGTGGGGAGATCAGAGGAAAATTAGGAGGCAGTTCTATCCTTTCTCCATGTGGGTACTGAAGATCAAATCTACGCTGTCAGGCTTGACAGCAATTTCACTTTACTCTCTAAGCCATCTCAATGGCCCTTGGTCAAACTAATTTTATTATGTAAAATTGCATTTGCTTTTAGATGTTTTTCTTTTTTTTTCTTTTTCTTTTTCGGCTGAGAATATGATGATTATTAACAGGATAACAATTTTTCTAAATAATTTAATTTTACCGTGATAGGGATTGTGTCAGCCAATTCCTGCAAATATCTGTCTAAACTTTATGAAATTCTTTCTTTCCTCGTGGTTTTTCTGATGATTTGAGGAAAATTTCTGCAAGTGATGTGCTACTAATTTGGCTGCAAATCATGTGTGATTGCTTATAAGTTTATAATGTGCTTACTAAGAGATTCTATTTAATTCTGTAAGACTAGTGCTTACTGGACTAAAATTTGAAATCACTGAACTGAAGTTATTATAAAACACCATGCTAAGGCATTAATGGGATGCACATTTTGAAGAGATAGTTAGGACAAGGGACCATGTATTCCTGTAGCTGTTCCCTTCTACATGTTCATTCATTCAAACCTCCATTTCATTAATCAGATATGTCAAGTCCTATCCTGATTATTCACCTCATCTTCCTTTTTCTAATTACCTACAACTTCGTTATTTTGCTTCAAAATTATATAACGCTAGGAAAGCTTACCAAAAATATGATTGTCATTGTATCATTCTTTTCCTTCTGGAATATCTACACTGATTTTCAGTGAACAATAACAAGTTGAAAAATAAAGAAAAGGCTGAAGATTTATATTTTAAATCTTGTCCATGCCACAAAGCCCATAGTAAGGAAACTTTTAGAACTTAAAATTCCAGAGTAAAATAAATTTTAAAACATATTCCAGATTAAAAAATAGTCATAGTTATCATTTGCTACATGTGTGGTCTTTGAAATTTCCTCAATCTAATTTATGGAATATACTTATTTATGAAATGTAGACAATACTACATAATCATCAGCTAGGATTTTTAGTTATAAATAACACTAATATGATTACATTTTGTGTCTATTTTATATGATACAGACAGAAAACACTAATTATCAAATTGATCATTACTGAATTTGTGCTAGTTCCAATTATAAGCTCAAGAACAAAGATTTGGATTTTGACTATTGTAGTTTGTCAGGACATTTTATGTGAATTAGCCTTTATAATACAGTTATTCCAAGTATACTGATAAGATGGTAGATAGTGCACCACTTGAGGAACTAAATATTATGTCTACATGAAAGGATCATATAAAGAACATCGTCAATTTGTAATGAACAAATCAGTCAAGATATCAAAGTTAAGATCAACCAAAACTCCATTTATTATCAACTTAATTACTTGGTATTTTTCTAAAGTGGGTAAGCCTCTTTTCATGATCCCATTGGACTGTTATCATTAGAAAATATGTGCCATGAGACTGAGAAAATAAATGTACAACAAACAAACCTAAAATAGATGCCCACTGTACATGAAAATCACAAGTCACATAAATGCTTAGTAACTGGATATGTTAACAAGTACAGACTCTTAAGTTTGACATTCTTGGTGATTTATTTTTTTGGTCTCAGCCTTTCTGAGTTTTGATTTCTCTCAAATTTTAAGCATAAACCCTCAAGTTCTCACAACTTTTGTTTTTACTTGTTATATTTCTCCTGCCTAAAAATGTGCTCTGTATATCTTTTAAGGCTCAAGTTACATATACCATTTTCCAAGTTTTTAGTCATGGATTTGCTGTTTCTTCCATTCTCTTAATCATAGATTATATTATAGTTTTGAATGATAATCTTGCTTTAATCACCCATGTGATCTAACTTTTGTAGAGAGATTTATAAGCATGAGCGACATGATCAAATGTCATTTATTCAGTATTTCTCTCATTTCACTCACTCTAGTGTTAAGCTCATATAAAAAGACTTGCATTCATGATACTGAGTAGTGAGTACAATAATGTAAATCATTTAAGTCAACACTAAATACTAATATAGTGTAATTAGTTACAATATACTCACTAATGTAGTGTTTGCTTTGAAAGTACAGAAGTAAAACAAACTTGAAAGTTGCTTTAGCAATAGCTGATAATCTAACTTATAAGAGGCAATAAATAAAAGTACAATGAACAAAAAAGCACTCATACAAAATGAAAATACTACCATATGTAAATTGTATGTAACAGTGATATTGATATGAGAAGATTCAAAAAATAAAGGCTAACTAGGTAAATGTGAGGTACAGTTGACTCTCTATTTTGAGACAGAAGGATAAAATTAGAAAATAATAAGAGATAATATTATTAAACTATAAATTATTTCTACAGCTGGTATTATGAATTTTAAGGTCTAATACGAAAGAGAAAAGCAATTATTTTCAAGTTTAAAAAAATTGATAATAGTAATAGTTAAATTAAATGAATTGGTCTGTCTACAGAAAATAACACAAATCAGTCCTTAACAGTGATAAAGGTTTTTGTTAACCTAGAAAAATGACTGATATATTATTCAGTAATAAAAGTATGATATAACATATATGTGAATAAACTTAGTATTCAAAATAATAGAGAACAGGAGGGAAACAGACGGTCGTTTTCCTATTATCTAATATTGCTGCCTCTGAAAGTTTACTGATATATGAGATTTTTGGACTTCCTTAAGAAATAACTATTCTATTAATAATGTACATGGAATGTGTTTATGAGAATGAGAAAGGACATTAAAAATAGACATTGGGATGCTAAACAGTGTTAGTATGTTGTTAATAAGATGTCGAAGATCTGTGGTTTCAACCTGTCAGGATTCACAGGATTTATACTTAGTTGGTTTCTCTGACTTCAATTTATTAGTTAAATCATCTCAGGAACCAGGCTTGATCATACAGTTCTATAATCTCAACACTGAGTTGGCTGAGACAGTAAGCTCACAAATTGACTCTTGGCTTGACTGAATACTGGTTCAGAAAAACAAAACAAACAAAGCAAAACAAAACAAAGACACAAAAAATGCCCCCCAAAATGCTTTCATGATCATGGTTATTTCTGGCACACTGGCAGGATGGTAGATAATGTCTCCATGGAAGGAAGCAAACATCATGTCTACATGAATAATTATGCATATGGTAATACTCATTTATTTGAAAGCACTAGAATAACAAAATGAGGTGAGAGAATATAATTATTTCCTATTTCATTATCATTTTAGTAAAAATTACCAAATGATAATATTTTTAAGACTTTATACAATAATCCCTGGAGAATATTCTTCCAAGATATCGTGGCTGTGTGTTGGATAGGTGGGAGCTTTCTTTTTCATTAGCACAAATGAAGAGTTAAGTGCTGATGCAAAGGATCAACCAGGGAGACAAATTACCTCTTTAGCATGTAAAGACTGCCATTTTAGCAAAATGGATTGCTCATCTCTGAATACCTCTCCAGCAAAAATTCAGTCCACTACTTCTTCAACACCTGCCTCTCCAATTTCACTTCTCAAAGTACCTGACCTTGTAACCTTTGAATTGCCTATTCTCCCATTAATCCCTGACACACAACACCTCTTCAGTTGTCTACTTCCTGAAGCCCCATACTTTCTCCTTAAACTCCTCACATTGTGCAACTCCTGCTGGCCAATCAGTCCTTTGTACCCTCTTAAAAAGAAAGGGCTTCTCCAGCTTATGTAACACTGCCACCTTCACTTCTGACGCACTGTATCCTTTGAAGACCCTTGTTAGAAATCCGTGATCACACCCTCCAGAACCTCCTAAATAGCCTCCGGTGAAAATCCCCTAACTCTCAGAATTTCCAATTCCTTTCACTTCTGAGAGCTCTATATTCTTTGAACTTCCACCTCAAGAAACATTTGCCCTCCCTGACATTTGTCCTCCAGAATCCCCCCATTCAACACATGCAAACCTCACATACTTCTCCTGGGAAGAACCTCCTCCTCTATCTTTCAGTTCATATTTTGATGCACCCAGTGATTTTGAAAGCCCTGCCCCCACATTCCGAGCCTTCCTTCCACTCTTTTAGCTCTGCACCTCACCATGGCCAGAACTCTCCTACCCTCGGGAATCCCAGCTCTTTCAGCACTTGAATTTCTCCACCACCTGAAACTCTGTTACACACCTCTCACAACCTACTTTTATTCCTTTTAATAGTATGCAACACCTACTGTGAAATTACCGAATTTTCCTGCTGCCTTTGAAACTGAAAAGAAAGCAGAGCTTTTCTGTTTGTTTCTGACTGGGTCTCCTTGAGCTTTCACCTCATGGCTAAAACATTCCTTCTCTTTCAGCTTCCTGGATTGCCAGAGGCTACCTCCGGAGCTCTGGTTCTTTCTTGAAGTGTATGAGGGGGAGGGGGTCAGCAAGGGGCAAGACTTGGTCTTGCAAAGTTTAGGGTTGCTTTTTGTAATAACGTTCACTTACCTTGATTTTAGGTTACTCAGAGGCCAGGACATTTTTTTTTTTTTTTTTGCTAACAGTGTGTGGGGGAGTGTGGTTGGGGGTGGGGGGATTAGGTAAAGAATTTATTGCTAGTGCTCTCTTCTCTGGACAGGCACACTAAGCAAAAGCAGTGGGCCACGTCCAGGAAGACCCCCTGCTAGCCTTAGCCTATCCTAGATGCCTCCGGATACTGGATGGCTGAGACTACAAAGGAAGAACAACAAAAAAGAGCTTTGCAGTCCTGAAAGCATCTGTGGTATCAATCGTTTTGAGCCCCCTTAAATAAACAAGTCTTTTATTAAATATGTATGTGAAAGACAGCACAGGATTTATGGTAGGGGAATATAAAGGAAGGGAGATATAATGTTGAGGCTTATAAACATGCAGAGCTTGTTTTATTATACATGATTTGTTTTCCTATTTTTTTTTACTTCTTTTTTTAATTTTATTTTTCATATTTTATTTACATTTCAAATGTTTCCCCTTTTCCAGATCTCCCCTTTGTTTTCCTATTTTTTTTTTAAATATATTTTCATCACACTGCCTTGTTGTCTGGAACTCTTAGTGTGACTCAGGTGGGCCTAGAACTTACGTGGTTGAAGCTGCCAACACATACTGTAGGTTTCAATTATAGTTTTCTGTCATCATGGAAGCTCCAAGATATACAGTGTCCTACATTACTTTAGAACAGGTGTTCAATAGGCATTATTTCAAAACCAGTTGGTTTTCAAAGCCATGGTTCTTAATCATTTTGATATTAGGATTCTTTTTTTTTTTTTTTTTTTCTTGGTTTTCCGAGACAGGGTTTCTCTGTGTAGCCCTGGCTGTCCTGGAACTCATTCTGTAGGCCAGTCTGGCTTCGAACTCAGAAATCCACCTGCCTCTGCCTCCCAAGTGCTGGGATTAAAGGCGTGCACCACCACTGCCCAGCTGATATTAGGATTCTTTTACACTGTTGACACAGTATTGAGGGCCCTAAGGGGTATCTGTTTGTTTGGTAAATACTATGTGATATATATCATTTCATTGGAATTTACAGCACTAATACTGACATATATATTTTAAATATTTGAAAATAGCAATCACAAAACTATTACATGCTATATAAATAAAATTTGTTAAAATATCAATTTTCCAAATGCAAACTATCACCAAGAAAATGTTGCTTTATGTTTTCCAATTTTCTTAATTAACACCTCAATAGTTTTCATGCATCCTCCTACAATAGTCTGTTGTAAGGTATATTTTAACTGACCTACATAAACCAAATCAAGCCTTATTTGTAAATACATGTTTAGAAGATAAAATTTTAAGGAACATATACCCTGTAACCACATGCTGAGGTTCTATATAAGATATATTACCATTACTAAGAATTTTATTTAAATCGTCTGTTTATCTGGGAAATAGTGAATAGTGAATAGTCCCTCTGGTATTTTGCTTACTACATGTCAGATATTAATCATTTATAAGTTATTAAAAGAGATGACATGTGTATCTTCGCTAAGCTAGTTCCTTGGGAAAAGATGACATGTATGTGAAAGACAGCACAGGATTTATGGTAGGGGAATATAAAGGAAGGGAGATATAATGTTGAAGCTTATAAACGTGCAGAGCTTGTTTTATTATTATACATGAATAAGGAAGGGGAAACTTGAATGTAAAAAAAAAATGACATTTTGAAATATTTTACGTACATCACTCCCATTTTACACAGACTCGTAAAATATATGTGTAAATATGGAGCAAATTAAGGGTAACCCAAACTAGCTTAAAAATTAAAATCATATACCATTTACCTATCATGAATTAATCTTTAGAGGTATAGTGTTGCACTATATACTGTTTTAAAGTTTGCAAATGAAGAGTGCTTGGTAAGGGTTTCTACAAAATTATACTAAAAGTACTATGAAGTATTTAAGTAGAAATTGGGACAATGGGCAGAGGATATGTTAAAATGTTGTTTCAGGTATATATTTATATTACTAGTCTTATGAAATAGATGGAAGGTAGTTAATGCTCATTTAGTTTTGGTTTATGTTAGAATATCGCTTAAATAGCATAACTAGAGTTTTCAGGGTATTTTAGATCTATAATGTACAGCCATGTCTTACCACATATAAAAGCAATGTGTCTAGAAAAATATATTCTGTCAAAAAGTGCAAAGTTACATATACAAAATGTGTCAAATTCTTTGACATTATAAATATAATTTAGGGAAATGCCTAACTGAATTGAGAATTTATATATTTTCTTCTTTGAACATTAGTATTGACACTATAACAACTATTGTTTTTCTCTAGTGGTTTCTTTGCTAAAACAAAGTGGAACACAACATAAATGATTTGGCTAATTCTGAAATTATTTGCTCTTTGATTCAGACCATACTCCTGGCCATCTCCAGCAATTCCATAGATGTATACAGAAGTCCCTTCTTACTACGTCAGTAATAAGTGACAGATTAAGTCTAGTTAAGATGAATCAATCTTGCCACATAGATATTTCACTACAATCTGAAAAGTTCTATATATAACATAGCTAAATAATTTGTGTCTGTAGCTCATACAATGTTATTAAAAATTGTTTGCCAGTTTCCTAGTTCGGTATGTGTGCAGGCCTAGAGGCAGAAGTACTTACATACTAGTGTGCGTTTCTGTAATAAAATACCCTGATATAATCAAAAACTTAGCAGGGAAAATGTGTATTACAGTTAATAACTCTGGGTTATAGTTTATCATTGTAATAAGGAGAACACATAAGAACTTCAAACAGCAAGTGACATCATATCCACAGTAAAGGGCTGAGAGAAATCATTGGAAATATGTTCACTCGCGTGTTTGCACTGATCTCTCTTTTTCTACTCTGAAACATTGGTACCACAGTTACTTGGGTCTTTCTACATCCACCAATTAAAACACTCTGTCACAATCATGCTTAGAATTCAATCCAATATACCCAACACTTCACTGAGATTATCTCCTCAGTTTTTTCTAGGTTGTGTCAAGTTAATAAAGCTGAAACATCACAATAGCATGCTCGGTGCCCTGATATATATATATTTTTTAATCTTATTGTACAGTGAAAGATACAGGACTCTTTGTTAGAGATGGATGATGCTGGGGATAATGCAGGATATAAACAAAATATTCTTCAGTGCCTGCTAAGAATCAGAAAGTATAATATTGAAGAATGCAAAATGATGTGAGTATGCTAAAGGGAGACAACTTAAGTATTCACAACAGCTAATGCTAAAAATAAACATAAATTAATACTGCTTGTAGGATAAAAAGGAGCTAAACCTAATACAGTGTGAATTGTAGGACAGTGAAAGGCAGCCTGGTTCCTGATTGAGCTAAGGCTAGAAACCCCAGTGACCCTAAAAGGTCGGAAGATATTTTACCAAGCTTCTAGACACCAGGCTCCTGGCATGAGGCCACAGCCTTCCATAAATTTGTGGCCATCATTCACATAAAGGCAATGCCCCAAGCTCCTCCACAGGTAGAGGACATGATCACATGTAGCCTCAAGACAGATCTCCAATTTAATGAGGTACCTAAAAGCCTGGAGGGCTTAGCCAATAAATTCTCCTTCCCAGACACTCCTCCCTGCAGAATGTATTTAACATCAGGCCTGCCCTGAGAAAGCGCTGTACAGTTTTACTCATCCACTTTTTGCCATGGTAATAAATGTCTTAAAACCATGGACTGCTTCTTTTCACCGGGATCCACTGTGGGATCACATGTGGGAGCCATGGAGGCCTTTGCTTACAGAGCCATCATCTAATCTCCCATAGAAGACCTCTCTGTGCTTCCAGCCAAGGCCACCACCAAGACCAAGACCAAGACCAAGACCAAGACCAAGACCAAGACCAAGCCAATCCAGTTCTGACTATCCCTGAGACCTCAGACTGTGCTTCCCCATCCCCAAGAGATGTCCCATGACTTCCCCCAAAGCCTGACACCTGCCAGTGACATCCTGAGGTAAACATGGGCCACTCCCTTGTCCTGCTTCCCCAAGCTGCTGAACCCTGTGGTGAAGAGGATGCGGGGACCCCATTAACCCTACAGTGAATGACAAAATATGTTAAGACTTACATATAATATCAATACTCCTGACCTCTCACAGTGACAGGTCTCTCTGTGAGGCCATCACACCTTTAAAACCAGTACCACCTGGGCAATTTTTACATATTACCAAGTCTAGCTACAGCACAATGTATAAATAACCTTGGCTACCTGTGGAACACTGCTTATTTGTGCTCTCACAAAACTCTTCTCAGAAGATTTCACCTGATTCTTCCTAATCACCACTAATTTCTTAGCTCCAGATAACCACTATCTATTTTCTCAGTAGTCGTTTCTTCTTGACTATAAAGCCAGAGACACATGGCTGAAGTTGCTGAGTTCTGGTGCTTGCTTGGGCTAGAACATGGCTACCTTGTTATATTACAGTATCATGAGTTTCTGTTTTCCAATTCCTTCACCGCTTTAGTGTGACTGTCTTGGTTGATGCTCTGTAGACTGACTTTGGACTCAAGAGATCTGCATGCCTGTCTCCTAAACACTGGGATTCAAGGTGTGGTCCACCAATCCTGGATTTAAAATTTTCTTCACCGAGAATTTGCTCTCCTCTCAGCTGGACTTGACCTCAGAGATCTGCTTGCCTTCTGGGATTAAACTACCTATTCCTGGACCTAAATTTAGCTGGATGGGATCTTGTCCCAAAGTCCCTACTCCCTTAATTCAATTTAATATATTTGAACACAGGATTCAGCTCCATTTCACTTTCTTGTGCCCCTTTAATACTCGAATTTTATATTTTATATTTTTCTTTTCTAGGCTTGTTATACTTTTTCAAAACATTCTTCAGGAGACTTAACCAGACTTTTAAAGACTTCTTTTCTCAACGCAATTAATATGTATCGCTTTACCTTAGTCTCGAGTAGATTCTTTAGTCAGCTTTCAAAAAAGCAGCCATATTCTTCATCAAAATACCACAAGACAGTCTCTTGGCCATGTATTAAAATTTTTCTCCTCTGAGAGATCTAGAACTAGGCTTCCACAGTTCACCATCAGCAACAGTTTGCCATATTCTTACTAGGATGGTCCATTAAGCCACACTTAAGTGATTCCAAGGCTTTCAAACTCCATATTCTCGCAAACAAAAGCATGTTCAGGCCTATCACAGCAATAACCAAGACTCTGTTACCAACTTCTGCCTTAGGTAGGATTTTTGTGCTGTGAACAGACACCATGATCAAGGCAACTCTTATAAGGAAAACAATTAATTGGAGCTGGTTTAGAGGTTCAGAGGTTCAGTCCATAACCATCAAGGCAGGAGCATGGCTGTTTCCAGGTAGGCAGGATGCAGGACCAGCTGTGAGTTGTGGATCTTCAGCTGAAGTCTACTTTGAGGTTAATGTTTAGATAAACCTAATATATAAACATATTTATATGATATCAACCTCCAATATACACCCTCTTCTGCCTCAGTTCTTACAAGTAAAGATTTCCTCTGACTGTGGGTTTGATTTCGTGTGTGTGTGTGTGTATATGTACTCTTGAGGATTTTAATGTAATTATATTTCCCTTCCCTCTCCTCCCATGAAACGTTCGAGTGTAACCCCCCTCCTTACTCTCTCTCAAATTCATGGCTTCTTATTCTGCATATATTTTTGCAACTTACCATTTGATATTAGATAATCAATTGGTGTGTTCCTCCAACAATGCCACACCTACTCCAAAAAGGCCACACCTCCAAATACTACCCCTCCCTGGGCTGAGTCTACACAAACCATCACAACAGTGAAAACTGTCTGAGCTTATAGAAACATAATAACTTAATCATGCCACACCAAGACAGCTAGCATTTTCCTACCATGATTTTAATTTAAAAGCTGCCATTTGAACTCAAACTTGGGAGACACAAAACAATTATGCAGTGAATTTTTATCTTGTGATTAGGCCAAAATTTCTAATACTTTAAAAAATTAATTAGGATGTGTTTCTCCTATGAAATGCCATTCTCTGAAGTGATACTTGCAATGTCAAAAGTCAAAAGCCAGGTGGTGCTGATGTACACCTTTAATCCCAACACATAGGAATTACAGGCAGGTGGATCTCTGAGGACTACCTGGTCTGGCCTGTGTGAGAGAAGATGGGGCCTCAAGTCTCTCAAAGACCTAACCTTTGAGAGACTTGAGGCCCCAGAGAGTGGAAAGGTCTGTTGGGGTAGGGTGTGGGAACATCCTCTTCGAGATAGGGGAGGAAGAATTGGATGAGGAACTGTCAGAGGGTGGACCAAGAGGGAGATAATGATGGGACTGTAAAAAAAAGATTAAGTAATAATAATAATAAAACAAAGAAAAAACTAAAAACAAAAAAAGAGTTGCCTTGGTCATAGTGTATATTCACAGCAGTGATTCCCAAGACAACTGTATAGCAACCACTACAATACTGTATATACAATAGTCTCTCATTAGAGCTATGTGTTTCAGGCAGCATTTCTTGGCATTGCATGGCATGCTGGTATATGTATTTCAAAGTGGACATAATGTGTGTTATCAACCAAGATGGTAGTAAAATCACAAAATATCGCATACGAAAGTACTGTAGAAGCAATGTAAAGTCATTACAGTTGATTTCTAATTAAACTTTGTTACATTTTAAGAAACCTTTTACTACTGTTAAATGTTTGTGTTCCAACATTTATTTGTGCTTCTCTATAAATAAGCTGTATTATAAACATCCTGTGTACATGCACAAGTGCTGTTGCTCAGACAAACTCAGCTAAGAATCATGTTCACATTTTTTCTTAGTTGTCCATTCTTCCAAGCAAAAATCAACTCATGATATCCAAAGAACTGCAGATCAAGTGTAAAATCAACCAAGCTTGAGAAATAGCAAAAACAGAACCAAACTTCTAGTTAAAAGAGGCAGACTAGAATCATATCAGACACATAACCAATAAAAGAACCAAATATGCCTAGGTCACTTTACAGAAAAGCACAAAACCTAAGCAATATCTTTCTTTCAAATTCCACAAATTTTATGAAAATATTCTTTAATGTGTACTCTCTAGGTGAACTCTATGACCTAGAATTAAAAAGCACAATCATAAACATGATCAAATAATTCAATGGCTTTAAATAAAGTTTGAACAAACATATAAAAAATTTTGAATGAGTATATATTATTTGGATTAATTGAAATTGCAATAGAGGTTGCTCATGGTTTCTTAAAAATAGAGTTCAATGAATTTTTTATATGTAAATTTATTTGATCATCTACTGGATGTGTTTTCCTTATTTTCTTTCTTTTTTTTCTGAATATTTAAAGGTAGAGGAAATGCTTGCTTATCACAGAAACTAAAAACTAAATTTATTCAGGTGTCTAGAAGAACTTCACAAAGCATAAGTCTAAAACAGAATCTTAAACCCTTACAATATTACATTTTTCTCATTACCTTATTAATGGTCTGGCTTTTATCTAGTATCCCAAGTTAGAGTCTTGCCCTTGGTTCCTTTCTCCCCTTAGCCACTCTCTGTAATTGTTTACCAATTCATCACAATAATCTTCAAATGTATCAAACATATTTTCCCGTTTTAAAAATTAATTGCATAATTGGTTTTATTTAATGTAGAAATGTTTTCATTGCAGTCAGTCTTAAATAGTCACAGATATGCATATGTCACTTTGTTTATTAAAATAACATTTCACCACTAACTTTCTCATATGGATCCCTAGATAATCTTTACATTCTTACCATAAATCCATAATCCTTTTTGAATTGGCCTTGTCTGATTTTCTAAGTGATATTAGAACAAAAATTCAAGGAACTAAAATTAGAATAAATTATGTTGCTGTATTGTAGTAGCTATTCCTAATTGTCAACTTGACTATATCTGGAGTGAACTATCATCCAGAATTAGAAGGCTCACCTGTGATCCAGATCTTGAGTCTGGAAGACACAAGGTTCAGGTGTGGCGATACACACCTTTAATCTGGGCCACACCTTCTGATGCAGACCTTCATAAGGACATTGGAAGAAGGAAGATTCGCTCCTCTTTGCCTGCGTGCCTTGGAGGACTAAGCAACTTCTAGATCCTCAGACTTTCATTCACAGCTGCTGCTCACCATTGTTGGGGAGTTGGACTACAGACTGTACGTCATCAACAAATTCCCTTACTATATAGAGACTACTCATAAGTTCTGTGACTCTAGAGAACCCTGACTAATACATGTATGAAAAGATTAACAGAATGAACCATCATATCCAATATAATTCGAATATTCATGGGATTCTGCTATTTAAGTCAAAAGGACAATATCGTTGGACAGATCTTTGTGGTATAAGTAAGAATGAAAAGGACAGAATACCTGGTAGGAGATGGATATAACATAATGACATAGAGAATAATATCAAAAAAATAGTAAACTAACACCTTTAATCCCAGCACTTGGGAGGCAGAGGCAGGCAGATTTCTGAGTTCAAGGCCAGCCTGGACTACAGAGAGAGTTCCAGGACAGCCAGGGATACACAGAGAAACTCTGTCTCAAAAACAAACAAACAAACAAAAATATAGTAAACCAAACACTGGAAAGTATCACACAGCCACTTTTTCTTTCTGAGGAACTGATACTTAGAGTGAAATCTGAAGCATGAGTGAATTTAAGTATAATGGGCAAGTTTGGAAAATAGCATGTTCCATGTACCAAGAGAACTGGAAACAATGAGTACATGAAACTAAGAATGAGATACAAGGCAGTTCAAATAATACCTTCATAGAAATATTATTAGACTCTCATAAAATGTAATGCTTCTAGATATTTTATGATCCCTCAGATTATTGTGGGCTTGTAATAATAGTAGAAAATAGAAACGGCTCTACTAATTTAAACATATTATGAAGCAGAAATAAAATGTGTTATATGCACATGGTTTGAAATGTGGAGGCCTTTATTTAAGATATGTTTATATCTTAATTTTAGCTCTATTTCTTTGTGTAAGTTATAATCAAATTTTCTAAGCCTCAGCTTACCTGTGAAACAGATATAACAAATAGGGTCAATTTCATAGGCTGAGGCTAGGGATTGGATGAGAAAATCCATGCAATGGTTAAAGCAGTCCTTGGTTACAGATATTTAACAGTTACTTAAGATTGAAATCAAGTGGGAAGGCGTATTGGCCTGGGAAAAGCTCATAACAAGATATTTGGAAAGAAAGGAATAGAATAAGAGCTATCATAAAGGTTTAAGCAGCACAATCTAGTAATGATTTGGGTATAAGAAAAGAGAAAGAAGGATTTTCCATGTAAGAAGTGAGGGGTAGAAGCTCCTGTATTTACCTAGGTTAAAGTAAATCTTTCTGTTTGGTACAGATTTTTAGCTGTCAATTTACTTGTGTAAAGCATGTAAGACAGGGAAGAAAGACAGGAGAAAATGGTCTGTACAATGCTATGTAAAAGAAATAGTTATCAAACACTTCTGGTGTCTGTCAGCCACATCCATGACATATATATATAATACATTCAACATATATATCCCCAACTCTAAAATTTTGTGTTTTCTTTTATAATAACCTATTGTGTCAGGCAATGAATATATTAAATATTCAATTTTATTTTATATATTTTATATTTTATTAAACACATTTATTTGCATATAATACATTATATTTTGTATCAAAAATATTTTAAACGTGTTTTATTATCCTTGTCTCTCCCCAAATTCTACAATGATCAGCTAGAGAATATTTTTCTGCTACTATCTGACCCCAAAGATCTGGATTAAGTTGCTCTGAGGTATGGATTAATAAGAACAGTTGTTTAAATAGTTCAAACACTGAAGAGAATATATTCTTGCAAGATTGAAAATTCCTGCTACCTGGGATAAATTGAATGTCCTCATCCTATACACAACCAAAAGTGTTATTCTTCAAAATCATCAGTACAAAATATAGAAATAAAAACAAAAAGTTATCCTTTGTCCATTGCCTTTAAAGAGTCTGTCTGATACGAGCTTCTTTTCTTACACTGTCTCCTTATTTTTCAACAAAGATACTTGACTAAACTCCTCTGACTCTGATCCTACTTAACTAAATGTAATTTAATCACATATCTTGTATTTAGGTGATTACTCTTGTTAGGATGTAACAGATTCAGTTTTATTTCTTCTTTTGTTCCCGCTTGTTCTCTAGCGTTGATTTTATAATCAGTATTGATGACACTGTTTTAGATAATGAAAATTTTCGAACAAAAACATATCTAGTGTTAAATGAATGTATAACTTGTACACATCTTTAAAATATAGTCAGAAACATGCTGACAATCATAGTTGACATTTTTGAAGACAAGACTTAGCATTGTTGCTCAAAAATTAATTTTGCAAATATGTTTGGTTGATGTTGCATTTTTCTTTAAGAAGTTTTTGTTGATAAGAGGAAGGGCTCACATCAGGGAGTGGGAAAGGGGTGTGTTTGCTATTATGGATAGCTGAATAGTGTGGCTTTAACCCTTATACATCTTATTTTTCCTAGTACAGTGGCCATTTTTTGTACATAGTAAAATTCTAGAAAGTTGTGCACTGTACCAAATGAACAAGAAAGCAGTTTATAGCATAAAGCTCCCAAAGCTATGACAGTTACTTCTACTTCTGCACTCTTCACACTACAGTATGAAATGCTATTTAACATAGAAAAACTACATGATTTGAATGAACTGTTATTTTTTGAAGGGGAATCATTTTAAACTATCCCCGGTTTTGTTTCTTTGATGTTTTTTATTAATAAATATTATGATTTCATTGCATATTTTATTTATATTGCCCCTTTAGTTATCCAGTGATGCTATTTAAGATAAGAAGTAATCCTTTTAAAACATAATTTGTGGTTAAGATACAAAGAACAAGTATGTAGTATTTTAACCTTTGAGTGTTAATTTTATCTCATTAGTGTGTCTAAATTGCAGATTTGCTATAATATTTAGCATATAAAAACAAGGTCTTTAAGAAACTGTAATGCCTTCATATTGAAGCTGGTTTACTATATGCAAGTTGAGTGCCAGAATTCTAGTCTGCTGTATGTTTTGTTACATAAAACTACAGCCAAAATCTTAGTACGTTCTTTGAAAGTGTTTTGTTTTGCTTTAAACATTAGTATTAAAGTAAAGTGGATGTTAAATTTAGATAATGATGACATCATTTCTCTTTCTGTTTCTGGAATTCACTAAGATTCTGTGCCCTGTCTCTGTTTCTGACTCATGTTCACTACTAATATTAAAAAATAAGTTGAAAAATATTTAACTTTACTTTTTTTTATACCAGACTAATATAGATTGTAAGTTTATATTTCAAAAACACCTGTTATGAAGAAACATAATAATGTCATGGTAAAAAAGTATTTTGGCATAATGAGAGAGGCTCTCTGTTATTTTTCTCAAATAGGTGATTTCACCTCAGATTCTTTGAATGAAAATCAAAATTATATAAAACATCTAGTAGTTAAATGACTTTTCAACTCTGTAGAACATTGCAGTGGTAATATTGGACTCTCTCAATATGGTTCTTAAAGTATTGTAGTTTTGTTATAAAAATCAACTTGGGGTTTCATAAATAAAATTGTTTATTAAAATATATATATATGTATATTGCTGATAGAATTATTACATTTAAGGGGAATTTTGTATCCATATAGTTTTTGCAAGATCATTCACTAAATGTTTTTTTAAAAATATATTATTTGTTGATTCTGGCAAAGGCATTTATGATTCATCCTGTATCTCTCTGTGCTCCTATTTACTTCCCAGATCATTTGGCTATTTAGAGCAGAGGGACTGAAAGAACAAGTGATGTTTTTATTTCCATACTGGAGCAAAAACAAGTCCTGTATGACTCTTCAGCTGTCTAGTTTCCATGATAACTGTTAGGCAAAGTCTAACCTCCAAGAAAGATGTAAGCTGCATGTTTTTGTCACAGTTTAGAGAGGTTTTCCCTGGAAAACTCATTAACTTGCAAGGGTAAAAAATAAATTGTTATGTGTTCAGCCACTTAGATCTTGGTTCCTTTCTTCTTATATCACCACTTAACATAACATGCATAATAACAGAGAACTCTTAAAACATCTGTTTATCATTTACAAAAGTAATTCACTCACCTTTATCAGACATTTCTACAGATGGCTGATTAATTCAAAGGAGATATATATGATATACTAAGAGAACATGTTCATTTTATTTGCATTCATTTTCACATACCAACCCTGGAATAGGTTGGTTTTATATCCTATTCATTCCTCTGATTATAGCCTAAACACATTTCCAGGAACCAATTTGAGGCAGAAAGTTATTTTAAAACACTCATTGTTACTTGATGAGGAAGAATATAGTTTTTAAAGTATAAGTAAATGCTATGATAAAAAAGGTGGTCTAGAAACATATAAGAACTAATAGACCAGGGAAATTAAGTGAAGATTTAACATGTTGTCTCCATATAGAAGCATTATTTCTACCTGTAAGCACTGAAATGGTTTTAATGGTTTGTTTTATGTGATTAGCAGGAAGGTTTCAACCATAACATTTGATTAACTTTTACTATGGTAAGGAAACCAGAAAGAACATCTGTAAGAAATAAGGGAGATTGAAAAAAAATCTAGATTAAAAATTTTCTTGCAAGAACATAAAACATCTGAAAGATCTCAGGCTGAAGATGAAAGTTTAAGTTGAGATAAGAAAATAAATTAAATAAAGTACCTTTGCTTTTCTTTTGGTGATAACTTTGCAATTTGATTTATTAATGATGTTAGTTGCATTGCAGTTGTCATATGTGTGTGTGGGGGGGAGGTAAGCCAGACGTCATTTTTCCATCAATTTCTACCTTATCATTATTTGGAGGGCAGGGTCTCTCACCTAACTCGAACCTCATTGATTCAGCTATGTGTGTTAGCCACAAGCTCCTAGAATTCTGATTCCCAACTTTGAGCACTGGGAAAAAAAATATATATATATATATAAAAACACACACACATACACACACACCACCATACTGAACTTAGGTGAAATTTGTTGTTTAAAGTCAGGACTTTAGCATTTATTCCAAGTTCTTTGCCACAGAGACATTTCCACAACCTTCAGTAGTCATGTTCTCTTTATCTATATTTCACAAACTTGCTTTACATAAGATGTTTGTGTGTACTTTAAGAAAATTTTACCCAGGCAGACATTCAGAAAAACCCAATATTGTACTCAATGTGAAGTGAATTTTTCACTCCTTCCTGAGCATCAAAAAGCATTGTAGCTGTAGCTTCTTGTGTGTGTGTGTGTGTGTGTGTGTGTGTGTGTGTGTGTGTTTTCTTTGTGGGTTCTTCTGTTCTTCTGTCTCCTAGCAATATCTTCTCTGGCTCAGCTCAGCTTATCCTGTCTCAACTGTCACCAACGGTCTTCTCTTCTCACTCTGTTCTCTCACTCAACTTTTCTGCCCTCTGGACCCTACTCCTCTGTTTCCTAGATACTACTAAATCTGCTGGCTTTTTCATTCATTTACTGTTCCCAGAAGTCCAATAGACAGCTGAAACTGTAGCTCTTTGAGTTAAGCAGTTCTAAGCATTTTCCAAATGAGTCAGTTGACTAGGAAATTTTGAATCCTTTAAAGAGCCAGGAACACAAAATAAACCACACTACACAAGATGTTATCTTTCATCAATATGTGCTATCCTTTCTCTGAAGGACTAAAAAATAATCACTATATAGCCCAAGAATAACCTTCAACTTCTGATAATCCTGCCTCTGGAAAGCTAAGACCTTGGGTATGTACTACTATAATATGATTATGCCTGACTGAAATGCACTTTTCTGGACCTATTAGTGACAGTGTTCTAGTTTGTTTTCTATTATTGTGATGAAAATCATGAGTAAAAGTAAGTTGTAGAGGAAATTATTTAATTGGCCTATACATATATACCACAATATGTGATCTATCTAGGAAAGTCAGGGCTGGAGCTCAAAGTAGGAAGTAAAGCAAAGAAAGCTACTTACTGACTGGTTCCTCAAAACTTGCTCAGCCTGCATTTTTATACAACCTATAACCACCTGCCCAAGGATTGCAACACTCACAGTATGCTGGACCTTCCTACATCAAGTGTCATTCCAGTCTTGTACAATTCATAATTGAAGGTTATTCATCCCAGATTATACCAGCTAGTGCCAAATTGACAAAAACTAACTAGCACAGACACATGCATCAGTTTACATTTTACCCTTTATAGACTTGTAGATTCCAGATGCTAAGATTTTTGGCTTTCACATAATTAGTAGATGTGTAATCCTTATCTTATCTTTTTTTTTTTTTTTTTTTTTTGCTATGTGATCTCCAGCAAATTGGTTCAACTATATGTGACTCAATTTTCTCATATATAAAAAGAATTATAAAAACAGTAGTAACTATCTCAAATACTATTGCAAAAATAAGATAGCATTTAAAGCATTTAAACACATCCTCTGGAACACAGAAAACATTTGATGTGATTTTTATTCTCCTCCTTTTGTTGTTATCATCATCTTCTCTTTCTTTGTGAGACAGGATCTCACAGACTGTCTTTGCAATCTCAGAGATCCTCCTGACTCATTCTCCCAAGTGCTGGGAATAAAGCTTTATTTTACCATGACTAACCTATCATTACTTTCTAATACCTATTAATATTATTGTACCATCATTTCACATGGTGTGTATTTTTACTCTTTTAATGCTAGAGGGTATTCTATTTTTTAACCTTGCAATGGTGGTTATATAGTGTTTGGGAGTTCTTCAGTTTAATTAGAGTATTTAGTCAGATTATGCAAAAAGGGAGAATCTAAATAAAGTATGCTAAATATTTATTATTATTTTAATTGTTCTATTTATTTACATTCCAAATATTTGCCCATATTATTATTGGTTATTTATGTGTGTACCAAATGTTGCTCCCTCCTCTTGGTACTCCCTCCCAGAATTCCTCAACCGATCCCTCCCTCTACTTTGGCACTGAAAGGGTGCTTCCCATTGCCAGGCCCCTCAGAGGTTCAGGTTAGTTGATACTGTTGGCCTTCCTATGGAGTCTCCATCCCTTTCAGCTCCTTCAATCCTTTCCCTAACTCTTCCATAGGGGTCCCTGACCTCAGTCAAATGATTGGCTGTAAGTATCTATATCTGCCTCAGTCAGCTGCTGGTAGAGCATCTCAGAAGACAACCAAGATAGGCTCCAGACTGAAAGTGCAACATAGTATCAGTAATAGTGTCTGAGTTTGGTATGTGCCTATGGGATAGACCCCAAGTTGGGCCAGTCACTGAATGGCCTTTTCTTTAGTCTCTGCTCCATATTTGTCTCTGTATTTCGTTTAGATAGGAAAAATTCTGGGTCAAAACTTTGAAGGTGGGTTGGTAAGCCATCCTTTCACTGGGGGCCATGTGTGTCTGAAGGAGGTGGTCTCCTCAGTTTCCATCTTCACACTGTTGGGCATTTTGGCAAATTCACACCCATTGAGTCCTGGGAGCCTCTTACATTCTAGATCTCTGGTACTATCTAAATGTTTTCTCCCACACGCTACCCCCAGCAGTGCCTTCTGAACTTTTCTTCAGTGCTAATATATTCAAGACTATTCCTATTTCTTAGGGTTGGTCTTTTTCATAGAGCCCCAAATTTCCTGGATGTTTTGAGTTACCAACATTTTAAACATTTTATATTTTTGTATAATTTTTACTGGTTACTTTGTCTGTTTACATTTCAAATATTATTCCACTTCCCAGTTTTCCCTTCACAAACCCCCTATCCCATCCTTCTGCCCCTGCTTCTATGAAGGAGCTACCCCACCCACATACCCACTTCCTCCTCACCACCCTAGAATTCCCCTACACTGTGGCATCGAGCCTCCACAGCATCAATGGTCTTCCATCCCATTAATGCCAGATAAGGCAATCCTCTGCTACATATGCAGCTGGAGCCAAGGGTCCATCCATGTGTACTCTTTGGTTGGTGGTTTAGTCCCTGGGAGCTCTGGGGTTTCTCCTTGGTTAATATCGTTGTTCTTCCTGTGGGGTTGCAAACCCCTTTAGCTCCTTTAGTCCTTCCCCTAACAACTCCATTATAGTCCCTGTCCTCAGTCCTATGGATGACTGTAAGCATCCACATCAGTATTGATCAGGCTCTGGCAGAACCTCTTAGGGGACAATCATACCATGTTCCTGTCAGCAAGTGCTTCTTGGAATCAGCAACAGTACCTGGGTTTGGTGCCTGCAGATGGAATAGATCCTTAGGTTGAGCAGTCTCTGGATGGCCTTTCCTTCAGTCTCTGCTCCACTCTTTGTCCCAGCACTTCCTTTAGACAAGAGCAATTCTGAGTTAATATTTTTGAGATGGGTGTATGGTCATACCTAACCTCTGGATATGATCTCTTCAGGTTCTCTCTCCCCTTTGTTGTTTATTTCAGCTAATATCCTTTGCACTGTGTCCTGGGAGCCTCTTGCTTTCCTGTCATCTGGGACTTTTTAGTGGCTACCCCCAGTTCCATATACCTTACTGCTACATACCCCAGTTCAATTTCATGACCCTCTCAACTTCTCTCCTGTCTTTTCCCACACCTGATCACGACCCCCTTTTACCTCCCCCTCCTCTCTTCCCTCCTGTTCCCTCCCTCCCTCTAACTCCCATGATTATTTTATTCCCAGTTCTAAGTAGGACTGAAACATCCACACTTTTATCTTCCTTCTTCTTGAGCTTCATATGGTCTGTGAGTTGTGTTGTGGGTATTCCGAGCTTTCTCATAATTTTTACTTCTCAGTGAGTACATACCATGTGTGTTCTTTTGTGACTAGGTTACCACAGTCAGGATGATATCTTCATGTTCCATCCATTTGCCTGCAAATTTCATGAAGTCATTGTTTTTAATAGCTGAGTAGTATTCCATTGTGTAAATGTACCACATTTTCTGTATCCATTCTTTTGTTGAGGGACATTTGGGTTGTTTCCAGCTCCTGGCTATTATAAATAAGACTGTTATGAACATAGTGGAGCATGTGTCCTTGTTATATGTTCAAGCATCTTTTGAGCATATGCCCAGGAGTGGTATAGCTGGGTCCTCAGCTATACCAATTTACTGTCTAATTTTCTGAGGAACTGCCAGACTGATTTCCAGAATGATTATACCAGCTTGAAATTATATTTGGTATTTTCTTTGACAGATATATCCATTTCTTCTATGGTATCTTCTATGCCTGAGATCCTCTCTTCCATCTTTTGTATTCAGTTGACGATGCTCGTGACTGCCATTGCTGTTCTCTTTCTATGGTTTTCCATCTCTATGGTTGCCTACATATTTTTTATTTTAATTGATTCTATGTGGGATCAAGAAAGACAGCCTGGTTTCTGGTTAAGTTAAGGTTTAAAACCCTGGCAACCCAGTAAGGGTTCCCCATCAGGGGATAACCTTACAAGGGATGGTAGGTATTTTACCTTGCTCCTGGGCCCCAGGCTCCTGACAAGAGGCAGCTCTCCATAGGTCAGTGACCTTCAGTCACTTAAGGGCAATGCCTCAAGCCCCTCCAGGTAGAAGTGTGGTCACATAGCCTGAAGACATCCCCATTTTAATGAGGCACCTAGAGGCTTAACCAATAAACTCTCTTTCCCAGCTATTCCTTCCTGCAAAAGGTATTTTAATCTCAGGCCTGCCCTGAGGTTGTGGGGTATGGTTTCACTCATGGCCACTCTCAGCCACAACAACAAACACCCTGAACCATGGACTCTCTCTCTTTATCAGGATTCGCTGTGGGGAACAATGGAACAGGCTTTTGTCTAAAGACTCGAGTCTAGTCTCCTGCAGAAGGCCTCTCCGAGCTCCCAGCCATGGTCTCCACTAATTCAAAACAGCTAGCCACTGACAAGCCAAGGATTTGGTTCCTGGCAGGCAGGACCCAGCTGGGCTCCTCCCTGCCTTTCCCCCTGGGCCCTGGGCTAGATCCAGCCTGTGGGCCCCCACTCCATTCTCAGCTCTCCTGTGGTATCCAGCGGCACCTGGGATGCCCAGGAGCCTAAGAACCAGATGGAGCTGGCTCCGTGAAGACGAAGGCTCCACTCCCCAACCCCTGAGGGGTATTCTGAGGCTTCTCACAGCTCCACACCTGCCCCAGAGGTGCTGTGGGGTGAGTGTGGTCAAATTTCCCTTGTCTAGCCTCCCCCAGAGGCCCAAGCCCTGGGGCGTTCACTGGACTCCACACTACCATAACCCAACAATTTTATTTCCATTTTTACATCTTAGATTGGTTTATTAATTTTCTTTATCTACTTGACTGTTTTCCTTTCTTCATTTAAGGGAACTATTTATATTCTCTTTTGAGGCTTCTATCATTTTCATGAGATGAGATTTAAGGTCATAACCATCTCTTTAGGTAAGTTAGGATCTTGCTGTAGTAAGGGAGCTGGGTTCTATGGGGGCCATATTGCATTGGTTTCTGTTGATTATGCTCTTAAGCTTGCCTTTATCCATCTGGTTGTCTCTGATGTTGGCTGACCTGGGTTTTGCATGTTGGATCAGGGCCCCTGGGTGCTAAGTGGAACTGTGTATCTGGGGTTGGACTAAGTCTCCTAGAATTGGGTCCAGTATCTATCTTGTGTTTCAGGTAAGGGCAGTCATCCTGGAAGGCAGGCTGAGCTTTAGGGTGGTAGGCAAAGAGCAAATTCACAACTTATAATGTTTCTTTTACACATGTGGGTGCCTTTGCTTTTGAGGCATAGGTGTTAAGGATTGGAACATCATCTTGGTGGATTTTTCCTTTGATGAATATGAAGTATCCCTCTCCATCTCTTTTGAATAATTTTGGTTGGATGTCATTTTGGTTACAAATTAAAATGGCTACTGTAATGTTCTTGGGTTCATTTTCTTAGAAAGGCTTTGCCCTATCCTTTACTCTGGGGTAATGTATATCTTTGATGTTGTAGTCTGTTTCTTTTTTTGCAGTGGACATATCCTGTTTTCATATCCATTCTGCTATTGTAAAGACTCTGGGGAGCCTTTAGCTTTCCAGAGATGCCCCCCACTGCCTACCCCAAGTGAACACCACAGAGTAAGGATTGATGCAATCAGCAAGAGGAATTTATTATTCCAATGCATTGGAGCCATACCACACCCAAAGGAGAGATCACAGCACCTCCTGACCCATTTGGCAAACCTTCATACAGTTTTCAGAGCAACAGCCACTAGGTCCAACGTGATTGGCAGAACAGTGTGACTTTTAAGCTGATTGGTCCTTAGGGAACGAGATGGTCAGGATTCCCCATGTCTGTAGGTGACCCTGCAGACTGTGTTTACATGCTCTGGGCACCTCCCCTATCCGCAGGTGGCTGGGTGGTAGTCCCTCACCTATGGTCTGAGGAATGTATTAAGCCTCTCTCTTCCAAAAAGGAGAGGTATCTACCTTTGAGCTTTGTGACCTTTCTTTTCTAGGAGGGGAGGGATCTGGTGGAATATTCCAAAGTTCCTGAGCTGAATTCTTCACTATCCTGTTACTTTTTATTGGGGAATTGATTCTATTTATATTGGAAGATATTAATCTCCAGTGATAGTTAACTCTTATTATTTTGTTGTTGCTGGTTTTCCTGGTAGTGGCTTGTTGTTACTGTTGTTTTTGTTGTTATTGTATTTGGGGGGGGCATGTTTGTGCTTCTGTTGATGTGAGATAATTTCCTGTGTTTTCATGACTATAGTTCACCTTCTACTACTTTCTGCAACACTATTTGTGGATAGATATCATATAAATTTGACTTTGTCATGGAATATCTTGGTTTTTTCCATCTATGGTAATTTAATATTTTGATGAATATATTAGTTTGGGCTAACAAATGTGGCCAATTAAATTCTTTAAGACAATCTGTTCAGGTCCTTTTGACCTTTAGTGTCTCGTTTGCCTAGTCATGTATAATTCTCATAGGAATACATTATTATTATTATTATTATTATTATTATTATTATTATTATAACATTTTTAAAACACAGTCATCATCTTTATCCCCCTCCCGGTTTGCCTTCTGACTGTTCCTCATCCCATTCCTCCTTTCCCATCTCCAAAAGGAGGTCCCAGTTTCCCAACCCCACCCCACCAAACCTACACACACCCTGGGATCTCAAATCTCTTAAGGGTTAGGTGCATCTTCTCTTACTGAGAACAGACCTGGCAGTACTCTGCTTTATATGGCTAGGGTGCCTCATATCAGCTAGTGCCTGCTGCCTAGTTGGTGGCTCAGTGTTTGAGAGATCCCAGGGGTCCAGGTTAGTTGAGACTGCTGGTCCTCCTACAGAGTCACCCTCCTCCTCTGCTTCTTCCAGTTTTTCCCTAATTCAACCACAGGGGTCAGCACTTCTGTCCATTGGTTGGGTGTAAATATCTGAATTTGACTGTTTCTGCTACTTGTTGGGTCTCTTGGAGGGCCACCCAGCTAAGCTCCTGTCTGTAAGCACACCAAAGTGTTAGTAACAATGTCAGGCCTTGGAGTCTCCCCTTGAGATGGATCCCAATTTGGACCAGTCATTGACGCTCCTTTCCCTTATTCTCTTATCCACTTTTGTTTCTGCAGGGTTTTTGTTAGAAAGATTAATTCTGGGTTAGAGTTTTTGACTGTGGGATGGCAACCCCATCTCTCTACTGGAGGTGGACTCTATAAGTCCCTCTCCCCACTGTTGAACGTTTCATCTAAAGTCCTTCCTTTTGAGTCCTGAGCATCTCTCACCTCCCAGGTCTCTGGTACATTCTAGAGGGTCCCACTACCTCCTACTTCCCAAAATTACACATTTCCATTCTTTCTGCTATCTCTCAGGGCTTCACTCCAGTTTCCCCACCACCCTCAATACCTGATCATGTTCCCATTCTCCCTCCCTGTCCCCTCTCCCACACATGACCTTCCCTCTGTCTGCCACCTTTGATTGATTTCTTCTCCCTCTCAAGTGGGATTGAAGCATCCTCACTTGGGCCTTTCGGCTTGTTAAACTTCTTAAGTTTTATATATTGTATCCTGGGTATTCTATACTTTTTTGGCTAATATCTACTTGTTAGAAAATACATACCATGCATGTTCTTTTGGATCTGGGTTACCTCACTACGGATGATATTTTCTAGTTCCATGCATTTGCCTGTAAAACCCACACAGTAACCTTCTTTTATAAAAATTATAAAGGACCTGAGAAAGAATTTAGGGAAACAACACTGTTCACAATAGTCAAAAATAATATAAAATAATTTGGGGTAACTCTAACCAAAAAAGTGAAAAAACTGTATGACAAGAACTTCATCTCTCTCAAGTAAGAAATCAAAGAAGACCTCAGAAAATGTAAAGATCTCCTATGTTCATGGATTGGTAGAATTAATAGGAAAAAAGGCCATCCTACCAAAAGCAATCTACAGATTCAATGCAATCCACATCAAAATTCCAACATAACTCTTCAAGGACATGGAAAGAGCAATTTGCAATTTCATATGGAAAACATAAAATCCTGTATAGCGAAAACAATTCTATTTATTATTTTTATTTTCTATTTTTATTTATTTTTAATATTTATTTTTTTGTTTATCTATTTATTTTTATACTCCAGATTTTATTCCTCTCATGGTCCATCCTCCAATTACTCCACATCCCATACCTACTCTCCGCCTCCTGTCTCTAAGAGGATACCCCCAACCCACCCTCCACCCCAATAGACTTCTAAACTTTCTGGGACCTCCAGTCTGTTGAGGGTTAGGTACATCTTCTCTGACTAAACCCAGACCTGGAAGTCCTTTGCTGTGTATGTGTTGGGAATACATATCAGCTGGTGTATGCTGCCTGGTTGGTGGTCCAGTGTTTGAATGATCTCAGGGGTCCAGGTTAATTGAGACAGATACTCCTATAAGGTCACCCTCCTGCTCAGTTTCTTCCAGCTTTACCTTAATTCAACCTCAGGGGTCAGCTGATTCTGTCCATTGGTTGGGTGTAAATATCTGCATCTGACTCTTTCAGCTGCGTGTTCGATCTTTCCGAGAGCAGTCATGATAGTTCCCATTTTGTGAGCACTCCATAGCCTTGGTAATAGTGTCAGGCCTTCAGACCTCCCCTTGAGCTGGATCCCAATTTGGGCCTGTTGCTGCAACTTCTTTTCCTCAGGATAGTCTTCATTTCCATCACTGCAGTTCTTTCAGACATGAATAATTACGGGTCAGAGTTTTGACTGTGGGATGGCAATCCCATCCCTTACTTGTTGCCTTGACTTTCTGCTGGAAGTGGGCTCTAAAAGTTCACTCTCCCCACTGTAGGGCATTTCATCTAAGGTTCCACTCTTTTATTCCTGGGAGTAACTCTCCTCCTGGGTCTATGGTACATTCTTAAGGGTTCCCCCAACCTCCTACCTCCTGAGGTTGCCTGTTTCTATTCTTTCTGCTGGCCCTCAGGGATTTAGTCTTTTTCCCTCACCCAATATCACATCATATTCTCCTCTACCCCCTCATCCACTTTCCCTCCCAGGTCCCTCCTTCCCTCCCCCCTTGTTATTTATTTCTTCTCCCACCCATGTGGGACTGAGGCATCCTCAATTGAGCCCTTCAGCTTGGTGAACTTTTTGAGTTCTATGGATTGTATCACGGGTATTCTGGTTTTTTTTTTTTTTTTTTTTTTGGCTAAAATCCACTTAGTAGTAAAGGCCCATACCTAAACATAATAAAATCAATTTACTGAAAACGAACATTCAATATCAAATTAAATGGTGACATACTTGAAGCAGTCCCACTAAAATCTGAGACAAGACAAGGATGCCCACATTCCCTATGTCTATTCGATATTATACTAAAATTGGTAGCTAGAACAGTAAGAAAACAAAGAGAGATCAAGGCAATGCAAACTGGCAAAGAAGAAATAAATGTATCTCTATTTGTAGATGATATGATAGTGTACATAATAGACCCCCCAAAACTACCAGAGAACTACTCTAGCTAATAATTCACTTCAGCAAAGTGGCCAGATATAAAATTAACTCAAATAAATCAGTAGCCTTCCTTTATAAAAATGATAAACAGGCTGAGAAAGAAATTAGGGAAACAACTACCTTCACAATAGCTACAAATAATATAAAATATCTTGGGGTAACTCTAACTAAACTAGTGAAAGACCTGCATGAGAATAACTTCAAATCTCTCCGGAAAGAAATTGAAGAAGATCTCAGAAAATGGAGAGGTCTCCGATGCTCATGGATTGGCAGAATTAACATAGTAAAAATAGCCATCCTACCAAAGGCAATCTAGAGATTAAATTCAATCCCCTTCAAAATCCCAACACAATTCTTCAAAGACATGGAAAGAGCAATTCTCAAATTCATCTGGAAAGGGAAAAAACCCAGGATAGCAAAAACAATTCTTAAGACCCAGCTATACCACTCGTGGGCATATACCCAGAAGATGCTCCAACATGTAATAAAGACACATGCTCCACTATGTTGATAGCAGCCATATTTATAATAGCCAGAAGCTGGAAATAATCCAGATGTCCTTCAACAGAGGAATGGATACAAAAAATGTGATACATTTACACAATGGAATACTTCTCAACTATTAAAAACAATGACTTCATGAAATTCACAGGCAAATGGATAGAAGTTGAAAATATCATTCTGAGTAAGGTAACTTAGTCACAAAATAACAAACACAGATGTACTCATTGATAACTGCATATTAGCGCAAATGTTCAGAATATCCAAGATTCATTTCTCAGGCCATATGAACCTGAAGAAGAAGGAAGACCAAAATGTGGACGCTTCAATGTTTCTTAGAAGGGGGAACAAAATACTCACAGGAGGAAATATGAAGATACAGTGTTGAGCAGAGACTGAAGGAAAGGCCATCCAGAGACTGCCCCTCCTGGGAATCCATCCCATATAGTGCCATCAAACACAGACATTATTGTGGATGCCTGGAAGTGCTCGATGATTGAAGCATGATAATCTCCTGAGAGACTTGACCAGAGTCTGACAAATACAAAGGTGGATGCTCACAGCCAACCATTGTACAGAGCGTGGAGTCCCAGAAGGAGGACTTGGATAAGGAACTAAAGGAGGTGAGGGGACTTGCACCCCCATGGAGGGAACAACAGTGTCAACTGACCATATTCCCAGGAGCTCCAGGGGACTGAATGACCAAAGAATACACATGGAGGAATCCATGGTGCTGGCCACATATGTGGCAGAGGATGGCCTTGTTGGATATCAGTGGGAGGAGAGGCCTTTGCGTCTGAGAGTATTCTATGCCCTAGTGTTGAGGAATGCCAGGAAGGGAAGATGGGAGTGGGTGGGTGGGTGGGGGAGCAGCCTCATAGAGTCAGGGCAAGGGGGAATGGGGTAGGGGTTTCTGAAGGGAAGACCTAGAAAATAATTTTTTAAAAAATAAAAAAAAAATCTAGAGTTACAATAAAAAAACAAAACAAAACAATAAAAGACAAGGTAAGGCTGAGGTGAAGGTTTCAGTTAGTGAAATCTTCTGCTTTAATTTTCCCATCCAGTAAGTTTTGTACTAAATCTTTCTATTAGCCACTGTCTCTGTAGACTGTTTACCAGAGGAAAACAGTTTTATTAATGTAGATAGAAAACTTTTGCATTTTTTTACATTTTCCATAGTTTCTGTGGCAGCTGTGGAGGTGGAGCTGGCCCCAGGGACTTTTTGTTGAGGTGTCCTTGTCTGAAAAGCTGTGGCTGTTCTAAGTGAGGCTGGTTGTGTGGAGCCACCCAGAACCAGATGAGGCTATACCCCGGGAGAGCATTGTAGGAGTATATTGGGCTGTACCATCATCTGGATCTGAGACACTTGCTTCAGAGGTTATTGTATTAAATTGTCTATTGATAGTAACTTGGCTTTCTCAGTGTGGATTCTTATACTAGACTACAATTTGCCCCTGTGAACCGAACACTGATCAGTATTTTTACAACATCTGAGAACTGTTATACCTTTCATTTAATCTTTTAGGAAATCCCCTTCTTTTCATTCTTTCTTGTAAATTTTGCAGTTACTTGTTAATATGTAAAAGTTTTACTTTCAAAAATGAACATTTTAATTGCTATTGCTTTGTAGATGATGGAAAGAAAATTAAATCTTTATTAAAAACAAATTTCTGTAAAACACACAAACAACAAAAACAAACAAAAAAATTCCAGCTGGGGTAATAACCATCCCTGACCTCAAACTTTACTATAGAGCAATAGTGATAAAAACTACATAGTATTGGTACACACACACACACACACACACACACACACGTTGATCTTTCGATTAGAATTGAAGACCTAGAAATAAAACCACATACTTATGGACACTTGATCTTTGACTAAAAAGCCAATCATATACAATGGAAAAAAAAAAAGAAAGCAACTTCAACAAATTGTGCTGGTCTAACTGGCTGTCGACATATAGAAAAAGGAAAACAAAATCGTATTTATCAACTTGCACAAAGCTCAAGTCCAAGTGGATCAAGGACCTCAACATAAAACCAGATACACTGAATCTAATATAAGAGAAACTGGGAAAGAGCCTTGATCTCATTGGCACAGGGGGAAATTTCCTAAACAGAACTCCAGTGGCTCATGCTGTAAGATCAAAAATTGATGAATGGGACTTCATGAAACTGGAAAGCTTCTGTAAGGCAAAGGACATAGTGAATAAGACAAATTGGCAACATACATATTGGAAAAGTTCTTCAATAATCCATATCCAATAGAGGGCATATATCTAAAATATATAAAGAACTCAAGAAGATAACCACCAAAAAACCCCAAACAACCCAATCAAAAAATGGTGTAAACTGAGAATCCATAATAGAGGAATTTTGAATGGCTGAGAAGCACCTAAAGAAATGTTCAAAGTCCTCAGTGATCAGAGAAATGCATATCAAAACGATCCTGAAATTCCACCTTACATCAATCAGAATGGCTAAGATCAAAACCTCAGGCAACAGCACATGTTGGCAAAGACGTGGAGAAAGAAGAACATGCCTCAATTGCTGGTAGGATTGCAAACTGGTACAACCACTCTGGAAATCCATCTGGAGGTTCCTTAGAAAATTGGAAATAGATCTACCTGAAGACCCAGCAATACTTCTCTTGGGAATATACCCAAAAGATGCCCCACCCTGCCACAGGGGCATGTGTTCTAAGATGTTCATAGCAGCCTTGTTTGTGATAGCCAGAAGTTGGAAACAACCCACATGTCCCACAACAGAAGAACGGATACAGAATATGTGGTTCATTTACACAATGGAATACTACTTAGCTATTAGCAATGAGGAAATCATGAGTTTTGCAGGCAAATGGATGGGACTAGAAAATAACATCCTGAGTGAGGTAACTCAGATCCAAAAGCATATGTGAACAGATTTCTTAATAATAATAAACAATACATGAACTTCTGAGGAAATCACCATCCCTGACCTCAAGCTATAGTACAGACCAAAGTGGTAAAAATTGCCAGGTATTCATACAGAAACAGACAGAGTGATGAATGGAATAGAATTGAAGACTCAGAAATACAACCAACCACACACTTATGGATACTTATTCTTTGGCAAAGAAGCCAAAAATACAAAATGGAAAAAGGAGCATCTTCAATAAATGGTGCTGGTTTAACTGGCTCTTATTATAAAGAAAATGAAAATAGATTCATATTTGTCACTTTGCACAAAGTACGGGTCCAAGTGGATCAGGGACATCAATATAAAACTAGAAACACTGAATCTAATAGATGAGAAAGTGAGAAAGAACCTTGACCTCATTGGCACAGAGTAAATTTTCCTAAACAGAAACCCAATGGTTTGTGCTCTAAGATCAAGAATTGATAAATGAGACCTCATGAAACTGGAAAGCTTTTTTAATGCAAAGGACATAGTCAATAGGATAAATCAGCAACCTATAGATTGGGGAAAATTCACAAACTCACATCGTATAGAGGGCTAATATCTAAAATATATAAAGAACTCAAGGTGCTAACCTCCAAAAAACCAAACAAATGTATGTAGACATTTATAAGTGGATGTTACGCATAAAGTGCAAGACAAACATTCTACAACCACAAACCCGAAGAAGCTAAGTAACAAGAAGGGCTCAATTAAGGATGTCTGAATCTCACCCAGAAGGTGAAATAAAATAGACATCAAGGGCTAATGGAGGGAAGGAAATAGGCAGGAGAAAGGATGTGGAAGGCAACAGGAAGGATCAAGTGCAGGGAGAACTGAGGGATAGAGAAGTGGAAACATGTGGCAGGGAACATTTTGCTTCATTTTTGACATAAACCAGTGAGAATACTGATGTAAAGGAAGAGATTCCCAATAACCCACTCCCAAGTGATCAAGTTGCACTATTGCATACTAGCTCGTAAAGTTTTAAGAAAGGCCTTCATAGCACCATCTGGGGACCAAACACATGGGCTTTTGTGAATGTATTTAATATCCAAATTATATCAAATACCAAGAAGTATAGCTGATGGATCATTTTCTGTTAATTTGTCCAATTTTGACTAGATTTATTTAGATCAGGCATAAACAATTTCTGGTTTATAGTGAAATGTTACTGCATACTTTCACATTAATAGTTATCTAAGACTATTGTAGTTGATAATCAGTAATATATTTGTCTGGAGCTAATTCATCTACCAGAAAAAAATTTTATGTGAAAAATAAAGCCTGATGAGGTCTGCCTAAAACCAACAGAAATATGTTATCTTCCCCTTATGGTTTACTAGAAGTTATATATGCCTTCGTGTCTCACAAACGTCTAATAACTTCAGTTCCTGTGCTTCATGAAGTCTTTGTACTTTCATTTGGAGCTGATAAAAGTCCATTCTTTCTTGACATTAAATTAAAATTAGAAGATATGAAGTTCACCAAGCGATGTGCTAGACCATTCCACCAAATGTTCATTAAGTTGCCTTCATAATCTTGAGAATAGACCATGCATTGTAAAAAAAAAAAATCCACATGTGTTAAATTAGACATCAAAGATAGTGATATATGATGAGTAAAATTTTATAAGAAATGATGTAGAACCCTTCATAGATAATGTAGAACATTATGTATGGGAACCCTCTTAGTTTTTGTTCCTCTTGCTGTGATTCAATATAAAAATGACAAAAGCAACTTAAGGAAGAAAAATTTTATTAGGCTCACAATTCCAGGTCACAATCCATCTTTTCAGGAAAATCAATGTAATCATACCATATTGTGTCAAAATACCAAAGCTAACTGTTACATGAAAGGTGATCATATAAAGGAAGTTTGGCTTACCTTTGGTTATGAATAGAGGAAGTTGACTGGCCTGTGTTTATTAGAATATAATTGTACTTGAAATATTTTATTTTTTTACTTTTATATTTTTAATATTATTTATTCTTCTTTTATATAATATATCCTGACCACAACCTACCCTTCCTTTCATGCTCCCAGTTCACCCCCCACTGCAATCTAAACTTTTAAATTAATAAAGCTTAAAAGACTTCTTTCGATTATCATTTTAATTTTGAAAAGTCATCATTTAAATTTGACTTTAGAAAGAGCTAAGAAAATTTATAGAGGCAGTCAGAAGAATTGAGCATTTCAGGCTCATCCAAAGGGAATCAAATAAATTAGGAGCAATAAGAAAGGATCTTCTAGATGAGAGATTGATAATTCTACTCAATTTATAAGGTTCATATAACATTATCAAACTAATGTTTGGGCCAAAGTATTATACTATAGGATATTAGGATTTTCAAAGTATATTTAGACTATATTCTGGCTGAAATTAGGTAAATTAATGGCCTTATAATGATACAATCAATAATATACTGCTTCCCATGCATGTATAATATATTGTTTTTTGTAATCCTAACTGTCAAGAACATTTAAAGGAAATAATAATATAGATGTATATTATAGATGTACACTAGTAAAAATTTCACATTTGAGACAGTGGCTGTCATTACATTTCTTATTAATTATTTGTGATTTTTATTGTTGTTTTCATTGACCCATCTGGCTTTTGCACTATCAGAAAAGTGTGCTAAAGGGAAATTTATAGAAATACTTCTTATGATTCTCCTAAGTATTTGCTGCTGGTGACTATATGATTCAGTTGGTTTGGTTTTCTGTCCTGAAAAACTCCCATTTCCCTTTCTCTGTTAGAATAGCTATTTTTCCATTAGACAAGGATTGTGGAAATCCTGTCAATTATTTCATATATTCCCTCTGACTATATATTCTTCTAGCCTGAGAAGAAAAACACACAGTGTTTTTTAGAGTCTACATGAATGTGTTGTGACATGAACTTGGGCCAAGATTCTATCTCTCATCTAATTTCATTGAGCTCTTACTTTTTGACTAGTGGAGTGAAGGGTTGGTTTGAATTCTTAGACTATAACCCAAATTTCAGCCACATAGCTATTCACAAAGCAGAATAGAATTTTCTTTGTATAATACACAGTCAAAGCAGGTTTCACTAAGAACGTATTGCCAGAATTTAATGATCTAAGCCTGTGAATGAATTCTATGCCCCATCAACTGAAAGCCTTGACCAAATTTCAACTGGAATCTCAGAAGAAGAGAATAAATGATTATAGAGACTAAAGTACAGCTTCAAAATTGACTCTGACTTTTGCTACATTTACTATCAATCTGTACTTAGTATGGAAACTGTAATTTATTAACATTTATGCAACAGAAATCAAAGTGGAAAATAAGGATTAGTGGGGCAATGATCAATGACACATAAGCATGGGGAATAAGTATGTTGGTAATCAGTTTACTGTATATAAATTTGAATCCTAATCCTTTCTTTCTCTAGAGTGTTCTTAATTCATTTTTGTCATGTTTCCTGTATCCTAAATCATACTTGACACATCATCTATTTACATATTGACTGAATTTTTTAATCTACTGGCTACCTAATGCATATTTTCAATGTGGGAATCATTAGTATAATTGAAGCAGTATAACCACCACTCTGAGACATTTAGTTCCCAGTAGGTCTAGGCACATCATCTTGCACTGGGGCCTAAACAGACAGTCTAGGTAGGGGTAAAGGAGATCCAATGACAGGTAACAGAGACCAAGATAACCCATGCTTTAATTGTTAAGGGTCCCATATGAATACCAATTTGCACACCTTTGGGGTGAATTTTGTATACTATCATATCTGCAAATAGAGATAATTTGACTTCTTCCTTTCTAATGTATATTCCTTTGATCTCCTTTAGTTGTCTTATTGCTCTGGCTAGAACTTCAAGTAGTATATTCAATGGATAGGGAGAGAGTAGAAAGTACTTACTAGAATTAGATGTCAGATGCAACTTGTGGATGTTTATAAATCATTCTTTTTTGAACCATTTATTATATGAGTTCTCCCATAAATAATAATAGAATTCATATGGTGGTGATGATATTTGTTATTTGTTAAATAGATAACCCTAATCCTAACCCTAACCCATTCATGTTTAAATGCTGAAATATTTAATGACTACTGGACATTTAACGTAATACTGTGATTTGTATTGTGATGTTAATATTAACATTAGGTCTCTGGGATAAAAGAGAAGGAAAAACATAACTTAATAGTATTATTTGAAAATCAAATACAAAAGAGTTTACTTTTGCAGGTTAGTTTCTGTCAACTTGACAAAGCAGCACCATCTGGGAATGGTGAGCTTCAACAGAGACAATGCCTCCATCACCCATGTCTGTGAGCAAGTCTATAGCATATTTTCTTGATTAATGTAGGTGTACTCTGACAACTGTGGTCAGTCCCACCTTTAGGTCGTGTGGTTCTGAGTTGTATAAGAAAGTAAGCTGAAGGTGCTGAGGGAATTTCCAACCCCGTGGAGGGAGCAGTAGTGACAATTGGCCTGACCCCTCGATACCCCCTGAGACTGAATCACCAACGAAAAAATACAAATGGAGTGACCCATGGTGCTGGTCACATATGTGGCAGAGGAGAGTCTTGTTATCCATCAGGGGGAGCAGAGGCCCTTGGGCCTGAGGGTGTTAGATCCCCCAGTAGAGGAGAATGCCAAGGAGGGAAGACGAGAGTGGATGGGTAGGTGGGTGGAGGAATACCCCCATAGTGGCAGGGGGAGGGGGGAGGGAATGGGGATGTTCCAAAGTGGAGATCTGGAAAGGGGTAAACATTAGAAATGTAAATAAATTATGAAAAACAAAACAAAACAAACAAACAAACAAACAAAAAAGGGAATTAAGCTGAACAAACCAATAAGCAGTGTTCCTCCATGGCTTCAGTTCAGTTCCTCCATCCTGGTTTCTCAACTAAGTTCTTGCCCTTACTTTTTTCCTGATGAACTCTACACTAAGCAGAAACAAACTCTTTCCTTCATAAGTTTTGTTTTTGTGTGTGTGTGTGTGTGTGTGTTTGTTTTATATGGCAGTAGAAAGCTAGATCGGAGAGTAGAAAAACACTAAGAATATGTATTTATAATACCTCTTTATTCTTTTTTTTTGTCTTTCTGAGTGTAGGTTATTTTGCTTTATATTAATAATCTCCACTTCCCCCATTTTTCTGCAAGTGGCATTATATTCTTTTTTTTTAATTTTCATATTTTATTTACATTTCAAGTGTTTCCCCCTTTCCAGATCTCCCTTTTGGAACCTCCCCACTCACTTCGCCCTCCCCCTGCCTCTATGGGGATATTCTCCAACCCACCTCCCCACCCCACCCCCCACCCACTCTCATCTTCCCTCCTTGACATTCTCCTATACTGGGAGATGTAACACCCTCAGACCCAAAGGCCTCTCCTCCCCCTGACGGGTAACAAGACCCTCCTCTGCAGTCTTTGTGGCCGGCACTAAGGGTCCCTCCATGTGTATTCTTTAGTTGGTGGATCAGTCTCCAGAAGTATGGGGGTCAGGCCAGTTGCCACTGTTGCTACCTCCCTGGGGCTGCACACTCCCTCAGCTCCTTCAGTCCTTTCTCCAAGTCCTCCATCTGGGACCTCGTACTCAGTACTACTGTTCCTGCGAAGTGACTCTTGGGTATTTCAAACTTTTAGGCTAATAACCACTTAACAGTGAGTACATACCATGTTCATTCTTTTGTGACTGCGTTACCTGGTTCAGAATGATGTTTTCAAGATCCATCCATTTGTCTACGAATTTCATGAAGTCATTGTTTTTAATAGCTGAGTAGTATTCCATTGTGTATATGTACCACATTTTCTGTATCCATTCCTCTGTGGAGGGACATGTGGGTTGTTTCCAGCTTCTGGCTATTATAAATATGGCTGCTATGAACATAGTGGAACATGTGTTTTTATTACATGTTGGAGCATCTTCTGGGTATATGCCCAGGAGTGGAATAGCTGGGTCCTCAGGTAGTATTATGTTCATTTTTCTGAGGGTCCGCCAAACTGATTTCCAGAGAGGTTGTATCAGCTTGCATTCCCACCAGCAGTGGAGGAGTGTTCCTCTTTCTCCACATCCTCGCCAACATCTGCTGTCACCTGAGTTTTTGATCTTAGCCATTCTGACTGGTGTGAGGTGGAATCTCAGGGTTGTTTTGATTTGCATTTCCCTGATGTTGAACATTTCTTTAGGTGCTTCTCGGCCATTCGAGTTTCCTCAGTTGAGAATTCTGTTTAGCTCACTTCCCCATTTTTTGATAGGGTTATTTGGCTCTCTGGAGTCTAGCTTCTTGAGTTCTTTGTATACATTGGATATTAGCCCTCTATCAGATGTAGGCTTGGTAAAGATCTTTTCCCAATCTGTAGGTTGCCATTTTGCCCTAATTACAGTGTCCTTTGCCTTACAGAAGCTTTGTAATTTTATGATTCTTGACCTTAGAGCACAAACCATAGGTGTTCTGTTTAAGAACATTTCCCCTGTTCCCAAGTGTTCGAGACTCTTCCCTACTTTCTCTTCTATTAGATTCAGAGCTTTGTGCAGGGAGATAGGAATGGATCAATTTGCAATCGTCTACATGTAGACCGCCAGTTGATCCAGCACCATTTGTTGAAGAGGCTGTCTTTTTTCCACTGTATGGTTTTAGCTTCTTTGTCGAAGATCAAGTGACCATATGTGTGTGGATTCATTTCTGGGTCTTCGATTCTATTCCATTGATCAACCTGCCTGTCACTGTACCAATACCATGCAGTTTTTTATCACTACTGCTCTGTAGTACAGCTTGAGGTCAGGGAGGCTGATTCCCCAGAAGACCTTTTATTGTTTAGGATAATTTTTGCTATCCTAGGTTTTTTGTTATTCCATATGAATTTGAGAATTGCTCTTTCTAGGTCTACAAAGAATTGAGTTGGGATTTTGATGGGGATAGCATTGAATCTGTATATTGCTTTAGGCAGGATGGCCATTTTAACTATGTTAATCCTGCTGATCCATGAGCATGGGAGATCTTTCCATCTTCTGAGGTCTTCTTCGATTTCTCTCTTCAGAGACTTGAAGTTCTTGTCATACAGATCTTTCACTTGTTTGGTTAGAGTCACTCCAAGATATTTTATATTGTTTGTGACTATTGTGAAGGGTGTCATTTCCCTAATGTCTTTCTCAGCCTGTTTATCCTTCGAGTGTAGGAAGGCTACTGATTTGCTTGAGTTAATTTTGTATCCAGCCACTTTGCTGAAGCTGTTTATCAGCTGTAGCAGATCTCTGGTAGAGTTTTTCAGGTCACTTAAGTGCATATCATCTGCAAATAGTGATATTTTGATTTCTTCCTTTCCAATTTGTATCCCTTTGATTTCCTTTTATTGCCTGATTGCTCTAGCTAGAACTTCAAGTACTATGTTGAATAGATAGGGAGAGAGAGGGCAGCCTTGTCTAGTCCCTGATTTTAGTGGGATTGCTTCAAGTTTCTCTCCATTTAGTTTGATGTTGGCCACTGGTTTGCTGTATATTGCTTTTACTAAGTTTAGGTATGCTCCTAGAATTCTTGATCTTTCCAAGACTTTTATCATGAAAGGATGTTGAATTTTGTCAAATGCTTTTTCAGTATCTAATGAGATGACCATGTGGTTTTTTTCTTTGAGTTTGTTTATGTAGTGGATTACATTATTGGATTTCTAGATATTGAACCATCCCTGCATCCCTGAGATGAAGCCTACTTGATCATGGTGAATGATTGTCTTGATGTGTTCTTGGATTCGGTTTGCAAGAATTTTATTGAGTATTTTTGCATCGATATTCATAAGGGAAATGGGTCTGAAGTTTTCTTTTATTGTTGGGTCTTTGTGGGGCTTTGGTATCCGTGTAACTGTGGCCTCATAGAAAGAATTGGGTAGTGTTCCTTCTGTTTCTATTTTAAGGAATAGCTTGAAGAGTATTGGTATTAGGTCTTCTTTGAAGGTCTGATAAAATTCTGCACTGAACATATCTGGTCCTGGGCTTTTTTTGGTTAGGAGACGTTTAATGACTGCTTCTATTTCTTTAGGAGTTATGGGACTGTTTAGATGGTTTATCTGATCCTGATTTAACTTTGGTAATTGTATCTGTCTAGAAACTTGTCCATTTCCTCCAGATTTTCCAATTTTGTTGCATATAGGCTTTTGTAGTAGGATTTGATGATTTTTTTAATTTCCTCAGAGTCTGTTGTTATATCTCCATTTTCATTTCTAATTTTGTTAATTTGGATACTGTCTCTGTGCCCTCTGGTTAGCCTGGCTAAGGGTTTATCTATCTTGTTGATTTTCTCAAAGAACCAGCTCTTGGTTTTGTTGATTCTTTGTATAGTTCTTTTAGTTTCCACTTGGTTGATTTCAGCCCTTAATTTGATTATTTCTTGCCTTCTACTCCTCTTGGGTGTATTAGCTTCTTTTTGTTCTAGCACTTTCAGATGTGCTGTTAAGCTGTTAGTGTATGCTCTCTCCAGTTTCTTTTTGGAGGTATTCAGAGCTATGAGTTTTCCTCTTAACACTGCTTACATTGTGTCCCATAGGTTTGGGTAAGTTGTATTTTCATTTTCATTGAATTCTAGGAAGTCTTTAATTTCCTTCTTTATTGCTTCCTTGACCAACTTATCATTAAGCAGTGCATTGTTCAGCTTCCATGTGTATGTGGGCTTTCTGTTGTTGTTGTTGCCATTGAAGACCAACCTTAATCTGTGGTGATCTGATAGGAGGCATGGGATTATTTCAATCTTCTTATATCTGCTGAGGTTTGTTTTGTGACCAATTATATGATCAGTTTTGGAGAAGGTACCATGAGGTGCTGAGAAGAAGGTATATTCTTTTGATGCAGGATGAAATGTTCTATAGATATCTGTTAAACACATTTGGTTCATAGCATCTGTTAGTTTCACTGTGTCTCTCTTTAGTTCATGTTTCCAAGATCAGTCCATTGTTGATAGTGGGGTGTTAAAGTCTCCCACTATTATTGTGTGAGGTGCAATGTGTGCTTTGAGCTTTAGTAGAGTTTTTTTTATGAAAGTGGGAGCTCTTGCATTCGGGGCATAGATGTTCAGAATTGAGTGTTCTTGGTAGATTTTTCCTTTGATGAGTAAGAAGTGTCCTTCTTCATCCTTTTTGATGAATTTTGGTTGAAAGTCAATTTTATCCAATATTAGAATGGCTACTCCAGCCTGTTTCATGGGGCCATTTGCTTGGAAAATTGTTTTCCAGCCCTTTACTCTGAGGTAGTGTTTGTCTTTAATACGGAGGTGCGTTTCCTGGATGCAGCAAAATGCTGTGTCCTGTTTATGGATCCAGTCTGTCAGTCTATGTCTTTTTATTGGGGAGTTGAGACCATTGTTGTTAAGAGATATTAAAGAATAGTGATTGTTATTTCCTGTTATTTTTGATGTTTTTTATATTGTTTGTGTGGCTATCTTCTCTTGAGTTTGTTGAAAGATTACTTTCTTTCTTTTTCTTGAGTTTAGTTTCCCTCTTTGCGTTGGCATTTCCCATGTATTATTCTTTGTAGGGCTGGGTTTGTGGAAACATACTGTGCAAATTTGGATTTGTCGTAGAATTTTTTGATTTCACCCTCTATGATGATTGAGAGTTTTGCTGGGTATAGCAGCCTGGGCTGGCATTTGTGTTCTTTTAGGGTCTGTATGAGCTCTGCCCAGGATCTTCTAGCTTTCATAGTCTCTGGTGAGAAGTCTGGTGTAATTCTGATAGGTCTGCCTTTATATGTTACTTGCCCCTTTTCCCTTACTGCTTTTGATATTCTTTCCCTGTTTTGTGTATTTGGTGTTTTGACTGTAATGTGACGGGAGGAATTTCTTTTCTGGTCCAGTCTATTTGGCATTCTGTAGGCTTCTTGTATGCTTATGTTCATCTCTTTCTTTAGGATAGGGAAGTTTTCTTCTATAATTTTATTGAAGATATTTACTGGTCCTTTAAGCTGAGAGTCTTCACTCTCTTCTATACCTGTTATCCTCAGGTTCTGTCTTCTCATTGCATCCCGGATATCTTGGATGTTTTGGTTTAGGAGCTTTTTGCATTTTGTGTTTTCTTTGACTGTTGTGTCCATGTTTTCTATGGTATCTTCCACACCTGAGATTCTCTCTCCCATCTCTTGTTTTCTGTTGGTGATGCTTGCATCTATGACTCCTGATTTCTTTCCTATGATCTCTAATTCCAGGGTTGTCTCCCTTTGTGATTTCTTTATTGTTTCTATTTCTGTTTTTAATTCCTGAATGATTTTGTTCATTTGATTGATTGTGTTTTCCTGTATTTCTGCCCGTTTGATTGTGTTTTCTTCTAATTCTTCAAGCGATTTTTGTGTGTCCTCTTTAAAGGCTTCTACCTGTTTACCTGTGTTCTCTTGTATTTCTTTAAGGTAGTTATTTATTTCCTTCTTAAAATCTTCTATCATCCTCTTGATAAGTGATTTTAAGTCTGAGTCTTCCTTTTCTGATGTGTTGGGGTATCCAGGGCTGGCAGTGGTGGGAGAGCTGGGTTCAGCTGAAGCCAAGTAGTCTTGGTCTGTTCCTTGTGTTCTTGCCCTTGCCTTTCGCCATCTGGTTATCTCTGGAGTTTGCTGGTCTTTCTCTCTCTGACTGTGGCTTGTCTTTCCTTCAAGCTCAGATGTCAATATTCCTGGGAGACCAGTTCTCTCTTCCAGCTGTTCTTCAGACCCCGCGTCTGGAGTCCTCCTGTTGCTGGCTCCTCAGCACAAGTGGGTGGTTAGCTTTCTCCCTGAGCTACTTGTATATGGAGAGGCCTGTTGGCCCAGGAGTGGTTTCTGGCCACAGGTAGAAGCAGGCAGGCTCTTACCTCCCGGCTTTTCCTCAGTACCTGCATCTGGAGCCCGCCTTCCGCTGCCTCTTCAGCACAAGTCCCTCTTTATTCTTCTATGTTGTATAGGTATTTACTCTAAAGTGAAACATTCTAATTTCAAAAGAGGAAGAAGACTTATAAGCATAATGATATTAAGAAAGCTAGTAAAATTTCAGCCAGTTCAAGAAGGTTGAGACAAGGGTTTGGGGAAGACATATAAGATGTGGAACAGTCGGAGGGTGGACCCAGGGGAAGGATAAAATCGGGAGTGTAATCAATAAATAAATAAATAAATAAATACATAAACAAATAAGAAAGTAACAAAATGTATAAACCTCAAGATTCTCAAAAGTTTACAAAAAATCATGTGGTGCCTTCTCAAGGTTATGTGAGCAGGGAATAAATTCTGATGGTGCTGAAGGGCAAGGAACATAGCTTTCATGATTCAACTACCAGAAGAGGATGGGTTTTGGAAATACTGAGTCATGCATGTCCCTGCAAGTAGTGCTAATTAACTCATTAGGTCACCAACACAGAGCTTAGTAAGGTTATTTTGTCAGCATTATTGCATTGTCTATGAGAATAAACTTGTTCTTAGTTGAGACAAATAGTACAGCTAATATTGAAAAGAGGAATTTTAAAAAATATCTTTTATTAAACAATTCTTAAATGTATAAACAAAAATATAAATGGAGATAAACACAAGAAATTGTGAGCATGAATGTACATGAACAAAAACTCATTTCATATTTTGTTTCCTTAGCAACTTTTAAGATTAAGCATCATCTTTGGTCCTTTTTTCCCAATATAATTTCCTACAGTCCCCAAGTCCCAAACCTTTATAATGTAAACAGTATTTTCATCAGAAAACAGAATTGTTTGACAACTCATAACATCTTTCTTCTCATTTTATTACAGTTTTGCTTAATTTCTCAAACAGACATTTTCTTAATATTGCATTCTCCAAGAACTGAGAAGAATTACAGTGTCATGTAAAACATTTATGCATTATATTTAATACCTGTAAAATATTTACAATATAATACTACAGTATACAAAACAAGTATACTAAACTCCATGTTTCCCTAAGACATCACATATATTATATTATATGGTGAGAGAGATTCAGAAGGATGCTTTAGCAATTTGACTTATCACCAGGGGCGTGCCTGTACAATACATTCTAATAAGAGTGCTAATAAATACTTAAATATGACAATTGTAGTAACACATGCTTAATTAATTGTCCCGCGCTACGGTCTCGCCAGCAAGAACGACGCGGCACACAAAGGATCCTTCTGCAGTAAAGCTTTAATGCATCTTGAGAGGGAGAGCATAAGCTTGCCACGAGTGGAGACCCCGAACAATAGAACGCCCGTCCCTTATATAGGTCACAGCGCTTGCCTGGGACATGGAGCTTCCCCATTGGCTCCCGCACATCAGGCCAGATGACGCCACGAGAGAGGCTGAGACTCTGAGGTGGAAAATTACCAGGTGCATGCGCACTAGCCTGTTTACAACTTGTCCTCGGCCGAATGTAGGCGCCATCTTGTAATGGCGAATGTGGGTGCTCAGGCGGCTCCCAACAATTAATGTTTTCTCAGAAATATAAAATTGATGTAAAACCTTAGTGGGATTATATTATATAAAATTGGAATCATCGAAATTTCAAAACCCAGAAATGCCAACTTTTAGTAAAGGTGAGTAAAAATTAGAGCCTTCATTAATTTCCAGTGGGAAATGTGGGGAGCTGAAGAAGGCCTAAGTGAATGTATAAAGAACAGATGAAATCCTGAGTGAATGTGTATTGTTGATATGGGCATGGCTATATCAAGAACCAATACCTCTCAGATCTATGAAAATTTGGCAAAATCTTCCATATGGAGTAAGGCTCAGAGGGATGTTAAAGCCTTTCTCTGGCCCAAGTGCAAATGCAACAGCAGTTCCTTTCTCCCAGATCTTTACAGCCTGAGACTATTCATCTACAGAGACCTCCTACAGAACTTAGCTCACTCCTGTATCCTGTATTGTACATGTGAAACACACTGAGTTTTCAAGTTGTTTTACTAGTTCTTGTGGCTCCATTTGTGTGTGCATGTCCCACCGGAATCTCAATTTTATGTATATCTTTTCTTCATTCCCTCTTTCAACCTATTCAAGTTCTGGAACCAATACATCTAGACAGATGAGCACTATGACATGAAGTTTGTCTGTTTCTAGATTAATGAATCGGGAATGTAATTGAGTCATTGTTCTTCTTCATAGTTATACAATGATGAAGAAATACATCTTCACAGTTATGCCTTATATCAATATGCACAGAAGTACTATTCAGAAAAATTACAAACTGGAAACAATCCAATTGTTCATCAGCAGGTAGTTGATATATACTAAAATTAGGCATATCCATACATTAGGGCTGTCAGGAAAAAATTAAAGCAATAAAAGTGAATCTTGGAAATATGATGCTAAATGCAAGAAACTAGGCACACAGATGATGGGATATTGTATTATTCTTTCAAATGAGACTCTATAAAAACTCCAATAATAGGGATAAAAATCATATCACAAGTTTTCAGAATCTGGAGTCCATAAGAAGAGGTTTACCTGAAGAGATCATGAGTAATCTTTTTTCAGCAAAGGAAATATTCTGAGCATTTTGATGTTGATCATATAGTTAGAGACATTTCCTACATTTTACCTGTGAGCTTAAAATGGGCAACTTCTACTTTACTTAGTATGAATTATACTAAGAGATTAAGAAAGATATATCTGAAGAAAACATTTTCTTATTCTATGAGATTCTACACTTTTAGTATTTTCTCCAAATACTCTAAATAACTTGAGCAGAGAATTTGTGACATCCATATTTGTATCAAAGAACTATATCTGTATATTTGTTTTTCCTCTCATTCACTTGCTATAAATGAGGTATTTATGCCAATAATAAAAAGGTACCTTTGATATCTAGTCAGGATGCTTGGTAAGATTGGCAAAGGCTGCTGTAAGCTTTGTGGCTTAGTAATAAAATGCAAGAAAACATATTTATGGGGCATGGCATCAAATCTCTATATTTTTATAATTTTGAAAACATTTAAAAACAGTGATTCAGAACAGAAAATACAAAAATACATGAAAAATTGTTAGAATATTTTGCTTTTTGGATGTTTTGATTCATGTGTATATATGGACAAGTCTGTACACGAACCCTCACATCCACATATACATTGAAAATAAATGCATATGTTGCATGTATGAATATAGATAAATATAAAACGAATAATGTATATAATTTTAAATCAAAATAGTTTAAAATTATGACAGCCAATGCTACTGGTGTCAACTTATTTTGAATGTTAATTGTCGTGTTCTTTACAAATTGGAGTCTTAAGCTGGTCAAGGACAATGAGAGAATGAAGAATGAACAGATACTTAGCTGGAAAATCTGTATCAAGTGAGCTGTGAATACTCTGATGGAGCTCCATCCAATACCACACAGCCTGAAGCTTGGTATGTTTCATATATACAGCACAGGAGGGAAATATTAGCTAGTGTTAGTAGGATGTCTCTGTAGGTAGAAAGTCCAGGTTGTAAATTCTTGGGATCGGGTAGAAGCTGGAGTTCATAATTTTTCACACATTGCCAATATTCATACTGTGACTAGAGAATGGCTTTTCCATCTCACTAAGTCTACCTTATCCATGGTGAAGGCTTTGCCAAATTCCCATGAATATGAGGCATGTATCCATGTCAATAATACTCAGGACTTCATCCATTCTATTCACATAAATTCATGGCTAACCAGGCTCTTTACAGTCGGTGTGATGCAATGGTATTTACATCAATAATATTAAGTAGTAGAAATTCTGAATCACATATATCTTTGGTTCAACTATCTATACTTCATGACCATCAAATATACAGTTTCTTCTATGAAGAACTAATATGGCAGGAAAAAATTATATAAAGTCTACTCATTTGTATCTTTGCTAAATCAACCACACTAGAGATTAGTTAGAGCAGTAGCTTTGTAGCTCAGTTGCCAAGATATTTTTCTTCTTAAATAACTCCTGGAGAGAATTCAGAAATCACAAAATTATATGTATATGTATAAGTCAATACTTACATATATAATATAAAAGTATTGTTGACAAGTTCGCTTTTTTAGAAGTCTTCCTTTTAAATGTAGCGTTTCTAGTAGGAGACTGGGGACCTTTGCTTTGCCTTATAGTCACAACAGCAACATGTTTTTGTTGTGGTTTGAGCTTTAAATGACCTTCCCTATGACTCATTTCATATGAAATGAGTTCATATTTTGAACATTTGCTTCCTACTTAGTGGCATTGCTTTTGGAACAATCTGCGAGATTTAGGATGTAGAATCTAGTAGAAAGAAGTAGATAACTGAGGAAAGATGCTTAGGAATATATTATTCCTCTCTCCTTTCTTGCTTGCTCTCTATCTACAGATTTATACTGTGTGGACAATTGGCCAATGCAAGCACTGACCAACAGAAAATGTAATGACTTCTCTGTGCTTTTCTTATTACAGTAGACTGAAATCGTTTAAGAACTTTGAGCCAAAGTAAACCTTTCCTTTCTTAAGTTGCTTCTGTCAAATATCTTGTCACAATGTCAGGAAAAGTAGCTAATAAGATCTTTGCTTACTATTATTATATATATCAGTGTTTTTCTTGCATGTTCTGAGCCATGATTTGGATGCCAATAATTGAACTGCAATCTTCTGGTAGAGGAACCAGTGTGCTGTTAACTATTGAGCCATTTAGCTATCTCACTAACACACACAAAGCTTTAAATGGCAATATCTGATTTCTATTTCAAGGCATATTTGGCAAGAAAGTCATAAGGTATGTCCATGTGCTTTTTTCTAGTTCCCTGACTCAACCATGGATCACTCCAAGTATGGCTATTAGTATCATCTTGACATACAAAAAGAACATATTCCTAGTATAGAAGAAGAGAGGCAAGGTTTCTAATGATTGAACATTAAATGGAGTCAAACATTTTTGAAAGACATGACATTATATTAGCAGGACTCTTATTTTTGGTTTTCCTTGAGATAAGTTTAAATGGCCCTTAAAACGACAAGTTGTAGGGGAATGTGAGGGCTGGGAGGCTGGAGTGGGTGGGGGAACACTGTCATAGAAGCAGGGGGAGGAGGTATGGGATAGGGGGGTTCCCGAGAGGAACCTGGAAAGGGGATAATATTTGAAATGTAGATAAAGAAAATATCCAATTTTAAAAAAAAGAAATCCTAGTAAGAGCAAACAACTGTAAAGGACTTATTTCAATATGATACTGATCCATTCTGTGAAGACTTGTTTTACATTGCTATTCCATTGAGTTAATATTTTTAGTTTTGAATTAAAAGTAGAGTGGATGCCTCAGTCCCACTTGGGAGGGAAAAGAAAGTAATCACACATGGGGAGGGAGTGAGGGACCTGGGAGGAAAAGTAGACAGGGCTGGGGGTAGAGAGGGGAACCTGATCTGATATTGGGTGAGAGAAAAGGAATGAAGTCCTGGAGGGCCAGCAGAAAGAATGGAAACAGGCAACCTTGGGAGGTAGGAGGTTGTGGGGAACCAACAGAATGCACCAGAGACCTGGGAGGTGAGAGACTCTCAAGACTCAAAGGGAGGGACCTTAGATGAAATACCCAAAAGTAGGGAGAGGGAACTTATAGAGCATACCTCCAGCAGGATGATAGGGCATCAAAGGAAGGATGGTGTGCTGTCCCACAGTCAAAACTCTGACCCATAATTGTTCCTGTCTGAAAGAACTACAGGGATGGAATTGGAGAAGATCTTCAGGAAAAGAAGGTCTAGTGACAGGCCCAAAGTGGGATTCAGCTCAAGGGAAGGTCCCAAGGCTTGACACTATTACTGAGACTATGGAGCACTCACAAAAAGGGACCTATCGTGACTGCCCTCAGAAAGACCGAATAAGTAGCTGAAAGAGTCAGATGCAGATATTTGCACCCAATCAGTGGACAGGAGCTGCTGAACCCTGTGGTTTAATTATGGAAAGGCTGAAAGAAGCTGAGGAGGAGGGCGACCCTGTAGGAGGACCAGCAGTCTCAATTAACCTGGACCTCCGAGATCTCTCAAATAATGAACCACCAAACAGGCAGCATACACCAGCTGATATGAGATCCCCAACACATATACAGCAGAGGACTGCCAGGTCTGTGATCAATCAGAGATGATGTACCTAACCCTCAGGAGACTGGAGGTCTCAGGGTATTTAGAGGTATGGTGGAGAAGCAGGTGGGGACACCCACATGGAGACAGGGCAGTGGGGATAAGGTATGGGATGTGGAACAGACAGAGGGTGGAAGGGGGTGGGGGGAATAAAATTTGGAGTGTAAAAAACTAAATAAATTAGTTAATTTTTTAAAAAGTAGAGTGTTCTCAGCAGGGCAATATGGGGGATGTGCTCAATGGACAAGATATGCTTATAGGAGCAAAGTATTGAAATCAGTAAATTAAGACTTGCTGTTTGAAAAAGAAGTAGAGTGTTCTAATGATATATTCTGTTTCTAACCATCGCAGTGTTACCTAAAAATGAATATTTGCATGTGATATTCTCACTGATAATGCTACCTAATATATGCCAAGTCACTTTCTTTAAATGGGGATTTCTTCAAGGCAGAGAGTAGATCTTGTCAAATATTTTAAATTGAGTATGGTTTTCTTTTACTACACTACATGAGAAGATAAACAATGACTTCATGAAATTCTTAGGCAAATGGGTGGAACTTGAAAATATCATTCTGAATGAGGTAACCCAGACACAAAAGAATATACATGGTATGCACACACTGATAAGTGGATATTAGCACAAAAGCTCAGAATACCCAAGATACAATTCACAGACCATAGGAAGCTCAAAAAGAAGGAAGACCAAAGGGTGGATACTTCAGTCCTTCTTAGAAAGGGGAACAAAATGCTCACAGGAGGAAATATGGAGAGGAAGATTTAAGCAGAGACTGAAGGAAAGGCCATCCAGAGACTGTCACACCTAGTGATCTATCCCATATACAGCCACCAAACCCACATACTATTGCAGATGCCAGGAAGTGCTTGCTGACAGGATCCTGATATGGTTGTCTCCTGAGAGGCTCTGCCAGAGCCTAACAAATACAGAGACAGATGCTTTTAGCCAACCACTGGACTGAGCAAGGGGGTTCCAGATGGAGGAATTGGAGAAGAGACTGAAAGAGCTGAGGGGGTTTGCAGTCCTGGGGGTGGAACAACAGTGTCAACCAGCCAGGCCCCCTGGAGCTCCCAAGGACTGGACCACCAATCAAAGAGTACACATGGGGGGATGCATGGCTCTGGCAGTGCATGTGGCAAAAGATGTCCTTGTAAGAGAGTGGGAGGTGTGGCCCTTGGTCCTGTGGGGGTTAGATGCCTCAGTGCAAGGGACTGCCAGAGCTGGAAGGTGGGAGTAGGTGGGTGGGGTAGCACCCTCATAGAGGCAGGGGAGGGGAGATGGGATAGGGGGTTACCAGAGGGGAAACCTGGAAAGGGGATAACATTTGAAATAAAATACCCAATAAAAGAAAAAAAATGAAAATATTAAAAAAAAAGAAGTGATGGAGAGAGAAAGACAAAAAGTAAAAAGGAGAGAGGAGAGGTAGGTAGGTAGATACATGGATGGATGGATAGATAGATAGATAGATAGATGATAAAATGTTATTTTAATATGACTTGTTTTGTGAGAGCCATACATTTTTTGTGACAAATAGTCAGGGAAGAATTTTCAAGAAGTTGGGCAGTGTTTTAATTCACCAGTCATAAAATGAAAGAAAATGAGTGCAAAAGTTATTCTTTGTCTTCATCAGTATAAACCAAATTGCATTGTTTTTCACAAGGCTCTAAATCCTGAAAAGGAGCATAAATGTATATTACTGTGAAAAATAGAATAACAAATTTCTGCATTGTTTAGCTACTTCTTCCTCAGTAGGTAGCAGTTAAAAAAGGTCACTAGGGTCCAGGGCTGCTGGCAGTGACTAAAAAAACACAGGATACTGCTGTTTCTTTATTGTATAGGCAGTTATGATGCTGAATGATTTGCACATGTTGTGGGGTTTCTCTCTCTCTCTCTCTCTGTGTGTGTCTGTGTGTGTGTCTGTGTGTGTTATAAATTCAATAATGTCCTCACATATTGATTTGGTGTTGATGTGGTGTTCATTTTCCAAACATGCCTAAAAGCAGTTTGGTTCTCCCAATGACAAACAAAATCGACAGCAGACACTTCCCCCACTGCTACAGAATGAGAATCTATATCTGGACTTGTGCCTTTCAACTTGTCTTGCAAAGTGATTGCTCAAAAAAGATGATTTCTCACTGTGAGGCTGCAGGCGAATGTGGTCTTGAATTTCTAATGAGAATACGCAGCAGTTCTTTTTCAAGCAAAATCTGCCTTGTATGCAGAATGAGGATCAGTACCATTTCATGTTCCAGTTTCCTACAGAAAAGCAATTGTGGGTCAAGGAAGAGGAGCAATCAATGTAGAGGCTTTAGAAAGCAATTAACTCTTTCAAGTCTCAGAATGACTTAAAGCCTAGTGTCTAATAATAGTAGCTAACATTTTGGGAATACTTACTAAATGTCAGGGTGTATTGTAAGTGCTCAACATAGATAGAGTTTTTTAATCCTTATAACTCCTAGTAAGCTTCTAAAATGTGAATTAAACCCAAGAAGTTTTGGGTCAAGTTCATGCCCTAATGCCAAGTACATATTGGCAGATACATAAATTTTGACTTTAAAGAGCTGTGTATTATATATTTCCTCTGTCAATCACTAGCCTTATAACTGTAAGCAGATAAGATATTCAACCACATTTCTCATCTATGAAACAGAAAGTACTAGCAAATTAATGTGTTCAGAGAGAACAACAGTGTCAAATGTTAAAAGTACCAAATAACACATTGAAAGTTGTCAGATGTATTAGGTACCAACATAGGCATCAACTTAATCAGCATGCTATTTAGTATCACCTATGGAGCAAGCATCCCTTTAAAGAAAATTGAGGAAAAGAAAAGAGTGAAACTTATATATTCTACATGTGTAGGTTCCAAATTTCTGTTTCTTTATTTGCCCAGTTGGGTTGATATGTGATAAAGATGACTTACTCTTACTAGCACCAAGTTTTGGAAATTGTTTTCTTATATTTATTTTCATAGAATTACCAAATTTTATGGTGATTATCTGTTGCATTCTTACTAAAACAATCAATGCAGTTTTGATGTAGTAATGGGAGGAGGGGTCAGAATAAATGCTTATAGAAAGGAAATGGAAAGGAATGAGGTGGAAAGAGTAAGTAAATAAACAGATTGTTTATGATTAGTAGGTAAGGAAAAGTGTAGAGAAAGACAAAGACTGGAAAGAAGATGTCATGATGACTTTTCAGTTGCTGAACTGAGCCAACATGACCAAAGCAAGTTACAGAAGGAAGAGTTTACTGGGTACTTGTTTATAGTTTCTATAGGTTAGAGTCCATGACCACCATGGATGGTAGCATGGAAGCATACAGGCAGGCACAGCACTAGAAGACTAGCAGAGATATTTTGGTTTGTCTATCATGACAAGGTGTCTCTATGTAAACTTGTCTGTTCTGCCATTCACTCTGTAGACCAGGCTGGGATTGAACTCAGATTCACCTGACTTTGCCTCCCTCTTGATGGAATTAAAGGTGAGTTCTATACTTTCAGGGATTCTATGTGACTGATTTATGCCTCTGAATTTTATTTCTGTAGAAAATAAAAAAAGGGGGGATGGGGATCTTAAAGGGATACTTGGATAGACTACTTTGTTTTCCTGGGATATCAGCTGTGCTTGGAATCTATACGTTTTTGAATTATCAAAAGTCATGTTTAAAGGAGTATGTCTAATTTCCATTTGGTAGAATAGACATGAAGGATTTATTAGTTTGCTTGGTTATAGATTTTATAATTTGCAGTTCATTGTTAGTACAAATTACAAAGACATATGAAAGTAGAGAATACTAACATGAAAATAATTGAAGAAATGTATCAGTGAGTCAAACCTGCCAAGAAAAAATGGTAACATTAAAATGAGGCTGATTATGAATTAAAAAGAGAATAGGAAGTGAGTAGAAAGCTGGATGAAATAAAATATTATGTACAAATTGATGCTTTGGCATTTGCTTGTGATTCTAGCCCTCCTGAGCTGGAAGAGGCAGGTAGATTATAAGTTTAAACACAGTTCAGCCAATATTTTGTGACTACTTAGTAAGATGGTAGTTAATAAAAATCATTAATATCAGGAATAGAGATGTTTCAGTGAGTTATAAGAATTGCTGCTTTTGCAGAGGATGCAGATTAGTTTCTCAGCATCCACAAGAGGTTCAAAGGCCTCCTTTCTCTACTTGCACCAGGCATATATATTGTACACAGACACACATGCTGGCAAAAATCCATACATATAATAAAATAAAAAGTAAATCATAGAGATCATTTATATATTGGAAATATATAATATGTAAAAACAGATATATTATATAAAATCAGGATGCTGACAGATTGGTTTTTAGTGAGGCCATAATGAATAATGATATGATGGTAACCAATCTACAAGTAAACTTAATTTGTCAAATGTATGATCTAGAAGTATGTCATTTTGGTTTATTTTGATTACTTTATTAATTTATATATTTTAATACTTTCTGACTATATAACTTTATATGAAAGCTATGAATAGTAATATATGTTTAATGAAAATCCATTTACTAAAATTTGAAAGCACTGTACAAAATTGAATTATTGGTGTAAAGTGCCATTTCAGTAGTCACTTCCAGCAAGAGATTCTAGTAACAAATCTTTCTCCTGAATTTTAAAATTCAGTAATTATTTTATTAAATATAATACCACATAGGTTTCTTCATTGGTAGCATTTTTTATCATGCTAAGTTTTAATGATCTCTTTTGACTGTTCATGATTAATGAATAAATGACTATTTGGTAGAACAAAGAAATACAGCAAATACTGTTTGATATTCTCAAATATTTAATGTTTTGTATTTAGTATAAGTCATTTATGTACTTCTCAGCTGAAAATTGAATGTAGCATTTTATTTCTCGACGAAAATATGCACTTTCTACCACTTCTATTTTCTTTTATGAACAGGTAGCTACATTAGTAACATAAATAACTAATGATTACCATCAGGAATTAAATATTATACAGATCAATTATTTCATTGCTTATACCTCTGGAGATTCTATGTTACTGTGAGTTATGCCTCTGAATGCAAAACCTTTATATTCTGTGGGATCCTGCTATCTGTAAGGATAAAACTACCCAAGTCAGTGGCTTACTAATAACATCCACACATTTCCTCTCATAATGGAGTCATCATTTTCAGTTGAGTTAACAAGAGTGTTAGTTAAACTATAGAGTATCTTTTGTGTGTTCAACCTCTGTACCTCTGTTTCTTATTCTTACTAGTATAATGCTATCTCTACAAAGGAAATATACCACAGGAATTAAGATTAGATCAAAGTTAAACTAGATTGTAAATAAGGTTTAATTACACATTTTTAGTTTTATTATTTTTTTTAGTTTTATATCTAAATTTCTAATATAAAATGGAGGAAATAAATGTATCTATCAGGCATGAGACTAAATGAGTTGATGCATTAAAGTACTTGCATTTGTACTTTGACTGTAGACATTTCCATTGAGTACCTAGAATTGCACTATTTTATCTCCAATTTACAAATAAGAGTTATAAACTTGCATGTTGCTATCTACCTCTAACTCAAACTGAATTTCAGGCCAGTCTGAAATTCAACAGATTTGACTAAGTCCATGGAAATTGTTACCAGCAGAAACATTTTAAACCAGGCCTTTTGACAATTCTAACTCCCTCATAATTCGTTCATTCTTTTGGAGAAGCCAAATGATTATTTAATGTGGTTATATTTGGAAAGTGCATTTTTCACTCTCCAACAAAAATATACAAAGATAAACTATGTATTCCACACATAATTAAACTCATTTACATACTACATATGATATGAAGTCCAGTGTGAATGTAAATAATTGTCTAATTTTATTTTCAGATATTTATGCCAGGACTAATGCTTGCTTTCACATCACTTAATAAAATATATGATACTATAGTTCCATGCCACTACAAGTATAGTCAGGGTCATTAGTGATCACATTATATGGGAATTTGTTAGAAATGCTAAACCTTAGACCTAATATCAACCATACTGAAGGAGAATTCACATGTCTACAACTTGCAGTATGTTCAAATGAATAGTCCTCTCTGAGAATTACTATGAAGAACAAAAAATACAATTGAATTTGTATGATTTAGTTAAAATTTTGTATTTAACAAGAAATTAGAAATCAAAACCAAACTAAATACCTATTTTTGAAAGAAAGTTTAAGAGTTCAAAGATAATTTCAGTGTGGCAACACAATCTCAAATCAGAATTTCTCGGAATATCTCTGAAGTATAATTATATCTACCATGCTTGAAATATTGCTTGTGCATGCCATTAAAGTGAAAAGACAAAGTGAATCAATAGTATATCATGTTGAATTTTTTCTTTATGTGATAGTAATAGCTCTCTGCCAAATGGTTTCATTTCTTTCTTAGTTTTTTAAGGAAAATAAACATGGCTAATAATTGAGTATTTCTTGTTTTCCCTAGCAAGGAAGAAAATAATACCATAAAAGATGCTAAAATCAGAAACTAATGATTCTATAGGAGGATAGAAGTCTTATTTACCTCTTATTCACTAAAATAATTACATACTTCCTCATATACTTTTAACATTTTCTCGAAATCTTAATGTAAAGCTAGATTGCCATTAAATTATTAATCAAGAGATACTTGTTCACTATACTAGAAAGATGTAGCCACATTTGCCTGATTATTGCATTGAAAATAAAGAACAGACCAGTATTTCAGATTCCAGGTTTTGTGCAAAGACAGCTTGGCAATAATTCTCATTAACTCAAAAATAAAGCTTAACAATTACAAAATGGCAATAAAATGACCCAGAGACACGTAAAATTGAAATGAAGAAAAATGCCACCACCACCACAACAACAACAACATGAACTCACTAACCTAGGTAATAATTAGCTGATTTTTGAATTCAGCTTCCTGACATATTGCTTTTATTTGTGCTATGATTTTTTTTTCTTAATTTAAAACTGTTTGACATACTTTAAACACACTGAATTGCAATATCATAAAACACTAATAAGTTAAATTTATAACTTTGGGGCAAAATAAATGTTACAAACATATTTTAAGGTGGAGTATATTATAAAGCATATATATTTATTTTCAAAATTTATATATATACATATATACAACATCAGACAGTAATAGTGAAAGCATACCATGTAATTTTTAAGTGCATATATAAATTGTGCAATGCTTAAATAATTGTAAACATATATTTATATAGCTGTTTATGAAATGAATACTTTAAATATTGAATATATATATAATATGGAATACTATAAATTGAATATTTACAATTAATTTTTATACTTGAGACTTTCATGTTTTTTCTCTTAGTATTTCAAATGTATAGTATACTACTAGTTTCTCTACTCAACTTAGTAGGCAGTAATAGTACATTAGAATTCCATGCATATTTTCTTTTTTGTTTTAATTGGATATTTTCTTTCTTTACATTTCAAATGTTATCTTCTTTCCAGGTCTCCCCTCTGGAAACCCCCTATACCATCCCTCCTCCCCCTGTCTCTATTAGGGTGCTCCTTTACCCACCCACCCACTTCTGCTTTCCCGCCCTGGCATTCCCCTATACTGGAGCATCGAACCCCCTCAGGCCCAAGGGCCACTCCTCCCACTGATGTCCTATAAGTCCATCCTCTGACACATATGAGGCCAGAGCCCTGGGTCCTACCATGTGTATTGTTTGGTTGGTTGCCCAGTCTTCGGGAGCACAGGGAGGGGGTGGCAGGCCAGTTGACACTGGTGCTCCATCCATGGGTCTGCAAAACCCCTCAGCTCCTTCAGTCCCTTCTCCAACTCCTCCATTGGCGACCCCATGCTCAGTCCAATGGAAGAGTTAGAGAAAGGACTGACGGAGCTGAAGGGGTTTGCAATCCCATGGGAAGAACAACAATATTAACCAACCAGACCACCCAGAGATCCCAGGAACTAAACCACCAACCAAAGAGCACACATAGAGGCACCCATGGCTCCAGCTGCATATGTAGCAGAGGATGGCCTTGTTGGGCATCAATGAGAGGAACAACCCTTGGTCCTATGAAAGCTTGATGCCCCAGTGCAGGGGAATGGGGAATGCTAGGGCAGGGAGGAGGGAGTGGGTGGATGGGATGGGGAAATACCTTAATAAAAGCAGGGGGAGGAGGGATGAGATAGGGGGCTTTCAGAAGGGAAGGTAATCTGGGAAAGGGGATAACATTTGAAATGTAAATAAATAAACTATCCAACAAAAGAAAAAATGAAAAAAACACCCTTACTTTTAAGTGTTTGTTATTCCTAAAACCATTATAAGAATCTGTTTTAGGACATTTCTATCACTTCTCAATATTTCTTTTGAATGTGTTTGCTACCACTCACTCCTATTAACCACAAGTCCAAAAAGTCATCTATTCTGATTCTTTATTGTATAAATTTTCTACAACTTTCAGGTACATACAAGCATACAATAATAGGATTTGGAACAGGAGTGAGGGACTTGGATGGGAAAAGGGACAGGGAAGGGAAGAGGGGAACATGATCATATATTGGGTAGGGGGGACAGGACTGAATTCCTGAGGGTCAACAGAAAGAATGGAAAAAGGTAAGCTCTCGAGGTAGGAGGTGGGAGAACCCTCTAAAATGTATCAGAGACCTGGGAGGTGAGAGACACTCAGGACTCAAAGGGAGGGACCTAAGATGAATGGTCCAACAGTAAGACAGGGCATCAAGTGAGGGATGGGGTTGTCATCCCACAGTCAAAATCTCGGACCCATAATTGTTCCTGTCTGAAAGGACTACAGGGATGGAAATGGAGAGGTGCCTGAGGAAAAGAAGGTCCAGTGACAAGCCCAAATTGGGATCCAGCTTCAGGGCAGGCCTTAAGGTCTAACACTATTACTGAGGCTATGGTGTGCTCCTAAAAGGGGGCCTATCATGATGGCCTTCTGAAAGATCCAACAAGGAGCAGAAAGAGTCTGATGCATATATTTACACCCAACCAATGGACAAAAACTGCTGGCCCCTGTAGTTGAATTAGGGAAAAGCTGGAAGAAGCTGAGGAGGAGGGCAACACTGTAAGAAGACCAGCAGTCTCAACTAACCTAGACCACTGAGATCTCTCAGATTTTGGGCCACCAACCAGGCAGCATATACTAGCTGATATGAGCCCCAGACAAATACAGCAGAGGACTGCTGGGTCTGGACTCAGTCAGGGAAGATGCGCCTAACCCTCAAGTGATTAGAGGCCCCAGAGAGAGGGGTGGTCTGGTGGGATGGGGGCCTGGGGGTGGGGACATCCTTGTGGAAACAAGGGGGGAGAGGTATGAGATGTGGAACAGTCAGAAGGTGGAACTAGAGGGGGATAAAGTCTGGACTGTTAAAAAAAGATAAAAGACAAAGAAAAGTAGAATATGTGGTCCAAAATACTTTTTCAAACATAAATATTATTGATGCTTTGGGGAGAGTTTCCCATAATAACATTCCAATCACATTCACTTCCGAGTCTTTCTAGGTCCATCCCCCTAGTAACCTCATCCTGAAAATAAATGAAAAGAAAAAAAAATGACACAGTCCAAATTGTGTTGCCCATATACTCTCTGGGCCATTGTCAATCTCCCAGAGTCCTGCCTCTTAAAAAATAGTTAAATTGTTTCCCATCCCCTACTAGAAACCATCAACTGTGAAAAGACAATTAAGCAGTTTTTAACACATTTTTAAAGAACTCTTTTCAATAGATTGCCATCTGTACTCTTTTGCAGGGGGCAGGATGAGGATGGGGTAGTCACAAAAGCCTTCAATGCCTTTGATTCTCAATTATGAGTCTATAGTCACCAATACCACTGCAAAAGAAGCTTCCTTGCTCTTTACAGTCAGCAGCAATCAGGAACATGGACTTTCACATGGTTTCTAATGACAGCATGGATCAAAGACATCCACATGGCATATAGCAACATCATAGACCAATAACTTCAGCATGTTATCTGGTGGCAGTACAGACACTGACTCGAAATGACCTTTAGCCACAGCATGCACTATGAATGCCATCATGGCCCTTGTTGGCAGCTAAGGCCATAGTTATCAACATGACCCTTGGCTGCAGCACACATGACCCATGGGCATTAATATGGTTTGAATGGTAGTACAGATCATATGGTCTACTGCTACAATAATGTGGGCCATGGACATCCACAGAGACCCAGCTGTAGCAGGACCAGGGACAACTACATAAATCTTGGGCATCCTAACATCCTGGGGATATAGCACAATAAATGGTTCTCCATCTCTGACTTATCATTGCTAAGAGCCAGGGAGATCATGCTGGCATTCTGGTAGGCTCTATCCTTTAAAATGCTGCCCAGCAGCACAATTGCCCTGGCTATTAGCAATGGCAGGATGTCAGAGAAAAAGAACCATTCATTGTCTGGACTAGGACTCCTCAGAAGACCTCAAGGGTCCACATTGCTATTTGGAAGCCATTTTAATATCTGTGATCTCTACTAAAACTATGGTCTGTGTTATCCCATCCACCCCACCACCAACAGATGTTTTGATGCCCAAGTTTATGTATATTTTACTGCAAATGATGTTGTTCTTCTGTATGGATTTACAGCATCTCAGTATGCATATACATGTCATATTTTCTTCATCTAGTTTGTCTACACTCCATGTTCTTTTTCTGTTTCTCTGGTCTTTACATCGTTGTTGAGGGAATTGGAATCCCCTGGGGTTTTTGATATGGCGGTTAAAATTACTGTAAGGATCCATTAGAATTTAGGCAGCAACAAATAGTAGTAAGCTTCTGGCAACAATCTTTCATTTTATGTTAAGTGAAAGCTTCACATTTCAAGAGATGTGGCTCATATCAGTCTTCAGATCCAAAGGTCTCCGTCCACAGTAACATATCCCCATTTTTAGCTAAAGACTAACATAAGAAAGATATAGTTGAAATCTTAAGTTCTCATATGCTGAGTTTAAAGATTAGTATCTATAGTGCTTTTTAGAGAAAAGGGGATTTAACATTTAAAGGACTGCAAAGTTGGTATCATTAAATTAATCTTAAAATGAATGTAATTGAATTTTAAGTTATACAGAATAATTACATTATTTTTTAAAACCCCATATGTTACTCACCCCACCCATCTACTTTTCAGCTCTCAAAACAGCTAAAAGGAGGCAAATTCTGTCACAATTTTATTGCTGAAACTAATTTATCTGCCTATTATTTTAGGCTTCCACTCAGATGTGACCTGATAAGTTATAAATAAGAGCAAATCCTGAGCAGGCAGAAAAACCTCAGCATTCTTTTGAAAGCATTGTCATAATTTTACACCTACTCAATATGCCTTTATAAGGTATTAAGGAAGATGGGGTGTTGAGAGCAATCATATCTTCTGTGTTTTTGTAAGCAAACATACTATAACTCAGTGAATTTCTGAACTGAATGAATCAAAACCTCAGCAATGTTGAGCACAATGTTGCCTAGTGAAAGAAGACTTAGTGTTCAGCTGTTTCAGGAGAGACCAGTATTTCCAGCTGCCAATCACTGCTAGAGCAGCTACTGCTGCAGCTTTCCTGCAGTACCAACACAGGTAGAATTTAAGAGAGATGAATCGGAATCACTGTTGAAAATTCTCAACATAGAAATGGAAGTAAATCACCTAGGAAAATACATTTTGAGAATCCTGCCTGAGAAGCAGTTAGTGTACTGCATTTATGAATCAAATACTTTATGTAGTAATGGTAAGCTGATGATATAAAATGGATCTCTTGTTCCTGTTTTACATCTTTTGATTTCCTTCTCACTGTACCTTGAAGGGATACTAGAAATTCTCTTATTTAAACATATATCCATTTTGTCCATCTGATGATGATTGTGCTGTTAGAGCACTTCACTCACTATCAAGATATCTGAGTGTCTAGAGCATTTTTGACAGAGGACCAGTGTAGAAATTGGAAAGACTCTCTTCCTAAGACCAGGAAGGCCACATAATTCCCAAGAATGTTGTATGAAATTTTTCTTTTAGGTCAATTTTGTATATCTCACTCCAAAACCATCTTCCAGAAAATATGTGGTAGTAGTAAAAGAGAAAAGTCTCAGGGTGGTGCATTTCTCCTCCATATAATAATAATGTTGATTTATTTCCTTTTATTCAGAAAGTTTGTTGATGGCCATATATAACACAGTAGAAATAACTTATTTTATAGTTAAGCTTTTAGAAAGACTTCATATTGCATACTTCAATTATATCTAACAATGTATGGTATATAATTAACCTCCATATGCATATTATACAGCACCAATAAATTGCTATTCCATGGTCTAAATTGTTCTTTCAATGTTCTTATCTTCACATTCTTACCATTAGAATGGCTTGAAGCAAATTCAATGCATTAATTTTATCCATAAATATTTCTGTATGTATCTTCGAAAAGATTCAGCTCAATGTCACTTTTAATACTAAAATGTTAAAATTAAATCCTTAATATGATCAATAATGAATTAAAAATTTCCACATTATATCATGCATTAATGTTTCTCAAACCTAATGTTCCTAGGAAGCATCAGGAGAATTTCTTGAATGATTCAGCCTCAAGAGATACAAGGTGAACCCTATATTGTTGTATCTGAGTAATTCCTAATTGTTGCAAATGTTCTAGTCAACATCCTATATGTTGACATTAATATATGTATTAAAATATAATTCTAACATTAAAGATGAGAGAGAAATGTGTCTTCAAACATCAGTAAAGAAGATTTTGATCATTCATTCTCTCCAAAACTATTTGGTTAAGATAAGGTCTTGTCCTAGGGACATTATATCATTGTACAGGGAGTTTGTAGTCTTTATAATCTCATCATTACTAGGAAGCCAATAACTTTCATAGATGATAGAAAACAAATGCAAGCCATATACCTATATTGAATCTCTGTCTATCTATCCCATTCACATGCACACATATTTACAATATGGTACATTTTCCCATTAGGGGCTAAGAGTGGTGTATTAGTTTTGGGTGACTGATGTAATAAATTAGCATAAATTTCAGACCCAAACCAAAAGAAATATATTCACTCATTCTTTTAAAGATTGAAAGCATGAAATAAATTTTACAGACTTAAATTCAATATGTTATTTAGGCACAGTCATACTTACCATGTAACTTTTTCTGGAAAGAGATGAGAAACATCTAGTAACCCCAGATAAGAAAGTAACAACAGATTAAAGAAATTATTCTACAAAAGCCCAACTTAATCAATCAATGGGTTTATTGAGGTTATTTACAAGAATGTGGATGAGGAGTTACTTAGAAGAGCATGTGTTATTCAATCTGTTGCATGACCCTACAGCTTACTTCAGTCTAGGTATAAACCTATGAAAGCTGTATCATTGAAACTCCCTGAATGATTTTCATGAAGCATGATCAAATGGACAGTCTTTTTGTCTAGGAGTTATTATTGGTTATATAACACTGGGAAGAGTCTTTGAATCTTGTTAGTCTCAGGAACTTCATGAATGTTTTTTACGTCCTGCATATTGATGCCTTTCTCCATCATGAAATGTTTAATTGAAAGTAAACTGCTAAAATACACATTCTGTGTAGAATCTAAAATGGGGGTTCGTTCTTAAGTTTTCTATTTTGTATTAGCATCCTGTAGTTTTTCTTTCATGTGTGTGGCTACATCACTTTATATTGTGCATACAGCCTTATAATCTGTGGTCTTATAATCTTCTTCTGCTTGTCTCTTAAGAAGGACTTGTTAATCACCATTTCAGTAATTCAATATAATCTTGACATGCCAAAATATTTAACATATCTGCAAAAGCTTATTAACTGTAAGGTTACATTTATGGGCTCTAGGGATTATGGCATGGTAACTTAAAGAAACTAAGTATATTATATTGAGCTCTTAAATACTTGAAACTTTATGACCAAATACAGACCATATTTCCTTAAACTTTAGTGTAAGAGATATATCTTGTTTCCTTTATTTTCCCTATAAAAATGAGAAGACTGTTGCCATTCCCATATACTGGGTATGCTGACCTACATGGTTTAGGGTGTGGTGGAGTGTGTAGACTACATAATGTATCCTGACAGGTCAGCACAAGAAGAGTGGTGGGAAATCAAGTAATTATTCACACACATTTGAAAGAGTATGAATATAATATCATAAAAAGATATGTCACCATGATTGTTGTTTATATGAGTAAATCTAGTGAATACATATATAAAACATACTATTTTATTCATAAGGAGAATGACAAACATATTATTTATACTATACCTGATATGTTACCTGCCACCTTCCTATATTAGTTTAGTTATTGTAAATTACACACAGGGTCAGTGGTTCCTCCATAATTTATTATCTTTTGGTTATGCTTCTAGATTTGAAAGCAGCAGCATCATAGTGTCATAAAGGAGAAGTAAATACAAATTCACAAAATTCTTGAATTGGCTATGACCATCTCTTTTATCAATTGTGAAATACATGTAGGAATAATGTAGGCATACATGTTTTTTAACCTACTTTTAATAATGGTTCAACCTCTCCTCTATTCCACCACTCAGCAGAGGTAAAGAGAAAGGTTGTTAGGATATGGGGGAAGTAGACCTGTTCAGAAATAATTCTTTGTGAGCAAACTTGATCTTCTTTTGCAGCAGTTCAGTCCTGTAGCAACACCAAATATGATTCAGCAGCTGGAATCCCGTCATCTAATCAGGCAGTTATCACACATGAAACAGCAGATTCAGTCCAGTCCTCTAGGCAGGCAAATACCAGGCACTAGCCGGCAGATATAGCTCAATCCTGAAGAAACTGCAAGGCTTGCCAAATGGTCTGAGATGAGGCCATGTAGAAGAAGCAAGCTGATGCAGGAAACTCACAAGCAGTTCTTGGGCAAGTTTCTCTCAATGGCAGCATTTCCCCAAGTTGAGCTCAGCAATGTTATGTAAGGCAAATCAACATATGCGTGCCTTTATTGAAGAATAGCTCACAGACATTGCTTATCCCCCACTGTCTGTGGGGTCAGATTTAAACTCCTTTATCAAGCATCCCTTCAAGTGTTTACTATATCCAAACATCCTTTCCCCTGTGTCTGCTTCAGGAAAACAGCTTTTCATGTGTTTGCTTTAGCAGGAATGCTTTCACTTGTATGTCCCAGCAAAACATCATTTAACATAACTAACTTTCCAGAGAACTAGAAGTTTACACTTCAGAAGAACATCAATTCTGTCTCCAATTAACAAAGTCTTCTAAGAACAGCACAGTCTTACCTATCACTGCAATATCTCACTACTGTAATCAATACACATATATTTTGCTGAGACAACATACCATGACAAGGGGAACGTATAAACAAATAATTTATTTGGGCTTATAGTTTCAGAGAGTTAAAATTCATGATGGTAGGAACAGCTGAGAGATCACATCTTAATCCACAAGCAAGAGAGAGTGAAAAAGCACACAATTGCCCAAGTATTTTTGAAACCTTAAAGCCCATCCATAGTGACATACCTCTTCCACAGGGCCGCACATCCTAATGCTTTCCAGTTTCACCAACTGGGAACAAATATTTACACATAAGCCTATGCCATTCTCATTAAATTTAATTTAATTTAATCCACCATTTCTATTGTATCTCTGATATTCAGTTTATAATAATACTAATAAAAATTATTGAACACTAAGTAATCTTGAAGGTTTATTAAGTGAAGTATTTCTTTTTATTTTTTATATGTCTATGACCTATTGTTGGGAACATGCCTGGTGCTGTGGAACAAAGCCCCACGTGCCTGTCCCTGGTCGCTGCTGCTCTGGGTGGGACAGGATACGCTGGAAATGACTGTGCATCTTCCCACATGGTCCGAGGTTGGGGGCTGTGGAAAGCTTCTGAGGGCCTTGCCCATAGGTGGGGAAGGGGGCCATTCTCTGGGAACATGAGGCAGCCATCTCCATGGGTTCTCTAGCCCGGGACACCGCAGTCGCTGCAGATGGGTTTGCCACAGTGCAGGTGGGGTTACTGCCTGGACTGGGTCTCAGCTGCTTTGGGCGACGGGATGTCTGCTTAGGCTTGGGTGAATGGGTACCATCTAGGAGCAATAGGAGATTAGCCATGGCTCATTAATAGAGGGCCGGATCCCTCGCTTCCCACAGCGAGTCCAGATGAAGAGACAGCCTGTAATTCTTTTTTTTTTATTCCGAGCTTCTTTTTTATTGGTTATTTTATTTATTTACATTTCAAATGTTATCCCCTTTCCCAGTTTCCCCTCTGCACACCCCATGCATCACATCCCTCTGTTTGTTTTAATCATGTGGAA